>OAPG01000003.1:1200000-1717409 GCA_900208305.1 Melanopsichium pennsylvanicum
CACCTGGCGATGGTGTTGATCGCACTGGCAACATGAACGCGGATCTGTGCGGGTGCTGCGACGAGTGTCTGCAAAAGCAGAGACTTGATCGAGTCCCTGTCTCCCTGGGGGATGACGACCAGAGCGGGACCGCCACGAACGATAGCCTCATCCCAGTGCCTTCGAACGCGATTCTTAAAATAGATGGCTGCCGCCTGCCTGACCGCAAGGTCAAGCTGATCCGAAGCGACGATGTGAAAGACGGATGAAAGCATACCATCCTGGGACTCGACCTTTTTGAGCTCGAGCTCGGCAGCTTTACGAGCATTAGGGTTGGGGTCCAACGAGTGGGTGAACACTTGGACGAGGGCGTCCATGATGAATGACACCTCTTCACGGTAACAAAGACTGTTAGTGCGGAAGGATAAGGGAGGAAAGGGGGGTTGTTAAAGGGTTCAGATGAGGGAAGGACGAAAAGAAAGGTGTGATGCAACCACCAAAAATTTAATTTAAAAAAAAAACAAAACCGTTACCGTTACCGTGGCGCCAAAGGTGTGTGCACACGCAGTTCAGTGGGGAAGAAGAAATTTAAACTTAACTGCTATCACTCTGTCTGTGCCAGCTTCCGAGCTTCTCTACTGAATGTGGATGAGGAAATTTTAGGTGTCGCAGTGTGCTGCCCCTGATTTATAAATTTACTGATACTGGTTCTACTGTATATTTCAGAGGAAGAAAAGGAGAAATTTAACAACACTTTTTTTCTTCTCCTCCTTCTAATTTTTTTTTCTTTTCTTTACCAAAGTTGCATCGTGCCTTTTGTGTTGAGACTGTAATGATTAATATCTTAACATTACTGTACATTGGGTTAGTGCGAATTTCTAACCAATTTCTTCTCGTGTTTTCTTTGATGCCAATGACTGACTGTTCCGTCTGGGAAATCAATCTTTCCTCCCAAGTTTTCGAAAATCACTCGTGCACCGCTCTCCTTCATTAATGCAATTACTGACAACAATTTCGTATTTGCTTTGGGCACATATAAATCCATTATGCAGGTGAATTTGCATAATGCCTACTTGGGCAAATATGTCTCCAATTGCTTTGATCTCCAATGAACCTTCTCCGGCTGTGTGGACTTTGCCAGAAAATGGTTTCGGATCAATGAGCAATGAGAAATCGTTTACCATATGCATGCTCGAACCAGAATCTACAACCCAAATATTGGTGTCAATATCTTTGTGCGAGCTCGTGAGGGTGCACCAAAATTCCTCGTGAGGGTGCACCAAAATTCCTACTGGCTTGCTTTGTTCTGGGATGTAGGCTGACCATTGTTTTGCTAGTTAGGACATTGCCTAGCGATGTGTCCCGCCTGTCCACAGCTATAACATTTTGCCCTTTCATTGGGCTGATTGGGGTCGCGCCTGCCCTGCCAATAAAAGGGGCTGCCAGCAACCTTAGGTCCTTGCATGTTCGCAGCGCGAGCTTGGTAATGAATCGGATTTCTCCGAGCAAATGTTCCGGGGCCAAATAATTCGTGCCGAATCTGTTTTGTTTCCAGGGCTGTGCATAATGTTTTAAACGACGAGGTTATATGCATGTCCAAAATTACTTGATAAATCGGATTTCCATATAGCTGTTGGTAAAGGTACTGTGTGAGGTTGTGATCTGCGAATGGGAATCCGATGAGCATCGCTTCGTTGGCAAGGTCGTTGATGTACTTGATATACTTCCTCACATCATTGTGACGGATCCTAGCACATGCCATTCGCTTTTGAATCAGCTTGATCCTTTCCTGGCTGTCAACTGTGAGCTCTTCTCTGATTAATTCCCAGAGCTTTCCAACACTTGCAACGCGCGATCCATTAATTTTGCACCTAAGGGAATCGAGGCCATTTTCTCCGCCAACTTTCATCTTGCTGATGATGATCGAAAAAATCGCATTGTCTAGGTGCGAGTTCAAACCATCGTTATTGGGGCCCTTTTCGCCGGTGATATACTCTATGACCACATTAAGTGAGTAAACGTGGCGCTCGAAGTCCAAATACCAAAATGCCCAATTTTTAGTGGTGAGCTCGCCCAAGGTACTAAAATGTTTCTTAATTATGGGGTCTAAATTCTTGATCGGCTGGAAATCGTAGGCATCTTCAAATTCATCCTCGTCGTCGGTTTGCGCAGGTATAGGGTTTTTATTTTTCCTGGTTCGAGTTTTCTTAAGTACTATTTGACCTTCGGTAGGCGGGTTCTGAGGTTCGGTGCTAGACATGTTCGGTTCTTTGTTCGTGTTTGTGTGTTTCTAGTTCGTGTTTGTGTGTCTGAGCTGTTCAGACTCTGAATCAGTTGAAATTCGAAATTCGAGTTCTGTTCTTGTTCTTGTTCGAGTTCTGTTCTTGTTCGTTCTAAAATGTTGCTTGTTCATTTGCAAATTATGTACACGTCAAATATCGCGAGAATATATACTTTCGGCGAGGCCTCGAGAATTTGGTAAAGGCAGCGAATTCTGTCAAGTACAGCCCGCTGTACGTGTCCCAATCATTAGTCTCGCCTCCATCTAAAGTTAAAAGTCGAAATTCTTGGTTCTTGTGAAACGATCTTATTCGAATTATTTTTCAACTATTTACATGCCAAATTTTCGAGTTTATGTATCTTCGTCGCGGCCTCCAAAATTCGGTAAAGACAAAGTAATCTTGTCAAGTACCGCTCGCTGTACACGTACAATAATATTTCCCTTTTATTCGCCTTTTCAATTTCTTCGCTTTGTCCGCATTGGGCTTTGTTCGCTTTACGCCTCTTCGCTTCGTCCGCATTGCGCTTTGTTCGCCTTACGCCTTAATTCATCTCCCATTTTAATCTTGGTCGGCGTATGTATCTTCAACTAAATACTGTGGAAAGCCGGCCGATTTACCTATTTTTTGCTCCACTTTCCGGGTTTTGTGCGTGTGAGCATGACCATGCAGAGCCAACTTTCATCTGGTTTGCATACAGCACATGGTCTGTTGGCTCACACCAATTCAGCCTTTCCTGCCACCATCACGAGCTGAGCTGAGTTGAGCTGAGCTTGTTTGTCTCCATAATATGTTCACGATTTCGTAGGTTCCATCCGTAATGCCTCCGAAGCAAACTAGGTCTTTCTCTCGATCTCTCTCATACAACTCAATCACGTCAAACCCCTCATCATCCAAAACAAAGCTCAAGCAGAACAAGCTTGACTTTTCCTTCCATTCCGTCTCCTCTTCTGCACGTCCCTTTGGATCCAGGCCGCTCAGCAGCACACCTTCCTTCGGCCTTCCTACCACCGCTGCTCCACCTGCTCCAACTGCTTCACCTGCTCCACCTTCAGCAATACCGCTCCCGGCTCTCGACAAGGGAAAGCAGAAGCAGCAGAATTCACACGACATTCTCGCTGAAAAGCTCGAATCAGAAGACAACTTTCAAGATGCAGCGAGCCTGTGGTCCGAACGACTTGCTCCTACTAATGCACAAGAGTTGGCAGTACATCCCAAGAAGGTAGCCCAAGTACGAGGCTGGCTAACCGAAGCATTCTCGTCTCAGCCTGCATCGGTGACGTATCACAAAGTTCTAGCATTGACAGGACCAGCAGGAGCCGCAAAGTCAGCCACGTTACGAGCATTGGCATCACCATCCGATCTTGATTTCGACATACTCGAATGGCAAAATGATCAGCCTACTTTCGACCCCTCGGCTCCTGCCTCTTCCTTCATCGAGCGCTTCACCGACTTTCTCTCCAAAGCCGCCAAGTTTCCTACCCTCCACTTTCAAGCTTCCGACAACAATGCTTCCAGCTCGCTCCACACGCTCGACGCAACCCACGATATCAAACCCAATCGTCTGATCTTGCTCGAGGATTTACCCAATCTGCACCATCTGCAGACAAAATTGCTCTTCCAGGCATCCATCGAGCAATACATTCAGCAGTCCACCCAACTCACCGCGCGCGGCTTTCCAAACGTGCCCATCGTCCTCATCGTCACAGAGAGCACACCGAGAGAAGATGAAGACAGATGGGCAGGTGACTCGTCCACAAACACCTGGCGAGAGAGGATCGCATCCATCATAGACACTCGCACCGCATTGGGCGAAATCATCAGAAAGAACCCGGCATATACCGAAATCCGATTCAATCCTGTTGCACCAACCATCATCATCAAAGGTCTCAAAAGGGCGATCGAAAAAGCACCCTCAACAGCCTCAGAAAACGTCAATCCCAAAGCTCTGCACGAGCTCCTCCAGGCTATAGCAGAGGACTCGAGCGGCGATCTCCGGGCCGCCGTCAACTGTCTTCACTTCATGGGCGCCAATAGTAAGCAATTCGACATCGCGGCAAGATCAAAGGTAGGCAAGAAAGGGGAGGACGGGACAAAGGCCATGCGAAGGCTTATGCCACTCGTATCAGGTAGGGAAAGCTCTTTGGCACTCTTCCACGCCTTGGGCAAGGTGCTGTATAACAAGAGGGAAGGCGATTCCAGTGATCAAGGGACGCCCGTCAAAGGCATCATGAACGGCGATGCTGACAGCGATCCAGACGATGATGACACTGATCAAATGCAACTCAAACAACGACTTCAAAAGGCCATGTGTTCCATCGTACAACCTCACCCAACCGACGCTTGTCTCTCACAATCGACGCAATACATGTCACACCTCGAACGCCGTCCTCCACGGATCGCGGTCGACCAACTCTGGGCTGATCTCCCCGTAGACTCTGTTGTCTTTCAAATGTACCTCCACCAAAACTTTCCACAGTTTTGCACCCAAGTCGAGCAGTGCGAAAGCATTCTCGAAGGCTTCAGCTCGGCTGATGGCTTATCAACTCTTCATGAGTCCTACCGACATTCCTCGCTCTTGGCCTACTATTCCTTTCTCATCGTCACACGAAGCACGTTACTGCACTTACCCAGCCCCGTCCCCAGAAGCGGTCAGAAATTAGGGAAAGCTACCTGGTGGGACGTACAAAAGAAGCTCCGTTCCATGCTCCTGGATTTGGAAGATGCCAAAAACGTTGAGCACCGTGGCAGCCAGAGGCTTGTCAGAGACGATGCTACCGGCAGTCGCTTCAAGCGGACAAAATTCAACAACCCCTCCTTCGATCCAACCGAGATCGAAAAGGAAGGCAGAACGGATGCTGGACTTGGTGATGAATCGCATTCCATCTTGTTCCGCAGCAATCCCGTTACTTTACTCACCGAGGTTCTACCGCTTCTAGCCAAGATCCGACCTGCAGGGACGGACAACAAAGTGCATGAAATGGCTCGGATGCGGTTCGAGTACGCCGGTGTGGCAGATATGGCGTCGAGGCAATTGGATGAGCACGAGACCGGGGCTGATGACAACGAGGAGGATGTTTCATTGAACCCAGCTGCTGCACGACAAAAGCAAGACCAGAAGCTTGGCAAAAGGAAGGAATCGATCAAGAAAGAGCCGGAGGAGAGAGAGGAACAACTGTTCTTGTCGGATGATGATATCGCCGAGTTCTGATCCGACGTTGACAATACGCTCTGATTTACTTCGGTGAATTATCGGTTCGGTTGTATGCATTGCACTCGCTCGTTACGGTAAGCATGCGATGTGGGGCTTGGACCATGTGGTTGACCTCGACCTATGTTTGTGCGAGTCCAAGCGTGATAGATTCGGCGAGAATACCGCACAGGAGAATGAGCAGTGACTTGTTAAGTTTACCTTTTTCCCCCGCACATCGTCTTCGCGTGCGATGCGAGCTTCGGCTAACAAGGCTAGCAAATCTGACTTGACCGACGTAGTGTTAGTGACGCACCGGCGAATCTGCGCTATTCACCCAATAACCAAATCCAAGTTGATCAAATGCGGACATGTTTGGAACAGAAGATGTTCACTACTTGGCTGTTTTACTTTGACCTGAGGTGAGAAAGTTCGGGCTAAAGTATTGTAGTACATTACATAAATGCGCTTGTAATCCCCACTTTCTTGGAGTAATGCCAAAAGAAAAAAAAAGTTGAAGGGCCTTGGTGTAGCTACAAGGGGTGGATGTTGTTGTTCCAACCAGTGAACTACAGCATCAGATTAATTCAGTCTGAGTTCTTCCAAGCAAAAAAAGGATGCCTTGTTAGAAATCAATAAGATTTTGGCTTGTATGTGTGGTCCAATGAAGTCCTTGGAAGCATGTGTTGGCATAAGGTGGGAGATTGGTGCCTATATCTCTGGAAAGATCTTGGTGTATGTATGTAAAGGGCAAAATCTTTGAAATTCATCATTGAGAACAATTCAACATTAGAGTACACAGCCTAGACCTTTGCCAGCCTGTCAACCTTGTGCAACACATCACCAGGATCAAGTTCTTCAACATAGCAACAATGTTCTTTGTGCGCTGCCTCCTGATCCTCAGCTCCCAAGCACATGCTCTGCCTCCTGTCAATGACCAGGCACAATTCAAAGCCAGGTTGCAACACAATGCAAACTCCTCACATTGTGCTGTATTAAGCAACTACTTTATTCACATCAACCAGATGCAACTCAAAGACTCTCATGGCAAAGTCTAATATCTGACAGGAATCAACTATTAGGCATGTATGAACCTTGCAGCCAACTCTGATGCTGGGGATCCCATCACAGGTTCATCACCAAACTCAATCAGATGGTAGCAGCAGGCATTAATCATCTTTGAATCATGGCTGGATCAGAAGGTGCACCCACCCCTCAGCCATTCTGCATGGAGCTACCTCTCCAACCTTTGCCTGGAGTGCACAATGAAAAGAATCTTGTTAGTCTGGACCGTTGTTTGGCAGAAATGTCCACAAGGGGGATGAGAGCCACCATGACTCCCAACAATCAATGGCAGTGGTCTGGCAGATTTGCACAATATGTCAGCTAGGCCAATGCAAATAAGGAATACTCATATCCATCCAGTTGGAATTTTACCGCTCCTCATCAATGTAGTGGTGCTATGGGAAGAGAATGGGGAAACTACACCACCACTGGGAGTTTTGACAACTACGCCACTTTCAGAAATTGCATCTGCACCAACTCAAATGCAGAAAACATGTGCAAAGCGCATATTTCCAAAGTCATCAATTGTTGCAACATGCTCAATGGTAGATTGTACAAACACAATGCAACCATCATGATTTGGCAACTTGCCAATGAACCTCCACCCCAAGCTCAACAAATTTTGCTTGGGCATTACAAACTTGAATATGCCTCCAATCCTTTGGATCCATTCTTAGCTTGGATTGACCAAATTTTGACCTACATCCAAACTCTGGCCCCAAACCCACTCTTTTTGACTGGATTTGAAGTAAGTATTGGAAAGCAGTTCATAAGTCCAAGAATGTTAATTACAGAACAGTGCATTGTTTGGTCCAAAACTGGGGTGTTTATGATATGCTCAACCCTTGGCATTCCAATTGTCAGGGACTGGTGTGCCAAATCCAAGTATTGGTTTGAGACACAATGAAAATGGCTGTTCTATTGTAACTCAATATGAGAACCAATGAAACATGCAGTTCTATGCGGTTTTGTTTGCAATCCAATAGAATGGTACCAAGCTGACTAGTCATTGTAAACACTCCATTCAGAGGTAATGCAGCCCATCTGGGTAACATAAAACCTACATATTGCACAAGTGTTTTTGATGCAAGTGCCAGTCACAGTGCAAGACTTCTCCTGAGAGCCCAGGAGCTGTTGTTGCTGTTGCTGATGGCTACAGTGGAGATTCCATTGCTGCATTAAGGTTCCGCCTACAGTTGAGATACTGCAGTGTCAGTAGAGTTGCTGACAGTTGTCAGTGATGTTGAACTCCTTTATATGAGGAAGATCCAGGCACTGGTTTGTGTCACGGGAGTGGGTCCCAAGGAAGAGGTCTGCGCAGACCAGAGATGTTGAATCGGCTGAGATCCGGTGGGAGAGCATGTCTCGACGGATCTCAGGGAGATCTGGTGGATATTGGTGGGCTCATGGGATTTAAGGTTAGCGCAGAACCAAGAAGTTGAATCGGACAAAATCTGGTGAGAGAGCAGGTCTCAACGGATCTCACGGAAATTCGGCGAGTGGCAGTGACTCGCCGGATATCGAAGGTATCGATGGCAAGGGGAGCATCTGCAACGGCGGCGACCAACGCCAGCCGGAACGACACGTGGGCCAACCGACGCCCAGGGGGCAACGGAGAGAGAGCACGCGGGCGTGCTCGGAAGCACCCTGCCGAAGGACTAGGGGCAGTCTTATTGTGCGGGGGTCCAAGCTCGACGCACGCAGGTCATACAGTACCAATGGACCTCGCACATGATACATATATATATATACTCTGTTCCCCGCTATTGGATGAGCGGAAGCTCATCCACTCTATCTTATATCTCAGTCACACATAGTTATCAGTACGTCGTACTTACCATACTCTTCACACGTCGCACATTGCAATACCATTTATTGCGATCCATATAGTCTGTGTCCCCGTCGGTGAACGGAGAACAACGTATAGACGTCGTTGACACCTCAATTGACGCTGTAGCACCTCAACTACAGGCGGAACCTCAACCGCGGGCCTGGCACCACAACCAGTCCCTCATATCTCCACCGGCAACGACAGCTGAGGTCTAACCCAGCCACCAGCAGTATCCCGTCGACGTTGTGACACTCGCGTCGACCGAGTACCCCGTCCGAGCTTGCCGCGTTACCTCTGTACGGAGTGTCACCAGCGGTCAGCCGATATCCGTCGAGAGATCGCTGTTACCGGAGGTGGATTTCAAACCCGGTGAAACACTGTGTTCTATCGGGTTTCAGGTTGACATCCGCTAGAACACGTGGTTTCATCCGATATCAGTGCAACGCCCTCTGACAGCCTCCGTCTGGTACAGGAGGCCTGATGGAAGGGTGCAACATGATGTAGGACCGTCCGCTGTGTGTGTCATGGTTGCTGACAGCCAGCACTGGTTAGCACGGGGCCCAAGCTCAAGGGCGACATGGTTGCTGGCAGTTGGTATTGTTTAACACGGGGCCCAAGCTCGTGATTGTCATAGTTGATGACAGTCGGCATTGATTAGCACGGGGCCCAAGCTCAAGGGCGACATGATTGCTGGCAGTTGGTATTGTTTAACACGGGGCCCAAGCTCGTGGTTGTCATAGTTGAGGGCAGTCGGCATTGTTTAACACAGGGCCCAAGCTCGTGGTTGTCATAGTTGATGACAGTTGGCATTGATTAGCACGGGGCCCAAGCTTGCGGACACGTCGAAACTCTGGTGGCCATTGATACTCTGGTGTACCAGGGTCATAGCGGACAAAGGGGAGCCCCTGGAGGGCCATAGGTATATAAGAACACAGTCTTTACAGTCGTGGAGGAGCAGGACTCATCCACTCTACTTTATATTAACCCAGTCTTTACTTTACAAGTCGTTATCAGTTACTCAGTATATAGTTCTCGTCAGCAGCTGCAATCATACGGTATTGCAGCTATCCAGTGTCTGTGTTCTCCTCAGTATAAGGAGACAAGCTTCATCGACGATTGTCAGCACCATCACTGACACTACAGCACCTCAACTGTAGGCGGAACCTCAACCGCGGTCACGGAACCTCCACCGTAGCCAATTCATTATCACGACAGCTTCAAGACCATCCGAAGCAGTCCCTGACGGTGACCAACACTTGCATCAAGAGCACTCGTGCATCGTGGAGGTCTTACAACACACAGACAAGCCGCATTACCTCTGAACGGAGTGTTCACAGTGGTCAGTCAGCTCAGGAGTCGCGCAGCAGGTCTCATAGCGAAACACAATAGAACCGGCCTGCTTATCAGGTCTCAATCTCAAACACGCTAAAACAGACGGTTTCAGCGGATCTCGGCGCGAAGCTTGAGTTTGGCACAACGCCCCCTGACATTAGAGTGGATTGTTCAAGTAGTGCCCCTCGCCAATATGACAGACGAACCCCGACCCCGGACTCCGGAGCAGACGGGACAACCCCTGTTCCAGACGCTCTATGACACCACGGGTCAATTACTGACAAAGATGAAAGACTTCAAGAATCACATCGAGGAAGTTGAAGCCCGACAGAAGAGGACGGACCAGAGCATCGACAGACTCCAGTCGTTGGTGGAACGTGTGCTCGTCCGCCTGGAGGTATCATACCGCCCAGAGCCGGAGACACCGACGCCTACGGCCCGAAACCGGCCAGACGACGACAAGGGCAACAGAGCTCGCTTGTACGAGCTCTACTCTACCCCAACCGGGGCTAGACGACAGGTTGCGCCCACGGAACTCCCCCCGGCCTTAGGATTGGCCACCGAAGCAGTGGTAAGTAGGCCGCCTGGAGAGTCAGCCCCGCAGTCGAAAGACGACGAGGAGGCCAAGTGGCCAACGGAACTCAAGACCCCGTTCCCGAAGATGGACCTCAAGGATATGGACATGTTCTTCATCGAGGCTGAGTGGTGGTTCAGGATGAAGGGTATCCGGGACCATGGTAAGATGGTCGCTTACACCAGTCAGTTCCTCGAGGGCAGTGCTCAAGAATGGTGGAAGTCTAAGCTAAGGGCCGACCGCCAACAGCAAGGCATCCTCTTCAACGACTGGAATATGTTCACACAGAGACTCAAGGAACAATATGGACAGCGAGACCTGAGGCTTGAGGCCATCACGGAGCTTCAGAAGCTGCGTATGCAGGACGACCGTCCTGGCACGGCCACCAGGTACCTTGAACGGTTTAGGGACCTTGAAGGCCGAGCCAACATCGGCAACCAGGAGCTCGCAAAGTACTACTTCCGCTCGGGACTCTCTCGCAGCCTGCAGGAGAAGTTCGAGCGAAGCCCACCCCCATCGCTTTGGGAGTGGTACGCCGAGGTTGAAGCCATCGACCGGCAGCGGGTGGTAAACCAGCAAGCCCAACGATGGCACTCAATTCCACCAACGGAGTCGTCCAGGCCGGCGTACATGCCATCTGGCCCACCGATGGCCGTTAACAGACCCGTTGGAGGACTCCAGGCCACGCCCAAGCCAGCCCAGCAAGCTCCAAGGGCCAGCTATACCCCTCAGGGTATACCAATTGCCAATCGGGCGCCGCCTCCCCACCTGGCTCCACGCACCCCTGCTCGAGCTGGACCCACAACCGTGGGGAGTGACACTTGCTACATCTGCAAGAAGCCAGGCCACTGGTCCAACAACTGTCCTCAAAAGACAACTCATGCGGTCGTCAGGCCATCAGGACCCCGTGTGGGAGCGAACGTTGTCATCGCAGATGAGAAAGGCAGGGAGGATATACAGCAGGAACCTGAGGAGGCCAATTACGAGGGCGAGCCCCAGCTGGACCTAGAAGCCGCAGTCTATGACGACGAAGGCACGAGTAACCCCGAAGGAGATCCTGACGACAGGCAGGGAAACGAGCGTGGGGCAGCACACTGATGGCGTGTCTTGCCCTACAACCACCTATGCCATCGCAATGCATTGCTCAAGACTGCCAATTCTGTTTCACAGCCACATCGGGTTCCTCGGTACTCGAACTCAAGGGCACCGTTGAGGGCCATGGAGCTCGCATACTCGCGGATACCGGTGCTGGCTTGTCTATACTTTCACAAGCATTTGTTTCGGACCACAAGATAACCACAAAACCTACAAAAACAAGATCGATTCACGGCGTAACGGGTCACAAGATGTACATAGACCATACCGCCGTTGTACAGGTAAGTATCGACCACTATTCACTGGGACAGGTGGAAGTAGCGGTCGCCGAGGCGGCGGATTATGACCTTATCATAGGCTATGATCAGCTGCGTAAGCTCCGACCCTCAATCAATTGGGAGGAAGGTCGAGTGGAGTTTGGGATGACAACGAACGCCGAACCCTGCGAATTTACTCCACAAACCGGGGCCCCACACAAAACCCGATTAAACAACGCGTTTTATCGGATTTCAAACGAGACCCGACAGGACGGGTCAGTTCAGCGGATTTCAACCAAAACCCGCCAGAACAGGGTGCCAGTTCTGGACTTCAAACTCCACGGTCACGAGTTTGTATTGGCCAAGCAGCTTCTAAGGGCTGCCGTTGAAGATGGACCCATTGGGTTCATGCTTCTCAACGTTCCGGCAACGTCGTTGCCAGCCTTTGGGTTTGTCCCTACCGGGGCAGACAAAGGGGTTGACATGGAAGTTGAGAAGGACAAGCCCCTGGAGCAGGTACCGGAGCCTTACCAGGACCTTGCCGAGGTCTTTAACGAGGTCGAAGCAGACAAGCTACCCCACCGGACCGAACACGACCTAAAGATAGAGCTCGAATCGGGAGCAAAACCTCCTCAAGGCCCGCTCTATCTGAAGGGTCCTAAGGAGATGGAGGAACTGCGCAAGTACCTTGACGAGAACCTTGCAAAGGGATTCATTTGACCGTCGAAGAGCCCTGCACGCTCGCCAGTCCTGTTTGTGCCCAAGAAGGACGGGAGCCTACGTCTCTGCGTCAATTACTGTGGTCTCAATGAGATCACAATTAAGAATAGAGCGCCGCTGCCCCTCATTGAGGAGCAACTATTCTTACTCCGTAATGCAAAGGTATATACTAAGCTGGACCTTAAGGCTGCATATAACCTGGTTTGCATCGCAGACGGCGATGAATGGAAAACAGCTTTTGGTACTCAGCTCGGATTGTACAAGTACTTGGTGATGCCGTTCGGGTTGGCCAACGCACCATCGCATTTCCAGTCTCTGATCAACAGTATCTATAGAGACATCATTGGCGTGTTTGTTGTCGTATATCTGGATGACTTCCTCATCTTCAGCAACAATGAGGAGGAGCACATCGATCACGTCCGGGAGGTCTTGGAGAGGCTTTGAGCCAACCGGCTCTTTGCCAAGCTCTCAAAATGCACTTTCCATACAGATCAGGTCGAGTTCCTGGGGTACATCATTAAGCCAGGAGGGATTGAAATGGACCCCGAGAAGGTACGAACCATTCAGGAGTGGCCGATGCCAGCCTCTATACACAATATCCAGCGATTCCTAGGGTTTGCCAACTTCTATAGGAGGTTCATTGCTCATTTTGCACGAATTGCAAGGCCTCTCACCTCGTTGGTCAAGCCGACGGAGAGGTTCAAGAAGTTTGAGCTGCCAGAGGATGCCCAACACGCTTTCCACAAGCTCATTGAGGCCTTCACAACGGCCGGAGTACTCAAGCATTTTGATTACCATCTGCCGACTCGCCTAGAGACTGACGCTAGCGATTTTGCCATAGCAGGAGTCTTGAAGCAGGAGCACAAGAAACGTTGGCACCCTGTGGCCTATTACTCAAGAAAGATGCAACCAGCCAAAAGGAACTATGAGATCCATGATAAGGAACTCCTCGCTGTCGTGGCGTGCCTGCAGCAATGGCGACATATGCTGGCAGGATTGCCAAGTCAGCTGGTCATCTACACGGATCATGAAGCCCTCAAATACTTCAAGTCACAGAGGCGTATAAACGGGCGACAAGCTCGCTGGGCGGTAGTGCTCGCCGACTACGACTTCGTGCTCCATTACAGGCCTGGCAACAAAGGCGGAGAGCCTGATGCACTCACTCGGCGATCGGACATGCAACCGGCAGGAATGGAGAAAGAGCACAACATGCGGCAGTTGCTGCCGGCAAGCGTGTTTGAATCGCCGGAAGGAAATCCAAATCAGCATGAAAGCGTGGTAGCTTACCCGATTTTGACGCGAAATTGGATAAAACATGGTACAACCACCGGATCTCAACTTGAGACCCGGTTAAGGACGACGATACCAACCATGGAGGAGATAGCCACGGGAGGCTTGATGAGTCTCATCCGGACATTCCAACCACTGGACGAGCAGCTTAAGGAGATACACCAACACACCCCGTTTGAAATTAAGGATGGGTTATGGTATAAGAATGGGCGCATCGTGGTACCAAAAGTCACCCTCGGCGGCCGTAAGGGCAAAGCAAGGCCACAGGTAGCCAAACAATTGCTATCTGTGGAACATTTAAGGTACATGGTAATGACACAGTGCCACGATGGGATCAATGCGGGCCACGTTGGGCGAGACGCTACCTTAGACCTTGCCCGCAGACACTACTGGTGGCCAGGCATGGCCGCTTGGGTGGCAGACTATGTGGCAAGCTGCCCTGTGTGTGCAAGATACAAGACGCCGCGCCACAAACCATATGGCTTGTTGCAGCCGCTATCGACACCAGAGAGACCTTGGGGGTCGATATCCCTCGATTTCATCGAAGGCTTGCCGAGCTCAAGTGGTTTTGATTCCATACTGGTTGTGGTTGACCGGCTTTCAAAACTTGCAGTCGTAATGCCAACGCATAAGACAGCAACGTCGAAGGACACGGTCGAGCTACTGCAGGCACATGTATTTAAGAGGTTCGGGGTGCCTGAACATATCGTATCGGACCGAGGACGACAATTCATCTCTGCAATCTGGAAGGATTTTGCTCAACAGCACAACATCAAACACTCTTTGAGCACCGCATATCATCCTCAGACAGACGGTCAAACGGAACGGGTGAATCAAGTTGTCGAGCAGTACTTGCGTATCTATTGCAACTACGAGCAAGATAACTGGGCAAGCTTGTTGCCAATGGCGGAGTTTGTGTATAACAACACCGTCCATAGCAGCATTGGGGTGTCCCCGTTCTTTGCATGCTATGGGTGGAACCCTAAAATGCACCCAGAGCTACCAGAACAAGTGGGAATACTGGACCCCAAGCGCCAAGAATTTGCCAAAACCAACAAAGAGCTAGTACGATACCTTCAAGAACAAGCCAGGCAAGCACAGTCGCGGGCAGTCGAACAATACAACCGGAAACGAAAGGACATAGAGTTCAAGGTCGGTGACAGGGTTTACGTCAGTACCAAGAACTGGGCCACTCGGCGACCTACAGCGAAGCTCAACACTAGGTTTGCTGGACCATTCCCGGTGATTGAGCGAATTGGCCGCAGGGCGTACCGAATTCAATTACCAAGTTCAGTCAGGGTTCACAACGTCTTCCATGTCTCAATGCTCGAGCGTACAAAGGATAGCAAACTGGAAGGACGCTCAACAATACAACCATATCCGACATTGCATGATGAGGACTTGGAATTCGAAGTGGAAGCCATTGTTGACATACGTCGGCGACAAGGCCAGGTGGAATACTTGGTCCAGTGGAAAGGGTATCCCGAGGAAGCAGCTTCATGGGAACCAGCAGAGGCGGTCAACGCCCCCCAACTCATCCAGGAGTATGAGCGATTGGAGGGGGGGACGGCGTAGAAGTACCATAAAACCGCCCCGGATTGCCTTGGGACAAAGCATCGCGAAAGCTAGGTTTGAATCTCAGACCCGGTAAAACGCGCTGTTTTATCCGAATTCAGTTGAAATCCGATAAAACAACCCTCTGCAGCCGATCTCAGTTGAAACCTGCTTAAAGTGGTAATTCTATCGGATCTCATACACCGGGGCTGAAAGTGGAAGGCGACGGTTGGCGACGTCACAGGCTTTTCAACACAAACATGGTAAGAAGGAACAAGACATTGCAATTACAACATGATACAGGCGAGTCTGGTGCATTAAGATTGCACAGGAGGATCGTGGTGATATAGGAATAGATGATGAAGACCATTGCAAAAGAAGAGTTGTACACCGAGGATAAGGGCTGGTAGAAGCTAAATTCTCTGCGCCGCCGGACTTCATTACCTCGCAGGAGCTCGGTTCTTGGAAGGGGGGTAGTGTTACCGGAGGTGGATTTCAAACCCGGTGAAACACTGTGTTCTATCGGGTTTCAGGTTGACATCCGCTAGAACACGTGGTTTCATCCGATATCAGTGCAACGCCCTCTGACAGCCTCCGTCTGGTACAGGAGGCCTGATGGAAGGGTGCAACATGATGTAGGACCGTCCGCTGTGTGTGTCATGGTTGCTGACAGCCAGCACTGGTTAGCACGGGGCCCAAGCTCAAGGGCGACATGGTTGCTGGCAGTTGGTATTGTTTAACACGGGGCCCAAGCTCGTGATTGTCATAGTTGATGACAGTCGGCATTGATTAGCACGGGGCCCAAGCTCAAGGGCGACATGATTGCTGGCAGTTGGTATTGTTTAACACGGGGCCCAAGCTCGTGGTTGTCATAGTTGAGGGCAGTCGGCATTGTTTAACACAGGGCCCAAGCTCGTGGTTGTCATAGTTGATGACAGTTGGCATTGATTAGCACGGGGCCCAAGCTTGCGGACACGTCGAAACTCTGGTGGCCATTGATACTCTGGTGTACCAGGGTCATAGCGGACAAAGGGGAGCCCCTGGAGGGCCATAGGTATATAAGAACACAGTCTTTACAGTCGTGGAGGAGCAGGACTCATCCACTCTACTTTATATTAACCCAGTCTTTACTTTACAAGTCGTTATCAGTTACTCAGTATATAGTTCTCGTCAGCAGCTGCAATCATACGGTATTGCAGCTATCCAGTGTCTGTGTTCTCCTCAGTATAAGGAGACAAGCTTCATCGACGATTGTCAGCACCATCACTGACACTACAGCACCTCAACTGTAGGCGGAACCTCAACCGCGGTCACGGAACCTCCACCGTAGCCAATTCATTATCACGACAGCTTCAAGACCATCCGAAGCAGTCCCTGACGGTGACCAACACTTGCATCAAGAGCACTCGTGCATCGTGGAGGTCTTACAACACACAGACAAGCCGCATTACCTCTGAACGGAGTGTTCACAGTGGTCAGTCAGCTCAGGAGTCGCGCAGCAGGTCTCATAGCGAAACACAATAGAACCGGCCTGCTTATCAGGTCTCAATCTCAAACACGCTAAAACAGACGGTTTCAGCGGATCTCGGCGCGAAGCTTGAGTTTGGCACAACGCCCCCTGACAATCGCCACTCGCGGGATTCTCTTCGATATCCGTTGAGGCCAAGCTTAACCGCCGGAACTCACTGAAATCCGGCGAGTTGCGCTTTCTCACGGGAATTCGGATCTCTGGCACGCGACCGCTGACATTAGAGTGGATCGTACAAGCAACGCCCCAAGTTCACCAAGATGGCCGACTCTGCACTACATGACAGACTCGACCGCCTCATCGCCCTCCTTGAGCAGCAGCAGGTAGACAATGCCGCACTCAAGGCTCGGCTCGACCAACAGGAGACTCCATCCCCTGGTCGACGAGCTAGGGAGCATGATCTAAGCTCCCCGTCCCGTCGAGCCTCGCAGCAGGCGGATGAGTCCTACCTCGGTGGTCTCGAGACACCCACGCCTGCGACTAGACCACACCCTCGGTCTGTCACCTTCGACATTCTCGACCGACGAGCGTACACCGACCAAGAAAAGTACGCTACGCCTACTGGACCTCGGTATGTCAAACCGGTGACCCCGGAGGCATGGACCGGCACTGGCAGTGAACAGGACACTCAGCCCCACGCTGCCCTCAAGACTCCATTCCCCAAGCTCGACACTCGCAACATCGATATCTTCATTCTTGAGGCCGACGCTTGGTTCAAGGCTAATGGTGTGTACGACCATACTTCGATGATCCTACACACGGCAGCCCAGCTCGAGGGCACCGCTCGAGAGTGGTGGAAGGGTAAGCTCCGCGTTGATCGGCATCGTCAAGGGATGCTCTTCCATGATTGGAGCCACTTCACCACTCGACTCAGGGAGCTGTACAATCAGCGCAGCGACAGGGTCGATGCCTACAACAAACTCCTAGCGTTGAGGCTTATTACCGACACACCAGGAGCAGCAACGCGACATGTCGAGCAATTCCAAGACCTGGCAGCTCAGTGCCACATGGAGGACCCTGAGTTCATCGTTGACCTCTTCTGAGGGAGCCTTACTCGCTCACTTCAGGAGAAGTTCGAGCGTAACCCACCTGAAGACCAGTGGGCCTGGTACCGGGAGGTCGAGGACATTGATCGACAGCGTATGCGGCATCAGCAGAATGCTGCCTGCTTTGCCTCAACCCCAGCAATCAGGACTGCTCATACCGAACCTGGCATTCCTCAGAGAACTGGCTCTCGACCGTTGCCCCCTCATCTGGCACAGAAGCTGCCGGTACAGGAAGCACCACCAAGACCTCGCGACGACCGAAGGGTCGTCCCCGGCCCGACGACATTTAACAGCGACGCTTGTAGGGTCTGCGGCAAGACCGGGCATTGGCAGCGGAACTGTCCAGACGCCAAGCCAACGGTTTACCCGGCTAGACCATCAGGACCACAGATGCGAGCGCACGTGGTGTTGGAGTCGGAGAAACCACAGGACGGCTCACCAGAGGAAGGAGACGGAGCTGAAGACCATCGCAAAGACGATGGCGGTCTTGAAGACCACTTTGACCCCAACCTCTTTGCCGACGATCACGACGCAGGCGAGCCCTACCACGAGGACGAGGGAAACGACCTTGGAGCGATGCAATGATGGCATGCATCGCTCTAAGACCGCCTTTGCCATCACCTTGTATATGTCAAGATTGTTCATTATGTTTCTCTGCAGCTTCCGGTGCCTCGGTACTCGAGCTAGCAGGTACGGTCAACCACCATCCTGCTAGCATTCTCGCCAACACCGGCGCTGCATTGTCTATAGTTTCAGCTCCGTTTGTTTGCAAGTACTCGATAACCACAAAACCCATAAAAAACAGAACCGTACACGGAGTGACCGGACATTCCCTCACGATCACGAGCGCTGCTGACGTCGACGTAGTCATAGGAGGACAACACCTAGGGATGCTCAAGGTCGCCGTCGCTGACGCTAGCGACTACGATTTCATCCTGGGGTACGATGAACTACGACGCCTACAGCCAAGGGTCCAGTGGGATACTGGACAGCTCAATTTCGGAAAACCCAACGAGATCCGGTCAGACGCGGTTGTTCAAGGGATTTCACCGAAATCCGCCGAGACCGGCCGATCTGCCGAATCTCGAGCAAACTTAGTAGTACATGGCTACGAGTTCGTCGACGCCAACGAGCTTGTTCAGGCGGCACTACGGGATGGCCCCATAGGGGTCATGCTAATCAGCGCTCCTCCAACGTTGCTCCCGTCGTTTGGCTTTGTCCCCACGGGAGGCGACAAAGGCATAGAGATGGAAACAACACTAGAAGAGCCTCCCACTGCCGTCGAAATCCCAGCCCCGTACTACCCCCTCAGGGATGTATTCAACGAGGTCAAAGCGGACAAGCTTCCCCCTCACACAAAGCACGACTTGCACATCGAGCTACTACCCAGTTCGACGCCACCTCAAGGTCCGCTATATCTCAAGGGACCTAAGGAGATGGCCGAGCTGAGGAAGTACCTCGAAGAGAATCTCGAGAAGGGATTCATTTGGCCCTCAAAGAGCCCGGCGCGATCCCCCGTCCTCTTCGTGCCTAAGAAGGACAGCGGCCTGCGACTCTGCGTAGACTACCGCGGTCTCAACGAGGTCACGGTCAAGAACCGAGCTCCACTGCCCTTAATCGAGGAGCAGCTGTTCCTCCTACGAAAAGCGAAGATCTATACCAAGCTGGACCTAAAGGCAGCTTACAACTTGGTTAGGATCGCCGACGGGGACGAATGGAAAACCGCGTTTGGTACTCAACTCGGACTGTATGAGTATCTGGTCATGCCATTCGGATTGGCAAATGCGCCCGCGCACTTCCAATCGCTCATCAACACCATCTACCGCAACATCATTGGCGTATACGTGGTAGTATACCTTGACAACTTCCTGATCTTCAGCGACAACGAGAAGGAACACATCGAGCACGTCAGGACGGTGCTCAGTAGGCTCAAGGTATGGCGGTTATTCGCCAAACTCTCGAAGTGCGTGTTCCATACCAATACTGTTGAGTTCCTTGGCTACATTATCAAGCCGTCAGGTATCGAGATGGACCCCGACAAGATCAGGACTATCAAGGAATGGCCGATGCCGGAGTCTATACACGACATCCAACGCTTCCTCGGGTTCGCCAACTTCTATCGCAGATTCATCTCTCACTTTGCACGTATAGCAAGACCGCTCACTTCCCTCGTTAAGCCCACAGAGCGATTCAAGAAGTTCAACCTCCCTGACGACGCTCGCGCTGCTTTCCACAAGCTGGTGGAAATGTTCACCACCGCTGGGGTTCTCAAACACTTCGACTACCATCGTCCTACCCGGTTGGAAACGGACGCAAGCGACTTCGCTCTCGCTGGAGTACTCAAACAAGAGCACGACGGACGATGGCACCCGATAGCATTCTACTCGCGCAAGATGGCATCGGCGGAGAAGAACTACGAGATCCATGACAAGGAACTCCTCGCTGTTGTCGTCTGTCTCAACCACTGGCGGCACATGCTTGCAGGACTACCTAGTCAGCTCATTATTCTCACTGATCACGAGGCGCTCAAATACTTCAAGTCTCAGCGGAAGATCACAGGTCGGCAGGCTCGATGGTCAGTGTTACTCGCTGACTTCGACTTTGTACTCCAATACAGACCAGGAGATAAAGCGGGAGAGCCAGATGCGTTGACACGACAAAGTGATATGCAGCCGACCGCAGAAGAAGACCTACACAACGTCCGACAGCTGTTACCAGCACGAGTATTCGCCGAGGATTTCGAAAACCGCCGAGTGGACTCAACTCGGCGGATTTCACCAAAATTCGCCAAGAAAGAGCTACTTGCCGAATCTCAAATAAATATGCTAAAACCAACAATGTCCGATATCGCGGAGGGAGGGCTGGTCCAACTCGTAAAGACTTTCCAGCCGCTTGATGCCGAGCTCGCAGAGCTTCATCAGAAGCAACCTTTCGAAGTTAGACATGGCCTGTGGTATCGCGACGGTCGGCTAGTGGTGCCGCGAGTCACATTACCAGGTAAGAAAGGTCAACGCAACACTCGGAGTGCCGCCGAAGCAAAGGATCGCTTGCTCTCGGTGGAGCACCTGAGATACATGGTAATGTCCCAATGCCACGACGGCGCTACCGCTGGCCATGCAGGTCAAGACGCCACCCTCGAGCTCACAAGGCGGCATTATTGGTGGCCGAATATGGCGGCATGGGTTGCTGACTATGTAGCAAGCTGCCCAGTGTGCGCTCGATATAAAGCACCGCGACACCGACCATATGGCCTTTTGCAGCCGCTGTCGACGCCGTCAAGACCCTGGAATTCCATCTCGATGGATTTCATTGAAGGGTTACCTAAATCGGAGGGGTATGACTCGATCTTCGTAGTGGTCGACCGGTTGACCAAATATGCCATCTTAACCCCGACGTACAAGACAATAACGTCGGAGCAGACGGCAAAGATGCTCAAAGACCAAGTTATGTCCCGTTTTGGGGTACTGGAGCACATTGTCTCAGACCGCGGCCAACAATTTGTCTCGGCGGCATGGAAAGAGTTCACCAACAAGCTGGTCATCCACCACTCGCTCAGCACAGCCTACCACCCACAGACGGACGGGCAAACGGAGCGAGTCAATCAAGTTGTCGAGCAGTACCTCCGTATGTACTGCAACTACAAGCAGGACAACTGGGTAACCTGGCTGCCGATGGCCGAGTTCGTTTACAACAACACGGTCCACAGCAGCATAGGAGTCTTGCCTTTCTTTGCTTGCTACGGGTGGAATCCAAAATCACACCCCGATCTCCCAGAACAAGGCGGTGTGCTCGACCCCAAAAGGAAAGAGTTTGCCACTCGAAGAAAGGAATTTACGGCGTATCTACAGGAGCAAATCAGGTACGCTCAAAGCCAAACCGTTGAGCAATATAACCGCAAACGGAAGGACATCGAGTTCAAAGTTGGAGACATGGTCTACGTCAACCGAAAGAACTGGAAGACAGCTCGACCCAGTCCCAAACTTGACACAAGATTAGCAGGCCCGTTCCCCATCCTCGAACGAATCGGCAGAAGAGCATACCGGCTCCAACTCCCAGCAAGTTTGCGCGTACACAACGTTTTCCATGTCTCGATGCTCGAGCCTCAAAGGGCAAGCTCACTCCCACAGCGCTCCACACTCGAAGTCACGCCGCCCCTACCGGACAACACGCTAGAATTCGAGGTAGAGGCTATTGTGGGAAAGCGAAAACAGGGTAGGCAAGTACAGTACAAAGTCCAATGGAGGGGCTATCCCGAGGAGGCAGCCTTGTGGGAACCGACAGACTGTCTCAACTGCCCAGACCTCATCCGGGAGTATGAGGAATCGGCGGGGGGACGGAGACACTAAGCTGAAGAGGATCTTGCGAGCCGCAATGCATGCCATCACAGGAGAGTAAGATGGTGAGAAGCTCGACGACGATGTCGAGCGGCGAAGGTAGAAGGTTGCAGGAATCGAGATCCGGACAATGACCCCGACTCAGGGAATTTCCACGAAATCCGCCGAGTACTGCACAATTCAACGGATCTCAGAAAAAATTAAAAAAAAATCGCGGGGTAACGAGAACCTAAAAAGGCACGAAATCCGCCGAGGAATGCATGATCCAAAGGATCTCAGGCCTTAACGGGCGATGCGAGTCGACAAGTATATTCCTCAGAGTCGTCGCACCTGTTGCACACCAAAAGTCACGCAATCAAGCTCACACTAGGTTCAATGGGTAACGAGGCACTGCCATTGCAACAAGTCGACACAGCCAGCGGGCACAGACTACTCCGCAGACTCGGGGGCTAACGAAGGCCCAGGTACCGAAGGAGGCTCGATATCCTCAAAGGGCGAGCACATGGACCGCAGTCGCCGCTGACGATCGAAGTATTCCTCAATCGTCGTCAGTACCGGCACGCGCCGACCGCGAGGCGAGGCAGACCAAATGATACGCATCGCGTGCGCCCAGTTCGGGTCTGCCACACCATCCGAGTCACGGTCGAGGCCACGTACCTCTCCCAACCCTCGACCCCCCGCTCCCGTGACGTGAGCTCGCTCGACGCCACGCTCGCCTCAATGTAGATGGCTAGGAGGGGCGTCGCCAGCATATACCATCGTTGGCAACGCCCTCTTGGTTCGCACGCACTTCTTGTGGCCGCCCAGATGGCAATGCACCCAAGCGCGCGGAGTTCGGCCCTTGCCACCGGCAGAAAGCACGTCCGCGAAGGCCGACGGGAAACAACTGGGACGAAACAAAAAAAGGGAAGAACCAGAGTCAGCAGTGAGTATCGAACGTCGAAGGGGGCAGTGGTACTTACGGTATACCAAGCTTGGCGCAGCGGGCGCATTGCCAGCTTGGCCAAGGCATGCAGCCTTCGGTTAGCCAAAGGAGAACCAGACGATGCAGTTGACCGGCCGTCACGGAACCCTCCGATACCACCCAAGTGGGGGGCCAGGCCTTGCACGCCACAAACACCAGCAACACCGGAGCGATAAGCGACTCCGCCCACAGCGCAACCTCGAGGTAGTTGGGCACATGAGGCCCAACGAGCGGAGCGACAGGTTCCTCCCCGACCTCGCTAATCCTCCCTACGACCGACTCCTCCACCTCCATTGCCTCCAGCCGCTCTTCCTCCTCCTCCGCAACATCGTTTCCCAAAAACAGCGGTTCCAGTGGCCGCGGCGTCGACCGCAACGCGACGAGCTGCTCGGCAGCCACAATTTCGATGGGCTGCTCGCCAGCAGCAGGGGACAACGAAGCTGTGGCCTCGAGGCCGACAGCCGAAGGTGTTGTCACTGCCCAAGTGGCAGGATTTTGGTTGCGAAGCCTGGCGCTACGGCGCACAGGCTCTTCTGCCCTGAGGGCAGGCAGTCGTGTTGACGCTGGTCGCGATGACGCAGCGGAAGGGGCATTATTCGAGTGGTTCGACATCTTGACGGTTTAGAAGGTGCTGTTGGTGGAAGAACAAGTCGGGGGAACACCGGCCGACCCTATTTAAGCCTCAACGGAGCTCGGCTCTCGAAGGGGGGGTAGTGTCACGGGAGTGGGTCCCAAGGAAGAGGTCTGCGCAGACCAGAGATGTTGAATCGGCTGAGATCCGGTGGGAGAGCATGTCTCGACGGATCTCAGGGAGATCTGGTGGATATTGGTGGGCTCATGGGATTTAAGGTTAGCGCAGGACCGAGAAGTTGAATCGGACAAAATCCGGTGAGAGAGCAGGTCTCAACGGATCTCACGGAAATTCGGCGAGTGGCAGTGACTCGCCGGATATCGAAGGTATCGATGGCAAGGGGAGCATCTGCGATGGCGGCGACCAACGCCACGCCGGAACGACACGTGGGCCAATCGACGCCCAGGGGGCAACGGAGAGGGAGCACGCGGGCGTGCTCAGAAGCACCCTGCCGAAGGACTAGGGGGCGGTCTTATCGTGCGGGGGTCCAAGCTCGACGCACGCAGGTTGTACAGTACCGATGGACCTCGCACACGATACATATATATAAATACTCTGTTCCCCGCTATCGGATGAGCGGAAGCTCATCCACTCTATCTTATATCTCAGCCACACATAGTTATCAGTACGTCGTACTTACCATACTCTTCACACGTTGCACATCGCAATACCATTTATTGCGATCCATATAGTCTGTGTCCCCGTCGGTGAACGGAGAACAACGTATAGACGTCGTCGACACCTCAATCGACGCTGTAGCACCTCAACTACAGGCGGAACCTCAACCGCAGGCCTGGCACCACAACCAGTCCCTCATATCTCCACCGGCAACGACGGCTGAGGTCTAACCCAGCCATCAGCAGTATCCCGTCGACGTCGTGACACTTGCGTCGACCGAGTACCCCGTCCGAGCTTGCCGCGTTACCTCTGTACGGAGTGTCACCAGCGGTCAGCCGATATCCGTCGAGAGATCGCCACTCGCGGGATTCTCTTCGATATCCGTTGAGGCCAAGCTTAACCGCCGGAACTCACTGAAATCCGGCGAGTCGCGCTTTCTCACGGGAATTCGGATCTCTGGCACGCGACCGCTGACACCGAGTACCCCGTCCGAGCTTGCCGCGTTACCTCTGTACGGAGTGTCACCAGCGGTCAGCCAATATCCGTCGAGAGATCGCCACTCGCGGGATTCTCTTCGATATCCGTTGAGGCCAAGCTTAACCGCCGGAACTCACTGAAATCCGGCGAGTCGCGCTTTCTCACGGGAATTCGGATCTCTGGCACGCGACCGCTGACAAACGCCACTCGCGGGATTCTCTTCGATATCTGTTGAGGCCAAGCTTAACCGCCGGAACTCATTGAAATCCGGCGAGTCGCGCTTTCTCACGGGAATTCGGATCTCTGGCACGCAACCGCTGACAGTTTGCTGCAATACCATATGATTGCAGCAGTTGACAAGAAGAACTAATTACTGAGAAATTGGAACAACTTGTAAAGTAAAGACTATGAATACAACAAGTAGAGTGGATGAGCCTTGCTTGTCCATGACTGACACAACTATGCCCTTCTATACCATGGCTATCCTGTTCCTTATCTACCTACTAGTTCCTCTTATTGCACTGTACTCAAACCTGGGCCCCGTACTTATCAGTACTGACTCCCAGAGTCAGTGACTGACAGCAACTGGGCCTTGTATGTGCAATCTATCCAACTAGGCTTTCCCTACCAGCTGGAGGCCTAGCATACCACACTGATGCCCTTGATAGTCCCCATTCCTTATCTACAGTGTTTGGCAGATCCCCAACCAAGTTTGGCTAGGATTCCCTATGTCATTGGAGGTCAAATTGAAACCCAATAAGGCTAGGAGTTTTATCTGGCTTGGTGTCAAAAGTTGCAGTTGATAGTCCCATACAAAGAGACAAGTGCCTGTGACAAGAGCACTACAGAATTGATGTGTAACAATACTCAAATAAGCCCTGTGTGAATCAGCCTGACAACAAGTGTGTTTGTCTTTGGTCTTTCATGAGAAGATCAGGGACAGGAGTCTGTTGACTTTGCTTGCATGACACCTGGTTGTCAAATGCCATGGTAAGCATTGTTGAGGGTTTGAGTTGCTACTGTTAAAGCCTGTGACTCAAGGCTGCCTGGTGATGTTAGTTCTTCAACTGCAGCCAAAGTGGTGTGACACAACAGATACCAAGCTGGACCTCTAGGAAATTGTCAGAAACAAATCTAGATGAAAAAAGCGGCGGTGAAAATGAAACGAAAAAAAATTAAAAATTTGCTCGCTTCGAAGCTCTAACCGACTAACGTTTGCTTATGTCAGCCTGACCAATTCGTGCAATTTGAAAGCTGTGTTGATGGCGAGCTATTTTGGCAACGTCCAGAGAAATTTGCGAGTTAAAGCCCTGTTAGGCAACGTGACCAAGCGCACTAAAGCGTTGATATAAACGCTGGGGCTAGTCTAGGGGGATTTGGCGGCGTTCACCACGCAGTATATTGGAAGATGGCCCAAGAACTCGGAGCCCGTTCCGTGACGGTTGGGTCAAATTTTTAGGGTCCAAAATGAAATTCGAGATGCAAAAACAAGGACGGACGTTTAATGGGCGCGGTAGTGGTTGGACCTACGCGGCAAATGGATGCTGATCCCGATGGTCACCTGCATAACGCGTTGTAGCGCTGGGTCGAGTGCAGGTCACCCGTCTCCGCCTGGAAGCGTTGCCATGCATTTTTCAATGGATTAGTCCACTCCCAAACTGCACCATGCAGCAGGCGTCGTGAGGTTCCGCTCAGGCCACGCTGCATTCTGTGCGGGGTCCGGAGTCCATCCAACGGAATAGCACATGGAAGATCTGCCGGTTCGATACTGCAACGACAGTCGCACTTCTGGCCTCAATCGCAACGCTGACATCTAGACGTCGACCATCTGTCGGCCACTCTGAGACTGAGAGAATGGGCGATCGCATCAGATATGCAATTGCGCACTCAATATTATTAACGCCTGCCAAATGCACGACTGGGACCGGTTTGACAAGCACGGACTGTTGTCTGGGTAGGGGCGAGATGGAATTGATGACGAGGAGCGAAAGCCGGAAAACGTGGGGTTTGCGACTATCACTTTCTGCATGCTTTCCTAATCCAGATCGCGGCATCTCTGCAGTGTGAGCATTTTGCATACGTTAGCCCAGCATCAAGGGTCCTTTGGCGCATGTTGATCCATTTGGTCTCGTTGCAAACGAATGTGCCCTGTTGGAAGGACCTCATCCATCTGAGCTCCTGTGCGTCGCCTCGGCCTCGCTACACCAATTGCTCACTGCACGATGAGTAACTACTGAGCCGCTGGCGTTCGCTACAGAACTTCGTGGTCTCTCTCCTTGTGACCGCTGACCTTTTGTGGACAGTCTTCCCTCGCAGATGGTGCAACGAACCATGTCGAATTGCGGTACTTGCTACAGCAAGGTACCGTGCCCCCTTTCCTATGCACTCTTGCATCTCTCTTTCGCTGCAGTCCGGACGTAACCAACTGCAGGGCCCTCGCCAAAGCATAATCGAATCGTTGCTGTCTACAAGGAATGCGAAATATCATTGTGTACAGCGCTGCCGATGTAATGTGGCTGCCGATACTTTGCGTTTTCTTAACCACTATTAATGATCAGAGGATGGATGTTGTGGCACACATTAGGAGCAAAACTTTGGTAGATGTGCTCGTGCAAGGCAGCTGCCGATCGAGCAGGCCTAAATGTCTCAACAAACTGTTCGGCCCCTCTAGGCGAAATGTTCGAGTTCAAGAAGAGACGAGTGCAGGTAGACAGAAGTCCAAGACGGTCGCACGGCCTTCGCTCCTCCTTTCCCACTTGGCGTTTTGTCGATTGTTTGCTGCAATCACTCCGCAGCCAGCCCCGCTAGTGCCTGTTCACGTCAATTGAAGGTATGGTGTTGCCCGTGACCCACGTATGAACAGGCTCGCTTCCCAACTTTCGGTAATAATTAGAAGAAAAAATAGATCATGGCAGACTGATGACGTGAGACGAGTAAGGTCACTTAGCGATTCCGGGACCGGAGAAGTCGCAAGGACACGATGCTGCCTGATGATGCACTCTGCACCGAATTTGCATACTGCATGCACCACGAATGGACCCTGACTTTGCTCAAATTCGACTTGTTCTCTTTCTCGTCAGAAACTCGAAGAATCTTGTGCCTCCTACCTACTAGATCAAGAGTACATGGATTCGGCTGTCGTTGTACGTACTATGTAGCCTGCTTTTGCTGATTTCTGGGATGATAAAGGATGCAAAGAATGGATGATGAGATCTTTTTGCATGATGTCGATTCTCCCTCAAAAAGCTTCCGCATTGTTGTGATGGCGGAAGGGCCGCTGCATTGAAATTTAAGTTTGGATCAGTAAGGATATACAGAAAATTACGACAAGCGGACAATCCAATTCCTTTGTCGTAGTGCCCTTCATTCATCGTCTTGGCATCACATCGCACACTTTCAATAATATTGTTCACCTCAACTTAGCTGAGCACCCTGCACGCTGATTTCCTCATTTTAGGGTTCATTACATACGATCGATCGTAAACTTTTGCTGTCGTCAAATTGGTCCTCCAAATAGAAATCAGGCTTTAGTCAACCTTTGGTAAAACTCTCACGTCAAGAATTGCAATTTCACAAGTTCAATTATGAAGAAGGCAGAGGGAAAACACAACAAGAAGAAAAAGAAAACAAGAAAAAAAAAGGAAGACGAAACGACTCAAAAGGCTTGCGTTGAGGCTCCAGACTGGATTTTTGCTTACGTGAGATGTCTGCAAGCGTGGATCGACTCCAAGTTGGCACAAATTCCCACCACAAACTCGGTGGCTATTTATCACGTTCCCCATCATCTCGAGGTTCATGGGCAGAAAGACAGTCTTATACCAAATTTCTAGTGTCGCCTGTCAGGTCTTCACGTCCTTACGCTAGCGAACATTGCTACCCGGATACTGCTTGCATACCTGTCTGTTCCTGCCAAGGTGCTCTTACCACGAGCGTGCCACAGGGGATTTGCCGAAATGGGCGTTGAGAAAGGGCGGGGGCAATGCAAAGTATCTCCATTCAACTGTCACTTTGACTGGACGAATAGATGAGAGTCGATCCAGCTGTAATCCTGTGGCCACGTATGTTCCTCTCCTTTACTCAGCCCGTGTGGATCTACTTGGAAGAGGCTGAATCGGCTGCCGCCTTCAATGATGTCTTTCCGCCTCTGCCATTGCCGAGATCTGGACTCGGATCGCAAGCTACATCTCCCTTCAGCAATATTCTTCCCATAGCAGACAGTCGGGCCTCAGCACAACTTGTGTCTTCCTCCTTCTTAGGGTCGTAACGATAAGATTGTGAAATCAAATAAACGCCTGTGTGAGTGCGAAGATAGTTTGGCTAATCTGGCTCAGCAGCAGCGACATCATTAGGAGCGTCTTTAGCCGGAGCAAGGTGGACGCACTTCCGGGAGAGGGGAACAGTTCAGAGCTGTCACTGTTCGTTACAACTTGACATGTGCATTCATTCACTCAATGACATGAGAGCAGGTGCACAAGATCGCGGCTTGGGGTAAGCACTGCATTTCCAGATTCATACTCGCAGCATTCAGAGTAATGCCTCTCTAGCCTGGTTGCCCCCTCCCCCCTCCCCCCTGCTGTCCGTTCAACAACAGATTTGCGGTGGCATGCTGGGCCAATGCCGCTCACCCGCACAGTTGGGCAGCAGGAAGATCCTCCCCAGTTAGGGTCTTTGTGCACGGCCCACATTCGACATCTACTTCCTCCAAAACTTCGTATTCACCATCAATGCAGTCCACTCACGTTTTTCTCTGGCTATCCATTACCTCTGCTCATACCTGTGCTCGGATGCCTTGCCTCTCTTTGTGTGCCTCCTCTCCACCTAAACTTCCGTCCTTTCGCATTTGCATGTTCTCCTACACAAAGCAGATACCCCCTTCAACGTGCCGTCTCACCGCCAAACTGCGAGGAGGCATTGTACCCAGGCGAGCGACTGGCTTACACATCCCTGTCAGTGCCAGGATGCCATACTGCTGAAGTACCACATTTGCTCAATACCTGTCTCCAGGTCGCTGTACTACAGCCTCCACCTGTTCCGTTCTCAACCGGCCACACGCTACCAAGTCGTACGTGCTCTTCTACCTGTGCTCATCATATAAATTGAGGCTCCCGGATCCATCATTCACCTTTTCCTTTCCACAATCAGTCTCTCACATCTCTGAGCTTCAACTCTCTTTATCTTTATCGACTTTCCTTGTGTCTACTTGCACATTCGCTCAACCGCTTCTCCCTCTCTTCTAGCCCTCTCCCGACCCATAATCTATCACAATGGCTTGCTGCGGCGGCAATATTTCTTCCGACATGCGGGCTACCGTCACTGAGGTGCCCGCAACCCAGAATGCTACTGGTCCCGGCTACAGCATTCAGGGCTACGAGGACCTCAAGTACACCTACTCATTCGTTGACAACGTCTTTGACCAGAAGAAGGAGGATCTTGCCGCTTACTATCACAAGTGGGGACGTGTCCTCTGTGTCCTTGACGAGAACCTCAACGAGCTCTACGGCTCTTCGATCAAGGCTTGTAAGTTTCTTTCCTCTTCCCAGCTCTCCTTACGCTTCCTTTCGCCTTTGCCGCTCCAAGAGAAGCGTGCGCCACCGTCGGCAGCTTCCCTGGCATCACCGTGTCGACGTGCCTCTTGCCGTTCACAACACTGACCTCTTCCCATTTCCCATGAACGTTTAACACAACAGACTTCAACGCCCACAACATCAAGCCAACCCTTCACGTCTTCAAGGGCGGTGAGCTCCACAAGACCATGGACACCATGCTCGGCTTTGTCGACGCCATGGACAACTTCGGTCTAATCCGCAAGGAGCCCGTCCTGGTTGTTGGTGGTGGTCTCGCCTCCGACGTTCTCGGTTACGCTTGTGCTTCGTACCGCCGAAGCACCAACTACATTCGCGTTGGTACCACCCTCATTGCCTTGATTGATGCTGCCATCTCAATCAAGGTCGGCATCAACCATAAGAAGCTTAAGAACCGTCTCGGTGCCTACCACGCTCCCATGCACACTTTCCTTGATTTTGACTTCCTCAAGACCCTCCCCATCGGCCAGACTCGTAACGGTACCGCCGAGCTCATCAAGATCCTCCACTGCACTGACAAGTACACCTGGGGTTTGCTCGTCAAGTACGGTGAGGACCTCGTCAACACCGCTTACGGCCGTAACGCCACCGGTCCTGGTGCCAAGGAGCTCAAAGAGGCTGCCGACACCATCTGCCGCAATGCCATCAAGGGTATGCTCGAACTCGAGTCACCCAACCTCCACGAGATCGGTCTCGACCGTGTCATCGCCAACGGCCACTCGATCTCGCCCACCCTTGAGCTGGCTCCTTTCCCCCCTCTCCGTCACGGTCACGCCGTGACCATCGACATGGCCTGGTCCATCACCTTGGCACACATGCGTGGCTACATCAGCGACGAGGACCGTGATGAGTTCTTCCGTCTCGCCGGCCAGGTCGGTCTTTCGGTCGACCACCCCTTGCTCACCGATGAGCTCATCCTTGAGGGTAATGAGGCCATCAAGAAGACTCGTGACGGCTCCCAGCGATTCGTGCTTGCCAAACCCCTCGGCAAGTGTGTCTTCGCCAACGACGTTTCCGAGGACGAGTTTGTCAAGTCGCTTGCTGTGCACAAGGCTTATGTTCGCAAGATCGGCCGTGGTGACGGTGTCGGTCTCGACGCGTATGCCGATGCTGGTGACCTCGGTGCCGATCCCGACGCTCTTCTCAAGGAGCGCAAGGCCGAGTCTGCTCGTGTCAATGGTGTGCACAAGCCCCAGGTTGTGACCAGCAATGCTGCTGCTGCCACCGTGGCTGCTTAAGCGGGATACATCTATGACGTGTTTGCCCGATGTTACTAGTCTCTTTTACCTTGAACAATGCACAACAAACTCAGAAGAAGAATTGAAGAAGAGAAGGTCCGCAATGAGGCCTCCTTCTGCCTTTATCGCATTTATGTATCACTAGCCCCTAACCTCTGTTGAAGGTCATGTCTCAATGACCAAAGACTCATGACTCAAAAGTACAGGAAAGCGCTATAAGACGCTTGTGATATGAATAGTGTGAGTTTGTTGCGACCATACGGTGCGGTTCGGAAGGAAGGCAACCCTCTTTAAGTTGTACGAAGTCACAGTGGCCGCCACTGTCTTGTGCAGCCTTCAGTGACATAACGATGTGGCTGGGCAGGACCCGGTGCTGTCCGAGCTGGCCGTCGAATCACAACTTGTCTACTGATAGATCTACTTTGTACCGCAACGAACCACTGTAATATTGTTGACAAGAGGTCGGGGCCCTCAACAGGGAGAGCCTCCAAGATGAGTGAAGGATGAGTTCAACTACAGCGTATCTTGTTCACGTTGGCAGACACATGGGCAATGACAGCGTCAAGCCACAAGAGACACGTTCCTTGTCATTGTATCCACATTCGAAACACATGTAATGATATACAAAGAGTGTATGGCTCGGATTGCGATGCTGAGGTAGTCAATGACGAAAGTCATTTTGTGTGGTAGGTGGTTGAGCAAGCAGAGCAGCTTGAATCGCGCGAGAAAGTTGGAAAATAAGGTGTTCGGAAGGGCCACGCGCACTGACCCGTATTGAGCTGCACCTTATGAAAATTGTGTAGTCACGCTTTCAAAGCTTCTCAACGCCATCCCGACAACTTCAACACCTTTCCAAAACGGCTCGAGCCACTTGTACGAGGTAGAATCCACCACAACAACCACAGAAGATCTTCACTTGATGTCGAAGGCGCAGCAGCAGCCTCTCTCGGCTTTTCGAGTCAGCTACGCCGGCTCATCAAAGTTAGTTCACCGCCCTGTTGTGTTGATATGCGCATGCAACCACGCTGAACCGTGCTAACTATCTCCCGTTTTTGAAATCACTCAATGACCACAGATCAAAAGCACAGGACTTGCCAAATCCGATTGGCTTCACTGCTCCTGATGCTGTCAGCAAGGTAAGAGTTTCACGCGCCAGGATCAAGCCTGAAGATTCATTTACTCATTCACCACTCCTTTCCCTCCCTTTCATCCATCTATTTCGTCAATACAGAAGCAGTCCAATTCGAAATCCTCATCAGCGGTGGTACAGCAACGCGCAGATCCAGCAGCACTTAAGATGGCCAAGGCGTGGGAACTCGCTTACTCTCCAGCAAAGTCACTGCCCATGAACGCAATCATGCTGTACATGAGCGGTTCGGGTGTGCAGATTTTCAGTATGATGGCTGTCGGAATGCTCATCACAGGCCCATTGAAGGGCATCTCAACTATGAACAGTGGTAAGCATCCAACATTCAACCTGTGTTTGCAATTGCGAGACCAGACTAACACGGAGCTCTTACTTCACTCTGCACGAACAATGATCGGCAAATCTTTCCTACATAATAGCCTTTGACCGACTCTCTTCACCAGGTCAAAGTCTGCTGCTACCGAAGATTCTCTTCATTCTTTGCCAGCTGACATGTATTGCGGTTGGCGTGTATAAGTGTTGGAGCATGGGTCTTTTGCCCACAGAGACCAGCGACTGGCTCGCTTGGAGGGAACCACGCACAGTAAGTTGCCTCTCGCCCATCCACGCTCCATGCTCTTGTTGAGCTTGCAAGCTCGATGGTCGAAATCTTCGCTCGATCATACACTGTCTCGACACTGTGCTGATCCCTTGAATCTTGTCTACTTTTACTGTTGTGCACTTTACAGCCCCTCGAGTTCTCGCCCATTCGCTAAGCGTCACATAGCGTCACGTACAGGTAGCGCATTGTGACTCTCTATCGAAGTCGAACATGAGGCTGTCATGATTTGAAATCATAATAATACCCTGTGATTGATGTGCAAGCGGCGGTGGATTGGCAAAGGTGCGAAGCATGAGAGTCGATATCGAACAATCAGATCCAGCAGTCGCAGCCGAAAGCTCGAGAATGAAGTCTCACAAACGGCGAATTTCGTGTCTCTGAGATATAGGCGAACATAGGTTAAAGCCTATCCCTGTCCTCACTTTTATGTGGAGTAGAAGCAGTGGAGCGCGGCTCGCAACCGCATATAATGAGGAGCAACACTTGAACCAACGCAACCTCCGGAGCTCGGTCTTTCCAATTCCATCTTGCATTTTGAGCCGCAACAGGGATTCTCCTGCCACTTCTTTCCCTCATCATGTCTAGCACCGAAAAACGGGCTCAAGCGTTCAGCCCGGACGACGCCCTCCCTTCGCCCGACCAAATCTCTGCCGCCAACGAGGCTCACGTTCTTGATAATCAGGGCAACCGCGTCAGCTTTTCCTCGCTCCTAGAGAAGTCTCAGAGCAACAAGGTGCCGCTTCTGCTTGTTTTCACCCGTCACTTCCACTGTGGCATGTGCAAGCAGTTCAACCAGGCTCTCGCTCATTCAAGCATCATCACGGATCAATCCCGAGTTTCTGTCGTCGTTGTCGGACCTGGTCAAGCAGCAGGACTCGACCAGTACAAGAGCCAAGTGAACAACCCACCCTTCCAATTCTATGCTGATCCTGACCTTAAGCTGTATAACGCGCTCGGCGTGACACGAAAGAACCTGGATCTCGGCGATTCGAACGAGATTGGCTCGCATCACAAGGGAAGCTTTTCGCAGAACCTCTTGAGTAGTGTGGCTGCGATGGTCAAGTCGCCCACTTTAGCACTCAAAGGCGGAGACATCAAGCAGCTAGGCGGTGAATTCGTCTGGAACGCGCAAGGCGAGCCGGTCCTCGCACATCGTATGCGACATACCAGAGACCACTCTGAAGTGTCCACGCTCGAAAAGGCGGTGACATCGAACTGAGACGTCTGCCAAGATGAGCGCGACTAGTGCAACTACAACGAATCCGGGTATCGTAGGATCTAACTTGCTTCCCGGCAAGATCGTCGCTGTCACAGGTGCATCCCGTGGTATCGGTCGTGCTTGTGCACTCGCATGTGCTGCTCATGGAGCGAAGGGTGTCGTTGTGCACCACTTCGGCGATACAGAGACGACTGAGGAAGCCCAATCTGTGCAAGCCGAGCTGGAGAGGCTCGGAGCGAAAGCCGTTCTTGTTGCCGGAGACATTTCCGATGCTGCTGTCGGACAAAGCATCGCGGATGCAGCAGAGGCGCATTTTGGCCGACTTGATGTGTTCGTATCGAATGCGGGTACCTGTCCCTTTATGGGTTCTCTCGAAATGGAAGCGGCCACCTAGCGCAAGGTACAGGATGTCAACTTGAACGGCGCCTTCTTCGCTACGCAAGCTGCTGCCCGACTCATGTCGCGGCAAACACTACGAGGAGGAAGCATCGTTGCCATCGCCTCGATCTCGGCATTGGTTGGAGGCGAGTTCCAAAGCCACTACACGCCAACAAAAGCAGGTTTAAAGAGCATGATGGAGTCAACTGCGATCGGCTTGGGTCCGCTTGGAATCAGGTGCAATAGTGTGCTTCCGGGCACAATCGAGACTGCAATCAATTAGGAAGTTCTGAAGGATCAGGACAAGAGAGACAGAATGATGGCGAGACATCCACTGAGAAGATTGGGTACGCCGGATGACATTGCTGGGCCGGTAGTCTTCTTGGCTTCAGATCTTGCAAGATTCATGACAAGTAGCTCCGTGCTGGTCGACGGAGGGTGCTTTGTCAATCTTCAGTAACATCAAGTTTAACATCAAATCGCAATGTGCAAGCCATGTTTGTGTGGTTCAGTACAGATAATGTTTGAATGTGTGTACCGTATCGTGCTGCATCGCACAGTATGTCGAACCAAAGGAATGAGGTCTCGGAAGTCGGACAAGATTGCGTCGTGGCGCTCGAGGCTTTTGTTTTTACTCGTGTCCCACTCTCACACAGCTGTCAGTGCGCGGCTCATGAGCGGCCGACTAACACAGACGCGAGTTACAAAACCAACACTATCCAAAGTCACCATTCAATAGAGAGTTGAAAGAACACTTTTGTTTCATCCTTTAATTGCTTCCCATCACATTCTACATCCTACTCGCTCCTCTTCTACAACATCGTCGTTAAATCTGAGTTCCCGGTAGAACTCGCTCAGCACGCGCATACCGACTCAGCCTTGGCTCCCACACAAAGCTGCTTGGAACGGCGTGGTCGCATACTCAAAAAATGGCCGGCAACGAGTTTGACGATGTGCTCACGAATCAACCAGTCGTGATCGACAATGGATCAGGCTCGATCAAAGCCGGATTTGCTGGTCAGGATGCGCCCAAATGCTTTTTCCCTAGCTTTGTTGGTCGACCAAAGCATCCTCGTGTCATGGCGGGTGCTATCGAGGGCGATCTCTTCATTGGTCGCAAGGCGCAAGAGCTTCGTGGTTTGCTCAAGATTAAGTACCCCATGGAACACGGCATTGTCACAGACTGGGATGACATGGAGCGTATTTGGCGCCATGTCTACACTGACGAACTTGACACCCTCACAGAAGAGCATCCGGTCCTGTTGACAGAAGCACCGCTCAATCCAAGAGCTAACAGGGACATGGCCGCACAGATCTTCTTCGAGACATTCAATGCACCTGCGCTTTTCTCTTCGATCCAGGCTGTGTTGAGCTTATACTCGTCAGGAAGGACGACGGGAATCGTGCTTGATTCAGGGGATGGAGTCACGCACGCAGTGCCCGTGTACGAAGGATTCTCCATGCCCAACGCAATACGACGCATCGATGTTGCTGGACGAGACGTCACAGAAAACCTCCAAACCCACCTTCGTAAAGCAGGCTACCATCTCTATACATCAGCAGAGAAAGAACTTGTTCGCATCATCAAGGAAAAGACCTGTTACGTCGCCCTCAACCCAAGCAAGGAGGAAAAAGATATTAAAGAGCATGAAGAATTCAAGCTCCCAGACGGAAACACGCTCCGCCTCGGCCCAGAACGATTCCGCGCACCCGAGATCCTGTTCAACCCAGAGCTGATAGGTCACGAATTCCCCGGTGTTCACCAGGTCATTGTGGATTCCATCAACCGTACCGACCTCGACCTTCGCAAGAATCTGTTCAGCAACATCGTCCTGAGTGGCGGGACGACACTGACCAAAGGATTCGGAGATCGAATGCTACAAGAAGTCAAGAGGCTGGCAGTACGAGAAATGAAGATCAAAATCTTTGCTCCACCAGAAAGAAAGTATGCAACATGGATCGGCGGTAGCATCTTGGCCGGTTTGAGCACGTTCAAGAAGATGTGGGTTAGCGCGGAAGAGTACAATGAGGATCCTGATATCATTCACAAGAAAGTAAGTGCACACGCTCTCACATGCAGAGCGAAAGTATGGATCACAAACAGAAGCTGATCTTACTCGCTCTTCACTCGTTCCTCTCGGTAATTCACCAAACAGACATTCTGATCTATTGTGCCCAACTTGAAATCTACATATACCCCAACGAGCACCTGTCTGCATTGACGAGAGTGGTGGAATGGGGCAATGGATGCCCACACGTCCTTCCAATCTTGCATAGAGTTGAAGTGCATAGCTCGGAGGCCACGGTATTTCAACTTTGAAGATCGAAGATCGAAGATTGGTGGCTGTACGGCTGCATGGAGCTAGGACAATCTTAACGCTTCCTCTTCGTTGAGACGGCAAGCTTCGGCGTGGCTCATGGGTACGACAGCATTCTCGCCGTGCAGACCACGCAGCGCGTCGCGGATGAGGGTGCGAACTTTCATCTAGGACAGTGTCAGCAACCGCACTTGAATCCGTGAGACCAAGGAACTTAGGTCTTGAAACACTTACAGCGCTTCTCGGCCGAGGTTCGTGCCCGAGCTGTCAGCTTTTGCACATAACCCACTTCAAAGTCTTTGAACAAGCTGTTATCGGAAAAAAAGAGTGGCTCAACATGCTGCTCTGCGTGACAAAGCAAAGCGAGGGACTTACTTTTCAACGATGATGTTATCCTCTTCGACCGTCCAGGGCTTCTGGGCTCGTTGCTGTGCACAGAGAATCGGAAGGTGTCAGTGGTGGTCTGGAGCGCTCATATCCCGACTACCGATAACTGAATACATTCACGAGAAACGTATGTGCTTGCGTGGGGATGACTGAGAGCCAGCTGCCTTTTCCTCTGATTGACCTTCCTCAGCTGCCATCTTGAGCTCCTCGCTGATGAGTCGTTCTTCGTCGCAGTCGCTACTGATTTCGCTGCTATCTCGTTTCTTTCCGGTTGTCTGCTTCTCTGCCTGCTCACTCACTCCGACGTTGCCTTCCGCACTCTCCTTAGAAGCTTTGGTCTTGATGGGGTCAGCTCGGTTGCTCGCTGAAGTAGCAACACTGGACACATTGGAGGCGCAACCTCCGCTGAGCGAGGTAGTCGCTGCGGGTGTCTTGGAAGAGCCACTCCTCCTCGGCGAGGGTGTAGCCTTATGCCTCTTGACTGGGCTCTCTCGAATTGTCACAGCGAAGTTTTCACAAACAAAGATGATTTCGTTGTCATTATCGTGATTCGACGTGGTGACGTCTTCAATGGGTGGCATACAGGGAGTCGACCTCATGGCGGTGCCGACGTTCGAGCGATGCGAGTGACGCTGGACGCAGGTCGCAAGGGGTAGAGAATTGTGCTACGAAAGAAGGACGAGAGGGCGTAACGAATGGCGACGAGAGGCAGGCTTTGACTGCTTGAGCACCAAGCCAACTTCCTGAAGCTTTTTGCGGATAAATACGGAGTCGAGTTCCGCTTTCGCACCTTGAAAGTCTTGTCTAGAATCCGGCCTACAAGACAGGAACAGACAAGAGAGAATGCGGAATGCGGGAGGTGAAAGCAATGGACAGGGCCACTCGTGGAGGGAAGGAGTGCGGATGCCGAAGCTTTATCATGTTTGCCCTCAAAGCTTGACTTCGTACAAGCACGAGAGAGCTCTTTAGCCCTCGTTTTCTCACACTCCTCGCCACTTCTGGACGCTACCCCTCACCATCCACTGCATTCGACCTTCGATGAATACTCCCACCTCCAAAATCAGTCACGACGCCATCCTCATTAGCGAGCAGCTACTCGACCTTCTCCTCCACTCAATCCCATCTGCTCAGTTTCGATCCGGTCTGAAAGGTGAGATCGAGGAAATGGAGGACGAGCTGCGTCCAGACTACTCAGAAAGTGAACGCACCTCCACGGTATGTGGCAATGTGACCGGTAATCGAGACGAAGTAAGGGTGAGTGGTCGAGGAAAAAGGAGAGGACTGATTGCGAAAGTCGGCTCTTTTCTCGGGCAGCTCACCACCAGCACTGTCAAAGTTGAAGATACTGCTCTTTGGCTCGACTTTGTGGATTTAGATGAGCAGGAAGCTGTAATGAATACTGAGATTGAGAAGGAAGAGCTCGGAAAGAAGCAAGCAGACTCTTGCAAGACGGTCAGTAACCAGGACGGGGATGACGAGATGGAAGTAGAGTACATGATCGTCGCGGAAAAGTTGACGACAGCCATCGAACCCATTACCACCGCAACTGAGACACGGAAGCATTCAAGGCCCCGCCAGAAGATCTCATCAAAACCGCACTCTCATTCACACACGCGAAACAGGGCCATCAAGCATTCCCTTCCCTCCACGCCGCCACAGATATTTTGCAGGGAGAAATTGAATCTTGATGCTTCTCCGGCTATGATGGCTGCGAGGGGAAAGAAGAGGAAGGGTGTAGCGGGATTCAGGTAGGACGCAACGACTGCTAACACGTAACGACGATGCGGAGTTGGGGGTGCGGGCACGGAAGCCAAATGAATGAGACGGAGGAAAATAAAGATTTTAAAAAAATAACAATAAAAAATCGCGTGGCAGAACAATACTCTATAGCCACTCCACGCTTCGGTTATTTCTTTCTTTCCGGCATCTTTCTTCCCCGACCCCACACTTTAGGGTTACACTAGACAATCAGATGAGCAAACAATCGCCTTCACATCGCCGAACGTGCAGCAATTCAGGAAAGTGCAACAGGGAGGTGACCTCCCCCTTCGGCAATCAGACCTGACGTACTCCTAATGCTCCTCGACAGCATTTCGTACCACCTCTTAACGTCACCTCCATCTCATCGCTCGACCCCTAAACCAACCACAAATCAGCATGTCGTCTGCCACATTTGCTTCTCAGCCTCCTGTCAGGCCAGACTCGGCACCTGTTGCACTCTCCTTCCCACCCAACTGCGACAATCGTGTAGCAGTGATCACTCTCAATGCGCCGGAAAAGCTCAACGCCCTTGGTTGGTCGGACTACAAGTCCATCACCCGCTGCCTGGAGTGGATTGCGCAGCAACCAGATCTTCTTGTCACCATCTTGACTGGCAAAGGCCGATACTTCTCCGCCGGCGCCAACGTCAAGGACCCCACTCGAACGCTGCCCGAACATATTCAAAAGGCGGATCCGAACACCGAGGTCGGCAAGGATGTTATTGCCGACTTCTACGCTGGTCGCGCATCTGCTGGCCAAGGCAAGCTCGCCTTGGCACTGCGCAATCACCCCAAGATCATGATTGCAGCTCTCAACGGCCCTGCTGTTGGATTGAGCGCAGCCCTTATTAGCCACTGCGATCTGGTCTATGCTTACGACGATTTTTTCTTCTTCACCCCCTTCATGTCCCTTTCCCTCGTTGCTGAAGGCCTCACCTCGGTCACGTTTATCCAGAGGATGGGCCTCGGTCGTGCAAGTGAAGCACTGCTCGAAGGTCGCAAGATGACGGCTCAAGAACTTAAGGATAGCGGCTTCATCACTCGACTTCACGCCAAACCTGCCGGCTTTGACTTTAAAGACAAGCTCGCGACTCCACCCATCTTTGACGAAGTGCTTGCGCATGTCAGAGAGAAGTTCCTCCCCCCAACCGCATCTCCCTTCTCGCTGCTGTATACCAAGAAGCTGCTCAACGACGCAGCATATGCGTACAGCGGTGTAGATGCCGTAAACCAGGCCGAACTCGTAAGTACACCGGTGACTCGCGCATTGTGACTGATAACAAAACCCTGACACAGAGATTTGGACGTCCGTTTTTCCAACAGAGAGGAGCGGAGCACGTGTTTGCCTCCGGCGCTCCCCAGAGAAAGTTCGAGCACATTGCCGGTGGTGGTCGCCACAAGCTTTGAACCGCCCGGGTATCAACTCAAGATCCTCTCTTTTCAGCTTGCTCCACCTTTTGCTGCACATAGAAACACAAAAGTTCGGTCAGGGACCATGTATCAGAATAATTTTGGTTCCAACTCATCTTCGGTTGCGTGAGTCGGCACCAGTGCTTCCGGCACCGATGCCACTGACCTTATTGACCGCCGCCTCCTTTTCGTCTAATCCTGCCTCTGCACGAATTCTCTCAATCTCTTCGAGCAGGGGCTTGTACTCCTGATACTGCTGGTCAGCAAGTGCGAAGCCGCGTTTTCGCATTTCCTTTCCTCTGAGCTTGCCGTCGCTCTCAATAAGTGCTGTTGAGGCCCAGTGCTGCTTTGTCCTCTCGTAGAACGAGCGGAGATTCTCACCCGGTTGTGGCGTGGACGAGATTTCCTGTTCGGTACGCGCCGTATCGGAAGCGACACCCATGAATGCCTGTGCCTTTGCCCGTAACGCCTCCTTTTCTGCAGCTGACATCTTTGCTCTGCGTGCCTCCTCATCGTCCGAATTCGCTTCATCGAACTCGTATCCTTCTGGAATCTCATCTCCCTCCTCTCCCTCGCTCTCTGACTCGCTTTCCGAATCGGAATCAGAGCCGTCGTCAGATTCAGAGTCATCCTCCGACTCGCTCTCGTCCCATTCGAGCGCGTCAATCGGACAATCCTTGAGACAGGTGAAGCGTTCGAGCTTGGAGAGATCGAGCGTGTAAAAGTCGTCCAAGGTGTATTCGCGATTGCCGGATTCGAAGATACCGCCATAAACATAGAGTATGTTGCGCTGAACTGCGAGCATGACGTTGTATCGCTCCAGTGGAATCGTCTTAAGCGGGTCATCGGGGTCATCTTCTTCCTCCTCTAGCATTGGCGGCTGAGGTGGTTCTTGCACCTGAAGCTTTTCTGTCGAGTTGGCAAGGTCCTCGCCTTCGCCATCCTGCTCGTCATCGGTGTTGTAGCGCTCATCGTCGTCGGAGTTATCGCCATTTCTGCGTTGCTGCGGTTGGACGGGAGCAGACTTCTTCTTTCTCCTGCCTCCACCGCCCTTCTTCTTTGGACGTTTGAGATTGAGGCTGATCCACCTGCCGGTTGCTGGAATCTGATACCCGTAAAGGTCTTTGTGGAAAGTGCTCTCCATCGTCTCTTCATCCGCTTCGGTGTCAGTGACACCGCCAAACAGGACACCCATGCTCTTGGACTGCCACAATGCCATGGTGCATCCACTGCGCACTGGGTTCGGTGCATAACCCACTTTTCTCCTCTTGACCCAGTCAAGCTTGGTCAAATCCTCGTCCATCTTGAGGAACCAGGTATCCTCGAGCGCAACACCTTGTGTTCTTTGACCCTTGACATACTTTTTGCAATATCCGCCGTGCAGCACGATGCCTTCAGGTGAAGAGAGGAAGGAGAAACCGGAACGTGGTGGTGGTCGTCGGAGATCGTTTTGCTTGATCTCGGTCCATTTGAAAGTGTTTTGGGTGTCAAAGATCCACAAGTCATTGAGGTACTGTGTCTTGACACCAGTATCGATAAATCCACCAAAGAGGACGAGGTAGTGTTTCCAGAAAGTCATGCGGTGGCCACTGCGAGCACTGGGACGCAGCTTCGTATCGACTCTTTCCCAGGCTTTGGATTCGACGCTGAAAGCCCATAAATCTCGGTAGTGGTGGAAAGCGTTTTGACGTGCGCCGGAGAATTCGCCGCCAAAGAGCCAAAGCATGCCGCCCTGTGCCGGGGTTGCAGCCATTTGATGTGCTGAACGAGGACCTGGTTGATTCTTGGAAGCGTATGTTCGCCATTCGTTCTTTTCTGGGATGTAACGGTACATGTCCTGATAGAAAGCCACTCGCTCTCCATTGAAGTACTCTCCTCCAAATAGATACAGATCGTTGCCCAAGGGACATGGTGTGAATGTAGCGTTGGCTCGACGCGACGGCGGCCCTCCAACCTTCTCTTCTGACACCGTATGCTCTTGTTCCCATTGCTCTCTATATCTCGCCAGGAGCATGTCGAGATCTTCTTCATCATCGTCGATAGCTGCTGCACCCTTCTTGCCGTTCTGCTGCTTTGCTCCGAAAGAAGAGGTGATGGCGTTATGACCCTTTTGCTTTGCGACCTGCTTTGTGAGTTTGCTTGTAGCCTTCTTCTCAGCTTTTTCCTTCTTGGCGGCTTTTGCTGCGGCCTTTCCGGCTGAAGGCTTGCCCTTCTTACCCATCTTCTGATAAGTACAGTATCCTTGATGTTTTCACTGAGGTGTTAATGAGAAAAAGGTTTCAATGACATTACTTGGTGGTTCAGACAAAAAAAAAATGTTAATTCGACTACCGACTGCCGACAGTGTAGCAAGAGTACTGTGCTACACTGTACAGTGAATTTACTACCACTCGCAAAAATTTCAGAAGAAAGCGCGGGTCCAAGCTCAGGGGTTTGGAGAAACAGGAGTGAGTGGCTGATACGTATCCTGGCACCATTTCGCTTGAGCGAGATCGTCTCTGTTTAGACTCTCACCCACTTGATCAACCATTTTATCTCGATCGCTATTCACGAGATCGACCGCAATTCGCATTGTTGGGCAGGAACGTAGTATGACAGATGTTGAGAAACCTAAAAGGTACAAAAATGGACGAAGCACGAGTGGCTGAAAGCAACGTGGTTCTACTATACAATCTTTGGATCGAGGCAGAGACAGGTGAACGCAGAAGCGACAAGCGCGAGTCCAGACATACTTGAAACAGCGACAGCACCGCCGCTCTTGCTGCTGTTGGCAGTAGCGGAGGAGTCTGAGCTCGATGTGGTACTGGTGCTGCTAGGCTTGTTGACGCCGGTGTTGTTGTTCGAGGGTGCAGTGGAGGATTGGAGCACCCAGCCGATTCCACCGGCGACATGACCGCGAAAGAGGTCGAGTTGCCAAGTTGAGTTGTCATGGCCCAGGCTAGTGTACCATGATCTTCCAGGTCCGCCGTTGACCTCAATATCGGCACCGCCTGCGCCGCTCACACTTGGATCGGTGGTTGTATTGGTGTCGAGCAGGTGGCCTTGTCTCCACCAAGCTAACGGATGAGGAGGAGGTCCGTTTGTGCCGTTACGGAAGCCCTGCGAGTTGATGCCTGAGTACTGGTAAGACGATGCGTTGGTGACGAGCACGTGAGCTGGGGAAGGAAGATTTCTAGGATCGGAGCGAAAGTTGTACATTTCTTCGTAGATAGTGATACCTCCTAGTGGCCATTGATATGTGGAAGGGTGGGCAGTGTTTGTGGCCTTGACAGTGACGTTCTGGATCTGAGGATGGTAATCAAAGTATGCACCGACGAGGCGACCATAAAAGGGAGCGCCAAAAAGAGTAGCTGAAGCAGAATGGATGCCGAAAAAGCCGCCTCCTTGTTGAATGTAGTGTGCAAAGTTGCGCAAGCCTTGGTCGTCGAGAACGAGGCCTACGCCAGGAGGATCGACGTCGGTGGTGCTGACGAAACCAACGGCGTCAAATTGCGAGAGCCAGGTGTAATTGTGAAACTGAGTTTGATCTTCGGAGTTGATGGTAGTCCAGCGAAGCAACAAGATGGATGGATCGATGTTCGACGCATTGACAGACAGAGAACCATCACCAAGCGAGGTGATGGTGCGGATGGCAGTGGGGATCGAATCGTGCCTGTAACCTGCGGTTTTAGTGTAAACGAGGATACGAGGACGTGCTATTGCCTGAGTAGTCAGCGTCGCCAGTGCGACGAGAAGAATTGGTAGTATGCGCATGGTGCTAGAAAGCGATGATGAGGAAAAAGATAGGATCGAAACCTGGGAGAGAGGCCAAAATGCACCATGTAGAAGAAGAGGTTGCCAGCGCTCTAATAAGGGCTTGGCGTGGCAAAAACACTATACTCAGACTGGATAGTCATAGAATTGGCTGAGTGCGTCTCTGTGTGGGGGGCATCGTGCTGTGCAATGCTGACCCATAGCTATGGATCAAAACCATAGATCCATAGCTATGGTTTTACATTGACCAAATTGGCAGCAGGCGCAGAGGTTCTCGGTAATCTTGATACTGTAATTCACTGTCATGCATGTACTGTGAGTTACATCACACTTGTAACACTAACATACTCGGCAACTACTGTACGTGTTGCTTGGCTGGTGCCGCTAATTTGGGGTCAGTCCAAGCGCGGGCTTTGCGCATATTTTCTCTTGTCTCGTTCAAAGCTGAATCTTACTATATGGAGTGGGGAATGGGTGTGTGTGAGAGAGAGAGCAGATTGTGCGCAAATTAGATTTCACAAGCTTACAAGCTCACCCACACTCGTTGCTCATTCAGCTAAAGGCAGATACAATAATGAGTACCACGCCACAGATTCTTTCCCAGAGTAATAACACGTACGAGAGAATGATAATTTGTCCCTGCTCCGAGCTTTGGAAAATGTTAGGTTAAGGCTCGAATTCGAAGTTTCATCTTGGATAGAATTTTTTTTTTTTGCGGTCTTTGTGCCTCGCGTATCTGATATAGCCCAGTAGATTACAGTGAAGGACAGTAAAGTAGAATTCTACACCTCAAATGCTTAAGAGTATATAGAGAAGAGGTGGAGTTTTTTTGCTTTTGCTTTTGCTTTTTTTTTTTTTTGAGAAAGAGCGTGTAAATTTTTCTTTCCTCCTTGTACTTGGCTGCATCTGCTTGTGTAAAGCCATACTAAATTACAGTACTCTCTTCTCTTGAATCGGGCAAACGATTCCAACGCTCAAGACACAGGAGGGAAAGAAAAAAAAAAGAATTCCTGTTAGACACACTCTAAGGGTCCTTCCATCACCACCTGATGCTGCTTCTGTCATCACCATCCTTCACACAATCAGGCAGTCACAAAGCATCAAATACTCTTCCCCTCTCTCCCAACAATCCTCATCGACGTAGAATCATCTACGTAATCTCTTTATCTTCGAGCGCTTTCTCGCTTCTCGACCACCGTCATTTGCTTCGTTTTGACGTCTATAATCCCCCTTCACGCCCAAAGGGTGTCGACTTAGCCTCGTATCAGCTTCAACGCTGTGAGCACATCAGAGCCTGCTCATCCAAAATCGGTAACTCTATACGCTCTTCCTCTCCTCCATCTCCATTGCACACAACCCGTTCGTTCAGCAATTCACGCCCACGCTTCACACAACAATCATGCAGTCTTACTCGCATCTTTACGAGCCCATCAGCCACCACTCCGCTTCCAGCTCACCTCACCCAACCTCTCCTGGTGGAATCAACATTCCTTACACTGGCTCGCCTTCTGCCACTCATCTTGGTGCACCCACCTCCGCTTCCAGTAACATGACTCAAAACCCTTTGTCATTTGGCGCCTTTTACATACAGCACCCAACCCCATCACAATCAAATCATGCTCCCTCCGCTAGTCACCATCCCCATCCCCATCACCATTTGGACTCGATCCCAAGCTCCGTCAGCACCCCTCATCAGCATTTCTCGCCTGGCGCAGATCATCATTCCTCCTCCAGCGCCTCGGTGGCTGCTTTCTCCAACAGCGGTCGTCTCAGCTGGGCCAACTCGCCCGCAGACTCCTATCATGGCGTCACATCCAACGCTACCACTCACAGCAGTGGCGCAGATAGCCATTCCAGCTTTGCCAATCAAAAGTACCCTTGGGATATCAACTCTGCTTCCATGCGATCCGAAGCTGCTCATATTGGTTCGCCGTACTCTGCATCCGACTTGCTCCACCCTGCCACCGCCAGCGCATTGGGCTTCGACGATGACTCGGGTTCCGGTGGAAACGTTCGTCCACGTGCCCGCAAACGCACTCGAGCCGAAGAGGAACCTCGATCTCGACTCTCCTCTTCTAGCCGCAGCCGTACGCGACCTCGCATTCCAAGTGCCTTGTCCAATGCTAACAGCCCGGCGAGCGATTTTCATCACAGCATCGCGTCCTATCACGCAGATCCTGAAGACACCGACATCACCGCCTGGATCAATGCTGGCGATCCGGAAGATTTTGGCTCCTCCCACGTGGCGAGCGCGGATCATTCTCGTCTTTGGTCCTCCTTCGGACCCGGAATCCCTCCAGAAGCCAGCCATGTGAGCCCCTATCACGGCTCTGCCACCGCTCAACCGCTGCCTGATTCTGTCTACAATTCTCGCGCCCAGTCCGTCGTGGGTTCCGACGAATTCGGCTACCACGCCTCCGCTCTTGGCGTTGGTCCTTCAGACCTCGGCCTCAGCGTAACGGTCCACCACGATGATGCTGTCGACTCCAAGCCTGAAATCTCTCAGGGCATCGAAGAAGACGCCGCTCCGACAGAGGACGAGCCGCTCTATGTCAACGCCAAGCAGTACCAGCGCATCCTTAAGCGGAGGGCGACACGAGCCAGGATTGAGGAGCAGAGAAAGAAAGATTTCCTCGCCTACATGCAATCTCGCGACCAGGCCGGCAAGGAGGGCGATGGCCTCGATGAGGAGGGCAAAAAGCCTTACCTCCACGAGAGCAGACACAGGCACGCCGTCAGGAGGCCAAGAGGTCCTGGTGGAAGATTCTTGACCAAGGCAGAAATATCCCAGGCCGCCGCTACCGCCTCATAGCCTCCTTGCAACCCTGGAAAGTCACGCAATGCTCTTCGAAGAGTACACTCGCGCTTGGCCCTGCCTAGCCATTCATGTTGCACACTACTGTCCACTCAACACCCTGTAAACCCTCCACCAACACCCGGCCTATCTATTAGGTACGAAGTAAGAGTCGCTTCGCTCAGGCTTCTACCTGGGTCTGGCCCAACCCTACTCCCGCCAAACCTCGCCGCACATCGTTTTTTTTCCGTTTCTCGCCTCTAGCTGTCCTACTGATAGAGGCTGTTGTATTCCTCTGCTCGCTCTATTCGCTTAGTGTCACTTTTGTAAAGCTAATTGTACCAATACCCTGGCCCCGAGTTCTTCCCAACCATTATCTCCTTTGTAACGTTTCCAAGCTCGCACGAGCATGTCATCGTACCTCAAGAAACAGCACGACGACATGAATTATGAAATCGTTTTGCGACGTGAAAGAGTAGCAGTCACCGATACGGGAATTTGGTCGGAATGCACAGGCGCTGAATGGGCGGATGAGGTATTTTTCCTACGGAGTACAAGTACAATGATGAGTTTGGCATGCAAACAAAAGCATATGATGTCAAGGCGATGAGTGTCGCGGATCCCAAGAGGCGAAAAAGGGCCATTCACTCCTTCTGAGAAAGGATGGCTTCTTTTCGTGCAGCTTTGGGTTTCTTGTCTCCAGCCTTGGAGTGCTTCCTTCTGTTTTCCTCCTTGTTTTTCCTGGCGTCGATCATGGTCTTCTTGAGCCTCTGTGCCTGCTTGATTGCCTTGGGCACATGCCTCTGCTTCTCGATCTTGGAGACCTCGCCCACGCCACTCCACTTCTTGCGCAGGTTTTCCGAGTATTCCCGCTTCGCCATCTCTCTGCCGCTGAGCAATCCAAGCTTTTCGCTTGCCTTGGCCTTCCAAATGCGCAAGTTGCCATCGTCAGAACCACTGAGCACGAAGCGAGCATCCATGGAGAAGGATGTTGAGAAGATGCGCTGCATGCGCTTAGTGTGGTACACATCGCGAGAGTGGTTGCCCTTGCCGTAGTCCCAAATGCGGAGTGTGCGGTCGTACGAGCCAGTGACAAGCTCAGTACCGGTTGGGGAGAAGTCGACCGACATGACGGCCGCAACATGGTCTTTGTAAATCTGGGTCGCTGAGTTGAGATGCCGCATGCTGTGGATCGTGAAGAACAACGAGGAAAGAAAGGTCAGAATCGTTTCACACCATTAAGCGGATGATGGTGCGTGGCACTTACTCGAATGTGTAGACATTGTGATCCTCGCTCGCCACCGCGAAGACAGTAGGCTCGGTTGGATTCCAAGCAATGTCGTTTGCTCGCATCTGACAGAAAGAGAATATAACAGACAATCGGGTCAGCAAGTCAAATCCCTTGTCGGGGCGAGAATTGGTAGCATCTACATACCTGCATGATCATCTTTGTTAATGGCTTGCCACTGCGCAGATCGTAGAGTACAATACCGCGATCACTGCCGGCACTGGCCAGCACCTCACGTTCGCTGAGATTGAAGCGCGCAACGTTGATAGCATCCGGACCCCAAGTCATGGAGAGCAGAGGATCCGAAGATCCGCCACGCTCAAGGTCCCAGGTCTGGATTGAGGATGATGCTGACGCAAACACAGCCTTGGTAGCATGGTGCGTCAGCGAGTTAAACGCGGCCTTGCCACTGTAAACGGTCAATGGTTCGCTTGGCGGGACGTCCTTGTCACGAGTGCTAAGCAAACCTCCCCTTTTCAAGCTTCCGCCAGTAGTCATATCGGAATCCATGTCATTGTCGTCCTCTTCGTCCTCCATAACATTGAAGGTGGTCTGACCGAGACCGTCAGGTCGCGGATCGGCGTCCCAGACCTTGACGGTCCGATCTGTCGAGCAGGAGAGCATTCGCCGACCAACAGACGATTGGCCGGAAGGAGACACGAAGGTCAAGGGAGAAATGCAGATTGACTGGATGATGCCGGAATGCGCCCGAGGATAGACATAGATCGGCTTTTGACGAGCCAAATCCCAGAGTCGGATTTCTGCGCGATTGCGGTGACAAAATGAAAGAAGAGGGTCAGAGATTGGCGTTTGATCGGTGGCGACAGGTTGTCAAATTGGTAGTAACTTACCTCCATCACCACTTCCGGAGGCTACCACATTGAGCCGATTGGAGTCCTTTGCTATTGAGTAGATACCATCGATATGGCCCTCGAGTGCACCGACAAAAGGCTTTGCGAAAAGTCGGTCGAGCTTGGCGGCGTTGAGAGCTCTCGTGTATTCTCGAGGTTTGTCGAAAGGATGCAGTGCTGGATCGAGATTCCTGGAAAGAGGTGCAGGATCTCCTTGGCGGGCAGGTGCATGCACATCGAGTGATCTCGAGAGCGCCTTGATTTTCTGCGGTATAAGAAAGGTTGAAAAGGAGCATTGAGTCAGTTATGACCATCATTGTGAGATTTAATACGAAGCTCCGAAGTCACGGCATGTGTCGAGATGCTCACCATTCTGGTTGGTGGGCCGAGTCAGCCACTGCTATTGTCCAAGAATTCGTGTGCGAGACGGAGTAGCGACAGAAGTTGTCGAATTGTGGGTATGGAGGTCAAGAGAGAGCGCAGACAAGGAGAGGGTTCCGGACGCTGGCGCAGTAGGACCAAGTTCGAGAAACGGCCAAAAGGTGTCAAGGGTGGAGGCCTCAACCGAAGTTCATATTTTGCAGGGTCCAGACGAGGACTTTCAAAAAAAAAAAGAAAGGGAAAAAAAGAGAGAGGTTGGCAGGAAGACAATTTCAGGAAATTTGTGGTTCAGGTCGTTTGGCTTATGTAAGCAGTCCTTTTCTTCTCAACATCCGAGCCCTATTTGCTTGTTTGTATCGCACCATCATCATATCGCATTGCTTCCCTGACCATATTCGCCTTCGCACGGCTCGACACCTTGACATCAGCCTATTACCTATTCAACCTCGCTCATTGAGTCGAAAGCACTCAAGCTAGCTTTGCGCCCAGGACTTTATGCTGTCACGGTCAACCTCGTGCTGTTCATCAATCTGGTAGAGTGGAGGATCCGATATGAGGATCCTCAAAGCGCGGGCTGCGCTTTTGAGCGATTTTGAGGTGCTCAAGGTGCTCAAGGAGATGGAATTTGATCAGAAGAATCGAGTCAAGCTTGCATCACAGATTACTCAAATCGACGATGACTCGGACGTTCAAGACCAGAACGCGCTGACAGCCAAAGGCGAAGAGGACGATGTCTGGTTGTCCAACATACCAGAGAACTTAAGGACCGTCCAATACGAGGTAAGATGCAATACTACGACGCAAACGGATCCCGAATTTTGCAATCTCAGGCCCACAAACAGCGAGCAAACGAGACTGAGTATCATCGCCTTGCCCATTCTTCTTCCCCTTACACATAGACTATCTCATCGCTGAGCCAGACCTCTAGGCCTTGTGCACACCAAGAAGCGGACAACATTGTTGCTTTTCTCGACGAGCTCAGGGTTCGCGGTTACTCTATCACCGATTCTGAAGCAAAGAGGGGCGCGCTTGGTTTGAACCGTTCAGAAAGGCTGCAAATTGTCAATCACGCACCGCAGAGCGTCGTCGAGCTGCACACTTTGGTGGAAGAGCTGGAAGAGAGATTCCACCCACATCAGATCCAAGAAATTATCTCTCTCGTTCAAACTTATCTGCCCATCCACCCAACCACCGAGGTCAACACATACGCGGCGCAAGGGGCACAGGATGATCCGGGAGCCATCAATGGCGCAGCTCACCTTGCAAACGCAGAAGCGCCGGAGCACATCAGTCAGTTCACAGGAGAGTTGGAAGCTGCAGCTGAGCTGGGTGGCTCTAATAGTGGCGGATTGGCACGTGTTCCAGAAGATGGTGCGGAACGAGAAGCGGCCAATCTGGACTACGAAGAGGACCCTGATGTCGAGATGGATGAGGACGACTTTGTTCACGAAGGTCTTGGAGGAGGCGGAGTGGAAGAAGCTGAGGCCGACGATTAGTCAGGCAAAGCATCATCGCGCATCGCAGTCCGTTGTGAGTGTCAATGTATTTTATTTTGTCATCGGTTCTTTTGGTTTGTTTCGACGGAGCATCCCAGGCGAGTCTGCAAGACGAAGTTGGCGAAAAGGGGATGGCGAAAAGGGAATGGCGACTCAGTCGCTTTGGTGCTGCAATTTCGTTTAGTCATCGTACATTTCCTCTCCCTGTGTAATAGTATTGGTAAAAGCAAGAGCTAGAAGTCAATGAGTCAGTCAAGGCTCCAAGTCAGGTGAGTAGCGTGACGAGCAGCCTAGCTTGTCTTTCTCATCACTTACGTGGAACTCTGCGTCATCCTCCTCCTGCTCGACTGCCGCGGACTCTGGAGCGAGACCTGCCTGCTTGAGAGCCTCCTCGGAGCTGTAGTCTAGGGGCGCATTGCGTCTGCGTCCAGTCCAGACAATGTTGGAGGCGTCAATCTCTGCCAGCTCGTCTTCGTCCTCAATAAGTTCAGCGAGCTGTGTAATAGCAAGTAACATCGAGCAAGCACGTCAGTATGCTTGCTTTGTGGAACACATCATTTTCATGTACACAACGTGCACGTGACTGTAGAGCAAGTGGTCCAATGCGCTGCTTACCTCGTCGTCATTTATGTTGAAACCGTCCTCCTCCTCCTCCTCCTCCTCCTCCTCCTCCTCCTCCTCCTCCTCCTCCTCCTCCTCCTCCTCCTCCTCCTCCTCGTCGTTGTCGTCCTCTCCACCGTCATCGTGCTCGTCTTTTTCTTTTTGATGGCCCAACACAACACGTATGTGATCTTGTCAGTAAAAGCCACAAGCAGTAGCACCGCGAGATCTTGGCATCTTGTTTGCAATTAGCTTACTCACCAGGCTCGACAGCTCTTGCCTTGCCTTTCCCCTTGTATAGAGACTTGGGCTGCTGGTATTCGACGGCGTCCTGGACCGAAGTCGAAGTTGTGGTAGTGCTTTGGCGTCATAGGATATCTCGAAATATAGGTCAGATGCCGTTGTCTACTATTCAAGGAACAGTGTTGCTGTGACTCACTTTGTGTCGCTCATGGTGGTGAGTGTGGCGGATCAAGAGTTAGACACTATGACTTGGGCAAGAAGAAAAAGGGTAAAGGCTGCTTCATGCTTTTAACGCGTCGTGCAATATTATTTACTATGCTGATTTGAGACCAACACCTCTACAACAACCACTCTCTTACTCATTTACGTTACTGTATATTATATATTACTGTATATTATACATTAACTCACTGGTCAAAAAAAAAAATTAGAGCTCAGCTTCATCTTTTTCTGACGCGCTGATTGCTCCTGATCAGATTAATCGGACAAAGTGTTGGTCTCGCACTTTACTGTACATTACTCTACCAGCCACTTCTCTGTGCTACGTGATCTCATCTATTCTTACGCACCGAGCAGGGCTGGCTTAGAGTGGCTACCCTATCCTGCCGCTGGCTACCCTATCCTGCCGCTGGCAATTCAATCGTACCGATCCCGTCCAACAGTATCGACAACACCATGACCTCGACCTGGGTGTCTCCGCTCTAACCTTGTGAGCGGGTCGCCATTTGACCAGCTCATCGCTACAAAAGGTCCTACGACCCTGGCTCAACCCTACCATTACATAGGCATGCAAAGCCTTTCCATTCCTAGTCTATCGGATAGCGATGCAGTCAATCTCTACCATTGGCTCGAGCGTGACTCATCCGCCGTGCTCAAGTGCACTTGTCGACAAGTGCGCCGCATCAAGACCGTCCCTTCACTCTCACATGCTCTTGGAGGTAAGTGACCCCACCAGCGTCCCGATTCGTCCTTTCCTCGTGTTGACCGTTGGCACTCGACCCAAATCATGTTCATCTCCATCACAGGTCAGAATTTGTTCTTGCATCATCAGACACCTGGTCTCGTTGCTGAGATTTGCGGCATGGTGGTAGGAGTTGCGCAAAAGGAAGATCAAGTGACTTATCATGGTAAGTGTGGATCTTTTTAAGTCTCAATACCCGCGTCGCCACACCAGCTGACAGGGGCTCTCATATGCTGCTTAATCACAGTCGATGACGGCACATCCATGCTTCGTATCATGGAGACTCGCAAATCCCTGCAGCAAACGCAATTTCGCATTCTTCAAATTGGATCTAGTGCATCGACGGTCTGCGGCGTTCCTGAATGCTACATCATGCCATCCGAACCCAAAGCATTCACTTCCGCACGGTTTCAACCGCCGCTCAATCAGCGCTTCGAGGTGGCCGACATTGTCAAATGTACGGGCAAAGTACAGATTGATCGGGAGGGTAAGAGATTTCTCCTTGCTCAGCAGATGGGTAAGTCTGCCTGGCTTCTTCGTCAGAATCACCAGTCGAAGCGGGCACGTGAACTGAAACTGAGCCCTTTGCTGTCAAATCGTCCAGTCTCTGTCAAGGACGTCAACGTCGAATCCCAACATCAAATTGATGTGGTTAAATTCCAAAACGAAGTCTATCGAAAGCCTTTCGACTGGAGCCGGATCAGTTTCGTCAAGACGGACACGGCTAGGGCTCCAGAAACCTTCCCCTCCTCCTCGAATTGGTCCGCACGACCCCTCGTTTCGCGCGCCTCTCCGAACGATAAGGCTGTTCCTGTACCTTCGATCAATGTCCTTTCGGAACGGCAAGGTTATGCAGACAGGCATCGTCTGTCGGCAAACGAAGCTCGTGAACTGCTATCCAACGACCAAACATGGCTCCCGGTCGAACTTTCAAAAATGCCCCGACCGAGCTCATCTCGAGTCAACGAACAATCTCGCTCGACTCAGATCCGTACTCGACAGCTTCGCGCTCACGACAAGATAGCCGATCATAAGTTGACCGAGAACTACTTTCAGTTGCAATTGCAACAGCACATCAGTTTCAGGTTTCACTGCGAGCCCTTCACCTCATCGGACCTTTGGTCGGATGCCGGCCTTGTCCGTCTCGCCCGCCGTCTCGTTAGCGTCCGTCTACAGCATCGCATGGCATCCCGCTCGGCGAACAAACCGCGCTGCGACACCAAAGACGATTTCGAGCATCCATCAGAGAAGGTACGCCGGCTGTTCGAATGGGCCATCCGAAAGATGGTGCAAGACGGCTTCATCACCCTTTCAGACGCAGATCGGCCCAGGCAACCCTTCTCAAGAGACAGCGCCTTGAGTGACGCCGACTGGTACTGTCTCATCACACCTGAGTACCTTTTGAAGCCTATGCGCAAGGTGCTCGGGAGCAAAACTACAGCGTCGACGCACGGCGCGGCGTTGCATGACGTCGACGACCTCACGGCTCGGCTTCGCAATCTAGACGATCGCTTCCGCTTTGTCAACTGCTCCCTCGTTCAGGACAGTCTCGCGTTGTATACCGCACATCGTGATCCCATTGAAATTGACTGAACATTAGCCGTAATGTTACTGAGATTCTAATGATATTATTTCTGAACCACAAAATTGACTGCAAAGGGATGTCTGCCATTGAAGGCCTAGGTCGGATTCCTCTAACAACAACAAGGCGGGAAAGAATTAAAGCGAGATTCTCATCCAGCCGCAAAGGAAGCCACCCATTCGGAATTGGGAAGCCACCCATTCGGAATTGGCTGCTACAGAGGCTTCTTAAATGGCCTCTCGAACCTGATCTCGCTTCTTAGGACCTTGCCTGGGTTTAGGGAAGCTATTCGAGCAATTTGCACGTAGATCTGCTGCTAAAATATCGGTGCGTGTGATGCATCGAGGTCCATCAAAGACTTACTAAATACAAAATGGGCAGACTCGGTTGTGATTGCAACTTTAAGAAATAAGAAAGTAGAAGCAAGTTCTTGGCACCCGTCAGAGAATCAAGAAAAAAATCGCATCCGTTCTAGTGGTTGCAAAGTCGTCGCGTATTCGCGGTGTATTTTCACCAACTAATCTGTTCGGGGGGGTGGCTGCTTGGGTGGCTGCTTGAATCCGCTTATGCTGGCTAGTCAAAAGAAGCCACCCGTGTCTTTCTGGGGGAACGGACGGCTATCCCAGATCTTCAAACACAATTTTTACGGATTGTGATTTGTTTCGTCGTTTTATTTTCTTGTGTTCGATTATGCTTACATGTTTTCATGACAATATAAAAAAATCATTCGGATGAGCGATGGTCTGATTTTGGCCTCTTTAATTCGATCCGACGACAAACTATAGGCAGGGTGGCTTCTTATTTGACCAGTCTTACAGCCATTCCCGAAGGGTGGCTGCGCGAGTGGTCACCCTGGAAGGTAATCTCGATGGTCGCTCAACAGCTCTTGGTCAAAACTACAATAGATTAAATTTTGGAGTACGTCTGGTCAACTCGTTTACTGACAACGCGAGAACGGTGATCAAAGAAATTTGATGCTGAAAGCAGCCAAAAATCTGTTTCCCCGCCTTTCGCCTACCCGCCTCGCCCTATCATAAACGCTGTTGCATATGTACTATCTCATTCATGTGCTATCATCTCTTCTCCAGATTAATGTCTGACAAATACATGTAGTGCCACACCTTTGTAGTTCCAAAATTTTGATTTCCCGGTCTAGTCAACCAGCGGCCACACGATCAGGGGTGGCTTTTAGCATAACCTATTGTATGGCTGCTCAAAGTCGCCCTCAACTTTCATGGTGAAGACATTTGCAAGATCTGTGTCCACAACTTATGACAACGAGACGATGCAGGCTACAGGTGATGACCCAGCTCGGACATATTTCTTTGAGATTGAAAGTGACAACGTCGTTCTCGAGCCAGCAAAGTAGTCGGCCCCATTTAGAGGCAAGGTGGCTTTTACATTTGCACAATATAAGCAGCTCCCACTGCTGACAACCATTGACAACGCACCGTGCGTACAATGGTCTTAACTTAATAGTGATGTAGTTTGCACGCAAAATGTGGTTCACTGCAGCGGTCTGTCGTTTGGCAGATTATCTGCATGTGCATCGTGCGATCTTTCCCGACTGCTTAGCGAAGACCATGTCTTCATGTCTTCAATCAATTCGCCAGGTGCAGCACTTTTGATCAAAGGACAGATATTCATGACCAAATTTTAAGAACCTCTTTTAAGCATTACCTGGCACCATTTGTTTCGAGCCGAGCATGATTTGGAACATGGGGAAATCGTATTGAATCACTATCCTGATTGGAATGGGACCCAAATTTAGCAATCACCCGAGCAGCCACCCTGGGTGGCTTCACTAGGGTGCCACCTGAGCAGTGGCAACTCGCGACACCGGTCTCACATATTGAAAGATGTTACGAAGACATCACAGAGCCTGTGTTCTCACCGAACATTAGTATTCCAACATTCTAGTGTTCCGAGGTGATGTTCGTCAGGTCAGGCCTATTTTTTGCAGGCTGTAATATTGCATCTCTAGCCGATGCCGATTCACGTCGTAGACTGATGGAAGTCATCCGGAAAGCCATCCCCAAAACCAGCGTGGTGGCCAACCCTGTAGCAGACACCTATCGGACGACTTTATTCCACTTTTTTATATTTTTAATATGACTGAGACTTTAATCACAAGGCATCTACGCCGATGTCAGCGCTAACAACTCGACCTGGAATGGGACGAACACCACCAGGGAAAAATGAAGAGCAGACACGACACGACAAAGAAATTGTGCTAGTGAAGGGAAAATAACGTTGTCGAGAGGTGCGGTCGCCGTCCAAGTTTGGCTCAGCTGGAATATTTACAGCCCCCCTAAGACTGTGAAACGCAGACGACGTTTCGCGGCAAGGGAACAAGGGTCCGACCCAAAAGAACGCGTGATGCAGTGCCTCCACAATCAGCCGCGCATGAGCGCTGCAGCCGAGCCATGTGCACTACAAGCAACGGACCGACACCATCATCTTTACCATCATTGTCCATCGCCTTTTCTGCTGTCTTCACTTTCCTACCTCGCCGCAGCTACAGTGATACGATGCTCAGCAAGGAAACGTTCCGAACAAATCAGGCTGCTGTGATCAGCTCCCCCGCAGTCAAGGCGCGTCCGCCCGGACGCTGCCACATGAAGGGCAATTGCGGCAAGAAGAGCATCTTCAGCCCAGAGCTGCCATGTTCGGTCGATGAGAAGGCAGCCATGCCGCAGGAAAAGGGCTTTCGAGAGCTGCTAGCGGATACTTGCGGCTCTGAATTCGCAGAAGGTCCAGTCTGCTGCACGCAAGCACAAGTCGAGAGCCTTTCTGCCAACCTGCAGCAAGCCGAGCCGCTGATCTCCTCATGTCCAGCTTGCCGAAACAACTTCCGGTCCATGTTCTGCTCTTTCACCTGCTCTCCCAATCAAGCCCAGTTCGTGGATGTGACAGAGACGCAAAGAGTGTTAGGAGAAGATGGGAAGCCGTCGGAAGCCGTGAAAACGGTCAATTACTATATCGACGCTGATTGGAAGCAAAAGTTCTTTGATAGCTGCAAAAACGTCAAGTTCGGAGCCAGCAACGGATTCGCAATGGACTTGATCGGCGGCGGTGCCAAAGATCCGAACGCCTTCCTCAGATTCCTCGGCGACGAGAAGCCATTGCTGGGCAGCCCCTTCCAGATCAATTTTCCAGGCAAGATTTCAGAGACCAACCTAGACCTCGTATTTCCGACACCGGATGGGCTTCGCAACGGCTCGCAAGTGCCACCAGTCCCGTTCAACAAGAATCCGAGACAGTGTAGCGAGCCTGAACTCTTGTCCAGGTGCGCCTGTGTTGACTGTCCCGATACCTGCACGGCGTTGCCAGAGCTGCCGTCATCAAATAGGTCCGGATCTGCCTGTTCCGTCGGCTCTCTTTCCTGTTTCACCTTCGCCGTAATGTTCCTTTACTTTCTCCTGGTCTTGGCCGCATGGTCCTGGAAGCCGATTCAAAAATTGGTTCGGGGTCGCCGTCGTGGCGCAGTCGCCTTGCCCCATCGCCAGAGTGGTCTCGGTCTCTTTGGCGAGTCCAGCGGCTTCGAAAGGGTCCGAATGGACTCGGAAGACTCCCTAGATGACGTGGAAACCAGATCACAACTGGACCAGCCCAATGCTGGCGGCCTGGTCGGAGCACGAGGTCTTGGTCACTTCGGGGAAGAAAGCTCCGCTGGTTCTGCCCCCGACGGCACTTACCGTGGCATTGGACTTGAACGCAACGACCATCTATCAGCACTTGGCGCGCTCCAACCCCGCAAGTATGCCCTAAACCAGGCTTTGACGCGATTCTTTTACCGGCTTGGCTTTTTCTGTGCCAGCAATCCCTGGTTTACTTTCATGATTGCAGCTGTCTTTGTCGGTGCCGCCAACATCGGATGGAAAGACTTTGAGGTGGAAGTGGATCCGGTCCGTCTATGGGTGGCACCAGGCTCGACAGCCAAAGTCCAGAAGGAGATTTTCGACCAAGAGTTTGGACCGTTCTATCGACCACAGCAGATCTTCGTCATGGATCAACTTTCGCACCAGTACATGCCGATTTTGCGACACAATTCAAGTTCTGCTGCACTCGAAAATCTGCCGCCAGCGTTGTCTTGGGACCGACTTCTATGGTTGGCTGATCTTGAGCGGGAAGTCAAGGAACTCAAATCTTCGTCGGGCATCACCTTGCAGGACGTCTGTCTCGCCCCCGCTGGCCCTGGCTCACCATGCGTAGTGCAAAGCATCCTCGGCTATTTTCAGGATGATCCTACCGGTTACGGGCTTGACGCGAACAATTGGGATCAAGCTCTCGATCAATGCGGCAGCAATCCGGCTGAGTGCCTTCCGGCGTTTGGTCAGCCACTCAAGCCCAATATTGTCCTCGGTGGCCTTCCCGAAACTGCGGAGCCAAGCCAGGCCCGGTCTGCTGTTGTGACTTACGTATTGAACAACAGTCTGAACACCACACTTCTTCAGCAAGCAGAAGCCTGGGAACGAGAGCTACTCAGACTGCTACAAGAAGTGTCGGCTGAACCATTTATCGATTCGCAAGCGAGAGGATCTGCCGTCGAACCCCATCCGCTATCTGTGCGACGTAAGGAGCTCGGTATTCAGATATCATTTAGCACGGCTGTCAGTCTTGAGACTGAGATTGGAAGCAGCAGCAATACTGATGTTGGCATCGTGGTGCTCTCTTATTTGACCATGTTCATATATGTGGCTCTTACCCTGGGAGGACGAAGCTCCGTCTCCTATGAAGCAGAAGATGATCAGGAAGAAGGCTCACCGATTGTAGAACCGGGTTCGTACCCTCGCATGAGCGCGAGATCACAGCGAGCTGCATCCGGAGGCGTCGCGCGATTCTTGCAGAGGGCTTTCAATCGGTCCCGATCTTTGGTCAACACCTACTGCGTATCGTCAAAGTTCACCTTGGGTCTTTTCGGTATCATCATTGTACTCTGCTCTGTTTCATGCGCTGTCGGTATCTTCAGCGCCATGGGTGTCAAAGTCACTTTGATTATTGCAGAAGTCATCCCCTTCATGCTGCTAGCTGTGGGTGTCGACAATATTTTCCTTCTTTGCAACGAGATGGATCGTGAGACGGCTCAGCCGGCATCTGCCGCTTCCGGCTTAGCCCAATCTGATTCACTGACAAGTGTGCCGGGCATCCGATCCACGGGAGCATCTGGAATGCTGTCACCGATGGAGGAGGTCGAGGCTCGGGGTGATATTTTCGTTTCATCAAATCAGCCTCTGCGAATTTCGGTCCAGGAACGGGCAGCACGATGCTTGGCCCGTGTTGGTCCATCCATTCTTCTCAGCGCCACGACTCAGATTGTCGCATTCTTGCTTGGTGCGGTGGTGCCGATGCCCGCCGTAAGAAACTTCGCGCTGTACGCTGCTGGAAGCATGTTAGTTGTTGCAGTGTTGCATTGCACCGTGTTCATATCGGCGATGACGCTCGACGCTCGTCGAGTAGAAAGTGGACGTATCGACTGCCTCCCATGCCTCAGACCACCTCCACGTCAATCGCAAATTCAGTTACCCACCGATGCAGCCGCTGCGGCCAAGGAAGGAACGCTCGACGCCTTCATCCGGTTCCGCTTTGCGCCAACATTGCTGCGTCCCAGTGTCAAGCGATTGGTTGTTGTGGCATTCGGTGCTATCGCTGTTATCAGCACCATCGGTGTCCGAAGAATTGAGTTGGGTCTAGATCAGCGTCTTGCGCTCCCATCCACGTCATATCTGAGGCCATACTTTGACGCCATCGATGTCTTTCTTGACGTTGGTCCACCAGTCTACTTTGTCGCTGGTGGCGAGGAAGTTTCTGATCGACAAGGTCAAAGAGGCCTTTGCGGAAGGTTCACGACATGCGAGCCACTATCGTTGGCGAACACTCTCGAGGGCGAACGTCAGAGAACGGAAGTGTCTTGGATCGCGGAGCCCGCCAGCAGCTGGATCGACGACTTCCTGCAGTGGCTCAATCCTATCCTCGATGGCTGCTGTCGCGTCAAAATCTCGGATCCCAGTGTCTTTTGCGGCCCACGCGACAGTCCTTTCTCATGCCAACCTTGCTTCGAAGGCCGAGACCCGCCGTGGAACATTACAATGGATGGTCTTCCTGAAGGCGAGGAGTTCTACCGCTATCTGAGGAAATGGCTCGAGAGTCCGACGGATCAAGAATGCCCACTTGGCGGCCAAGCAGCCTATTCATCTGCGCTCAGCATCGTGATAGATCCCGATACTGGAAAGGAAAGCGTGCGGTCCTCGCACTTCAGAACGTACTTCGCCCCTCTGCGATCGCAGTCCGATTTTATTAATGCGCTCGAACAATCTCAACGAATCTCGAACGACATCACGGAGCGGGTTGGCTACAAAGTATTCCCCTACAGTCTCTTTTTTATCTTCTTCGAACAGTACACATACTTGCTGTCGATGGCGGTGCAGGTGCTTGGCTCTGCTGCGATCGCCATCTTTGCCATTAACACGGTGCTACTTGGTAGCTGGCGCACAGGCGTAGTGGTCACGCTGAGTGTAGCAAGTGCTGTCTACCTCGTGGCGGGAGCGATGGGCTTTTTGGGCATTCAGTTCAATGCACTGACGCTGGTCAACCTCAGCGTCTGCGCAGCGATTGGGGTCGAATTCTGCGCCCACATTGCACGCGCTTTCATGCGCGCACCCGGCGCTCTGCCGCGGTCTCATCCCATGTCGCAGAAGGAACGAGATGAAAGGGCTTGGCTTGCACTCACGGATGTTGGCGGTGCTGTGGTCAACGGCATTTTTTCGACGAAGCTTATCGGTGTCGGCGTGCTGATCTTCACGAAATCGGATCTATTGAAGCTGTACTACGCAAAGACTTGGCTCTGCCTGATCATCGGAGGCCTTCTCCATGGCTTGATCTTGCTGCCGGTGCTGCTGAGTTGGCTTGGCGGTCGAGGCTGGTCGGGAGGCGAGGACGAATCCGATGTCAAGCGTCGCTTAAATCGAGCGGGATCGGAGTACCAGCCCCTGACGGAGGCTGAGCCCGAAGCTTGCGATGACGACGAAGATCTGTAGCAGTCCGTTGAAGAGATGACTTGACAAATTGATGCCTCCTGCACCGAAATGTGTACGTTATGAAGCACAGATATGACACCGACTGAAAACGACATGAGTTCCGGATAGTTACCCCTTCAATCCGTGCAGCTCGGCTGTGCTTTGCTAGATGTCGCGGGGCTAATAAATGAGGCGCTGCACGACTCACCGTAGCGATGTCACTTGAATGCAACTCATGAAAAACTTGAAATAAGACCACATCTTACGTCGACCGAATCTAAACACATTCTCGATGCAACAAGCTCAGCGATCAAAACGATGTCAAAGCCGTTTTGATTGCAAGAAGCCTTGTCGGCAGTCCACGCAGCTTGTAGCACTCTAATTGGTGCTGCTGCCAAGTTCTAAGGCAGGTTCATCTTGCGCCTCTCGCCTTGCAACTGTTTGTTTAAGAATGCACACCACAACCCGAGGGGATTAGCAACACTTTGTAACCAGATGTAACGAGAAAAGATCCGCTACTTACCACTTTTGTTACACGAATCCAGCTATTTGCCTTGGATTGCGCGCCGTCTGGCACAGGGCCGTTGTTGGTGCCGTCAATGAAAGACTGGAGCTGCGCTTGTGTATAACCGGGAACATTCGTTGACGCTGGATCGTATCCAGGGCCAGAAATGACGACTTCCTCCATGACGATAATGTGTGATTCGTGCCATCGACAAGGCAACCTACGTTCAAAAAGGCAAGTCATCGTTAGTTGAGTCGTAAGCGAAGTCTCGGAGGGGACGAGAGGAAGCAAGGGAAAACGTACGTTTTGCTAAGTGCATCAAACACGTGCTGTCCGAGCTGCGATACATCCCTTCCGGTTCGCGCGAGCTTGGTAAGACTCTGCTTGACTGCATCGGCTTCTCTCAGTTGGGCAGCCCTGAGAGAGACGGGATGAACGGGTGTAAGACTGTCAGCCAAAGACTTGGATGCAATAGCGCTTGTAATCTGAGGGAGCTGTTGAAATTCAATCTTCTTGATTTCGGAGACTTTGACGATGGTAAAACCGACAGCAGCGGAGGGTTGGGCGAAGCGGTTGCGAGAGGTTTGTCCAGCTTGGGTGACCGAGGCTGCAGCAGCTGGAGCGGATGATAGATGCGCTGGTAGGGATTTGGATTCACACTCGAGCCCGACAATGCCGAGAGTGGGGTCATAGGCCCAAAGCTTGCCAGAGAGTGTACGAGTCTGCTTTTCGCCGAGAGTGAATGTGACATAAGATCCAAGCAGCTGTGAGATACCAGCTAGCTGATTGGCGGCGGAAGCAGACGGGTTGGCTTTGCCTGACGAGATCGTAATGTCGGAAAGGAGGGGAGCTGCCATATTCCAAGATTTGCGTGCGGCGGGTGAATGGACAGAGATGGTGAGGATTCGTGAAGACGGTACTGTAAATTACAGGACAATAATAGGATAACCGGAAGAAATGATTGACGGCGACCTCGATGTCGCAGATTCCAATCAAGTTAAAGCTCATACACCCTTAGCCCCAAGTGTTGACGCCCTTGGCCGCTTATCAGCTCCACTTTTCTTGAAATTTTGGGCTGAGCGAGTGTTTCAAACATTGCTCTCTACCTTTCAACTTTCCTTCCTCAACAACACCCTCGACCATCACGCATCACGCTGCCTCCATCCCTCTTTCAGCCTGTGATCTGAGTTGAGCCACTCATGCTACATCGTCATGCCATCCTCATCAAGATCGCATCACGAACATGACCGACAGGGGCCTAGCTCCTCGCGCGATGACCACGATTCCTCGCAACACAAACGTCGTCACCGACAAGATGATGATCATGGCCCAAGTAAAGATAGGAGGCGTTCTCCTGACAGCCATAGACGACACCGAGAGTATCCTCACAGCAAGCGAGGGCACAGTCCCCGCTCATATCGCGACGACGACAGGCGAGACCGTTCAGACCGCCAACATCGCCACAGGGACAAACAAGTAGAGCCCGGCAGCTCCAGCCGCTCCCGCCATGACCATGATAGAGATCATCGCAAGGAAATTTCTTCAAAGCGACGCGAGACATCAGAAGAGCGCCGCGTACGCAAAGCTGCTAGACGCGAAGAAAAGCTCAAGCAGCTCGAGGAAAGCTTACTGGATGAGGAGGATGGTGCGGCCCAACGCACCGCCGCTGCTGATCTCATGATGTACTCTGCCGAGGACAATCCCTTTAACGACCCCACTCTTGGCCACAAATTCAATTGGGAAAAGAAGCAGGCGAAGGAGCGCAAACAAGGTATGACCCGGGAAGAGGCCGAAAGGCGAGATGCTCAACGCAGACAAGAAGCAATGTTGGAGATCGAGAAGCTAAACGCCAAGCGCGCTGAGCGAGAGAAACTGGCTGCAGAACGCGAAGAGGAAGAATCAAGGATGGCTCGTCTTGCCGAGTCAGCACAAATGGCTAGCTGGGTCGCCAAGGAGGACGACTTTCACCTTGAACAGGCACAGCGTCGAGCTGTGATACGTGTCAAAGAAAATCGCGCCAAACCCATAGATCTGCTCAGTATCAACCTTCAGTGGGCCGATCCCAACATCATCGCCGAACAGGAGATAAAGCAGGATGACGACGACGACGAAGCTGGTCTCGAGATTGACCTCGATGAACCGTATACCATCTTTCAAGACCTCACGTTGGAAGAAACGGAAGAGCTGCACCAGGACATCCAAATGTACTTGCAACTCGAGAAGAATGACGCCCATCTCGACTTTTGGAGGTCGATGCTCATCGTTTGTGATGATAAGCTCGAAGAGATCAAGGAGGAGCAAGAAATGGGTGCTGGTGATGCAACGACAGTTCATGCACGCCAGGATCCAGAGGAACGGGGTAGAATCAACTCTATGCTGTCCTCAAAGTCGATAGGAGAGTTGCAGCAGCTGCAGGATCAGGTGCGCACCAAGTTGGCTTCAGGAGAACCGGTCGATGTTGAGTATTGGGAAAGGGTGCTCAAATCAATTGTCGTTTGGCGAGCAAAGGCGAGGCTGCGTGGCATGCATGAAGCGGTGCTGTCGAATCGACTGGAGTACTTGCGACGCAAGCAGCGCGACGAAGCAGCACGACAAGAGCATGAGCTTCTCGTTCAGACTGCGGAGGATTTGGAAGGTGAAGAACCGGATGCCATGGGCGCACAGGAAGCAGCCAAGGCCGAGGCAGATGCAGAAGAAGCAGCCCTCGAAGCGCTTTATGATCCAGACGAGATGGAACCTGCGCCCATCGATGCTTCCAAGCTCAGCTACGAGGACCGCCGACTATCAATCAAGACTGTTCGTGAAGATCTCGAAGAACTGGTTGTAGCCCGCCGCCGTGTCACTGGCCAGCTTTTCATTCCCAAGACACACCACAACAACAATCTCGAAGGCTCTTCCGAGGACCAGGCCGACCGAATGTTCATGGCGGAAGCATCCAAGGCTCTTGATGTCACCGAAGAGATCATGGCTTCTGACGAGAATCTCTCCCATGAAACCTATCAATGGGAAGACAAGTATCGTCCTCGTAAACCTCGTTTCTTCAACCGCGTTCACACCGGCTTCGACTGGAACAAGTACAACCAGACCCACTACGATTCCGACAATCCTCCTCCCAAAACTGTGCAAGGCTACAAGTTCAACATTTTCTACCCCGACCTCATTGAAAAGACTGTTGCGCCGACGTACAAGATCATCAAGGAGAAGGGCGAGCAAGATACGGTGCTGTTGAGGTTCAGTGCGGGTCCGCCGTATGAGGATATTGCGTTTAGAATTGTCAACAGGGAGTGGGAATACAGTCACAAACGAGGATTCAGGAATAGTTTTGATAGAGGCGTGCTTCAACTGCATTTCAACTTTAAGCGGTTAAGGTATCGCAAGTAATGCATCCTCGCAAGGCTCTGCAAAAGATCTGCTTTCCTCGAATCAGAGGGGAGACGCATCACGTGTCTGCGATGCGGACCCACGCATTTTTATGGAGATGTTCGTGATGGACCTTTGTTCATTGTCAACTGTACTTCCACAATGAGATCTTGCCATCTCTGCAACCGGCTGCAAGAATCAACTGTGTCTTTGCATCCTTGCCTTCCACTTCTTCGTCCTCGTCGCTGTCCTCGTCCTCCTCTAATTCTCCGGTCTTGACAGAAGCGAAGATTAAACATTCGACAGTATCGCGATGGTAGTTGAGCTGACCCAGCTCTTGCATGCTTTCAGTGGAATAGATCCGTATTCTGTTTCGGCCCAGTTTCGGTAAGGTTCTGTCAGCTTGAACCGTCTTAGCAGGAGAGCACTTTCGTGTTGAATGAACTTACGATCTGTCCCAGGCGCCGACGGCGAATGTTTTGGCATCGGGCGCGATGACCACGCTTGCCTTTCCAGGAAATTTTGTCTGAACGAGCTCCCTCTTGCCTGTATCCAATTCGAATTTTGCGATCCTGTCATCTGCGCCCACAGAAATTCCAAAGTTGTCCTCTTGACAGAGGTTCACACTCATGACCGACTCGGAATGACATCTAGATTGCCAACGTAGATTTGTTGAAACGTCCGCATTCGATGAAATGGACCAGCTCTTCACAATCCCGTCTTCGTAGCCTGCAACGATGTTGTCGCCTAGAAGATGCAGTGACATGACGATGGGCAACCGGGTCCCGACTGAGGGTTTGATGTCGGGCCTACCTATAGCTTCGTGGATCCGCGCGCCTGTCTTGAGTTCGAGGACATCTATGTAGGCCGCATCGAGAGCATTTGGTACGGCGACTTTGCCCTTGTCGTAGGAGCATTTGGAAAAGTTGAGTGCGTTGACTCCTATCGTCCTTACCAACTCGGGGGTTGCTCCTAGTTTGCCTCCTATAGATGAGCTTCCAACGGATGGTGGGGCATGAGAAAGGCGCCAATGTTTCAAAGTGTTATCTCGTGCATGCGTAAGGATTTCTTTGGGACCGATGATGAGAATGGTAAGTATCGAATCGGTGTGGGCGGACCACTGAAATGCTGGACGAAGGGTTGTAAGGTCGACTAAGGATACTGTTCCCGAAATATCACCGGTTGCCAAAAATCGGTGGGAGAAGTCGAGGGATTGTACGGATGACGAGGTATGGTGACGGAGGATCCAGTAGGGATCAACACCACCCATACTACAATACTCTCTGGTGCGGTGATGGGCAGGTTAGGAAGACAAGTCAGAAAGTCAACAAGGCCTTTAGAGTGTTAAGGTACAGTAAATTGAGGACCCTGCGTTAAGACAAACCGACTCGAAATCCGAGAGCCGATTTGAAAAGTTGAAAGTTGCAGACCTCGACGTTTGGAAAGCACGGCTTGCTTGCTTGTGCACATTTTATACCGGCGATAAATAATGTTTCAATCGCAGCGGTTGGCGGCCGCGAGCCGAGGACCATCAAAGATGGTTTGCACGTCGTCGTCATAATTTTGTACAATGCAGTACCGTAATCTACCAAGTAACTCGCATTGTTTGCTCCCATGAATGTGGGATTGGGTTGAGAGGCACATGCCACACCCTAAAACTCAAACAATTGCGACGCTGCCTGTCTTTGCGTTCCCACTAACTTCAGCTTCCTAACCTCAAACGCACTTGCGTCCCCGCAACAGGGTCCAAAAGAATATCATCAACTTTGCGTCTAAATAAAGGTCGCACATTCCGCCCACCTCCTCCAATTACAAATTTGCATAAGCTCAAGAAAGCTCGAGATCAGTACAACGGATCATCATGGTGTACCGACCGAAGGTGGTTAAATCGAGGCTCAGCGAAGCTCAAGCTCGCGCCGTTCTACACACGGTCAAGTTTCCAAGTTTTCAAGATGCAGGTAGCTACTCAACTGCTCCTCTTCCACCTTCAAATCTCGCAACATTGTCGAGGCTACATGTGCACTTTCTCTTCACCTTTCCGTTTGAAGCGCTGAGTATGAACTATGAGCCGAATGCATGCATGGATGCAACGATTGATCACATTTACAGACGATTTGTTGAGAAGCGTACAGGCGGAGGATACTGTCTCCAAGTGAATCTGCTTTATCGAGAAATGCTTGCGTTTTTAGGCTTCAGATTTATTGGGGTTCTTGGTCGTGTATACTCGCGTATAAGTGATGATTGGTCAGGGTTGACGCACACCGCTAGTCTGGTATATCTCCGTTCTCACCTGCCCGAAGATGACGGTAAGAAAGTGTACTATCACACCGACGTTGGATTTGGATCAAGCCCACATCGTCCAATACTCCTACGAGACAAATGGCAAGAATTCGGCAGAGGGACTGATAAATTTCGCCTACTCAAAGCTCCAGTTCAGCCTGGTAGCACTCTGGAGGAAGCCTCTGACTCGGATTCGGATCCGGATACACAAGTGTCCACCGTCTCCAAGGGCCAAATGGTTTGGATACTTCAAAACCTCAAAAACGGCGAACCAGACTGGGAAGACTGCTACTCTTTCTGCATCACGGAATGTTTCGATTCTGACTATCAAGCGTCCAACCGAGCTACCTCGCATTCTACTTCAACGCCATTTGCCACCATGATTCTGGTGGTTCGATACCTGATTGATCCTGAGCTGCTCAAGGAGTCGAACGCAAAAGTTCAAGTCGATGGGTTGGAAAAAGATCTGTATCCTTATCATCCAAGTTGTGTCGAACAGAGGATGGTGGTGGGAGATAAGCACATTGTCAAACTTGGTGATGAGCAGACCGTTTTGCGCACAATAGCGTCAGAAAAGGAGAGGGTAGAGCTGCTCAAGAAGGACTTTGGTCTCTTGTTGCACGTCAGTACCCAAGATGCTGTTAAGGAGATCAACAACAAGCCTTCGGCTCTCAACAAAGTGTAGAGCAACGATAAGGACAACAAGCAGCCGAACGGGCATGAGAATAGATACACAAACGAAAAAAGAAAAGAAAAAAAGAACATCAATCTTAGAAGACGAATGGGACTGCATAGATGAGACTTACTGAAAGACCAGGAAAGCAAGAATACAAGAGAGCCTCAAATTGGCCTTGTAATCACAGCGCAGACAATCGAGCCTCTCTCAAAAGGACAAAATTTCGACCTTTGGTGCTGGCACCTACATTGCACGCATCCATCCTCGCCAGCCTCAAGCCCAAAGTGGTGTGCATTCTTTTGTCTGAGAGCTTTCTGCCTTAATCATGTGCATAATTCATCATTCACTGCAATCGCACTTATCGACTGTGGTTGAAAAAAGGGACTGACTGGTTTCGTCGAATGGTGGGAATGCAAAACAAAAGCAAACTTTTTTTTTAAAATTTTTTTGCCAAGAAAGACCCTTTGATACAGACCGCGGCCTATCGGTTGACATGTTCCGAGTGCGATTCGGGTGGACGTGAATATTCAGAGAGAAAGGAGGTTGGTGAAAGTACATGTGATGAGGCGATGTTGTTGTTGATGTTACGATCGGTTAAAAGCTTTGTATCCCATGGGAATTTCATCTCGGAATGAATATTTCAATATTGCAAAAAAAATTACTTCCAGCCGGCACCGGAAGCTCTGGTACCACCCCTGCTCATGACGGGTAAAAGGCCCATACTTCTTGCCCTCCTTACCGCCTTACCCACCTGTCTCTGACTCTTCCTGGTCAGACCAGTCGAACTTCTACCCATGATCTTGCCCATCTCGCTCACATAGTTGGCCAAGATCGCTGCATTCTTGTACGAATCGTCATGAAGGCTAGGTTTTCCAGGTTTCAGCCCGTTAATGTGAATTAGATCCTGTTGAACAGCTTCGGCTTTTGTAGGTCCTAATAAGCGTCTTGCCAATCGATTGGGACGTTGCGTGATCGAGTCGTAACTCAGCGTTGTGGGGTTATAGTAGTGACCGTTCATGAATGCACGGCCGGATACGGTTTGACGATCTCTTGTGGGAGTGGTGCTGCGCGGATTGTGGACAGAACCTGGTGTTGAGGAGGGAGAGGACGAGGTGGAGGGAGCAGCGTTGCGGGCTTGTGCAAGCTTTTCGATGGATGAGCTGAGTTCGTCCAATGCAGAGCGGGTCGAGGCGGTGGTGGTGAAGGTGCGAGTGACGATGCGGGACGAGGACGCCGCAGCAGACACACTCGATACCAGGGATGTTGCTGCTCTCATTCTGAACGATGTTAGGTGCGGTGGTCGGTAGCGATGATGGTGACGATGATGATCTGATTTAGGAAAGGTAAAAAGAGCAAATTGCAACGCATCGCAGCTCCAAGACCCAATAATCTCAAGAAATTACCAGACGCTCAAAAAGTCACGTCACGTGCCGCTTTGTTCACATTCTGTTTCCGTACGGAAACTCGATGCGAACATGTCAGATTCCCCAAAGTCAAGGTTCGCCGCCATCTCACTGCCACTCTGAGTAGGTTTCCCCTCACAATGACAGGTCTCTCGCTTCAATTATGACAGGCCTTTGTGTATATATAGCTATCAAACCAAACTCGACATAATTAGCAAATCATTGAGAACCAACAAATTTAGAAACCACAAAAGTGTAAAACGAGCGTGTACGGCAGCAGCCTTGGGCGCCTGCAGTGATGCAGCAACAGTGGAAAGAGAGTGATGGTGTCGTCACACCATATGGTCAGCGATACATCTACTTTCCACTGCCATCAATCCCATTCAAAGCACCATTGGCCCGAAGATGGACCATGTTCTGCAGGGAGTATTTCCCCTTCCTACCACGATCCTCCAACGTCTTCTGAGACAGCACCAGATTCAACTGCTCCTTTGCCTCGTTGATCCTACCCGTACCCGCATACAGCCTTCCCAACTCGTAATGGGCAAAGTACACCAGCCAGTGATCCAATTTCAACTGGTGACCGTGCTCGAGCACCGTTTTGAACGAAATCTCTGCTTGTTCGGCGGCTTCGTGTTCCGGGATGGGACTTTCCTTGGGACGCACCTTGGAGTGCTTCTCGGGACTAGCAATGAATTTGAGACACACTCCTCGCAAAAAGTGGGCCAAGCACAAATCGTCATAATACTCCTCTCCCGAATAGTACTGGCCTGGATCCTCCACATCGTGAAGATCAGCCAAAGCGTCACTAACCATGACCAAGGCTTCGTCACAGAGAATGTACCTCGGCGCGTTCGAAAGACAGTGGTAGACATACGCGAACTCCAATCCGGGCAACAGAAGTCGTTTGTACGTGGCAAACTTCTTCGACTTGCGCGCGACAAACTTCTCCATTGGGATGCTCTTGCCCGCGATCTTCTGGGTCAGGGTAGGAACCTTTTTAAAGATCTCTGCGGCGTCGTTCATGGCCTTTCTATCGGTACCCTGGGCAGATTCGTACAGATTGGCCGCACGGCCGTAGTTGTAGACCGCCTTGGACCAGTTGTTTTCGTCCGCAAGGATGGTGAATTGATCATAGGCGTCGCGCCACTTGGTGAGCGACATGTTGCACAATGACAAGTCCCACATGCAGATATGCTTGAGCTGGACGTATTCCCTCTGAACGTCCCGGGCCGTTTCAAACTGAGAGATGGCCTTTTCAGCCAAAGCCTGGGTCGAGTAAAGTCGACCTGAGAAGTACAGGAAGAACACTCCCTCGGGATATCTTCGAAGGTTGTAGTGGAGGACCTTGTCGGCAAATTCGATGTCTACTCCAGTCACCGGAATGAAGGTGGATATCACTAAATGGTATGCAAGCATCGACATGTCGCAAATCTGCCTCCTTACACCCTCCTCCTTGATCGGCATACCGGGCTTTGTCTGACGCGGGTCAGCAGACCACTGACCGGCCTTGGAAAGCGTCTTGAGCGCCCACGCTGTGTCTCCGGTGTATCCAAACACTTCCATGATCTTGAGCACCTTTCCAGGAACGAGGCCCAAGATCATACTGATCAAACCGTTACCCAAGTAAACACCCGACTTGAAGTCTTCATCCAGAGGTTCGCCCTTGTCTTCGGACCAATCAACGTATTTCTGAAGCGATCGATAGATTCCGTATGCGTTACGCATGTTCAATGCTTCGCTGACAAAAGCGAAGAAGTCACCCGCGTACGCGATACCGACGACAGCCTTTAGCAGCGTCGCTTCGGCATAAACGAGCTCTGCATGCCTCTGCACCTCGTCCATCCGCGAAAGCGCACTAGGACTTTGACCTGTACCCCTGACGAAACGTCCAAAATTGGACACCGCGCTGCTCGGCTTCCTGAGCAGGTTGGCAATGGTCAGCGCATCCTTGCAGAGACTGATAGCGATAGCGAGATCGGCAGGTTCGAATGTCATGAACCCTTTGATGGTTGTAATGAGCGCATAACCCAGGGCATAGTACAATCGCGAGTCTGCAAATTCTTCGATGATGCGCTCGGCTTCGATCATCCTCGAGTTTAGGAACAGATCGAGCGCCTTTCTGGCAACCTCGATATCCTGACGCAATTCGGTCGTGGTAATTGCCACATCAGAAGCAGAAAGCTTGGCCACGCGCGCAGCTTTAGCTTGGACTGCGGCCGAGACGTCGCCTCGGGCACGGGTATCGTTTGAAGAGGGTGCAGGGCCAGCACGGCGGGAAGCTCCGGCGGTCAGTTTGGGTTTGTACGGAGAGGAGTCGGTGGTGGAATTGGGGGAGGAAGAGCCAGACTTGTTACGGCGGTGACGGGCGGCTGCCCCTACACCCCCAGCAAGGGCAGCAGCACCAGCAGCAGCACCGCGATGAGAGGAGCTGTGGTGGTCTTCGGATTCTTCCTCCGCTTCGGAAATATCGGCCAAGGGAGCATCGTGGAAGAGGTCGTCATCGTCTGAACTCTCTTGGTCGGACTCTTCTTCGGACTCTTCTTCGCTGTCGCTTGTAGCGGCGATAGCGGTAGGAGCAGCAGCTTTGCGACCATTTGTAGCCCTGTTGTTAGGCTGAGGAGGCGCTTCGTCCTGCTCGTCTTCCTCGCTGCTGCTGCTGCTGCTCTCCTCGTCTTCGCTAACGGACTGGGCAGGACGAGCCAAACCATTTATCTTTGGTTCGACGCTTTCTTCCGCATCTTGGTCGTCTTTCATGCTGCGAGAGCTCTTTCTGCGGGCAAGCCCACCAAATAGGGCGCCTGCACCAGCACCAGCACCAGCCATCTTTGCGGTTGCGCCAGAGAACAGATTTCTTTTTGAACCATTTCTCTCTGTTGCGCTTGCGATGGGCGGTTCGGAACTGCCTCTGACACGAGTCTGGGTGTTGCTTGTGCTCCTATTGCTCCTGGCCCTGGCAAGCAACACGTCTGCTTTGGCGTATGGATCAGCGGTGGGAGGGGAAGGCGCACTACCGTCCGACGCAGCAACGGCATCACCAGAGGGCGTTTCCGTACTCTGACTAGTCGAACGCGTGAACCTCCTAGATCGAGCTCCACCGATTGTGCCACCGTTCACAGCGCCGGTACCAATGGGCTTGTATGTATCAACACTTTGCCTAGTCGAACTGGTTGGGTAGGACGCAGGGATGCCGGGCACGGGCGGGACGGGGCTGGGTTGGTCAGGTTCATCGTACAAATTGCTTCTGATGGAAGCGGAACTCGACCTGGAACCTAGGTTGGGCATCTTGAAGCTCATCTTCCTGCTGGCCGAGCTGAAGCGACGCAACCTTCCATTAGTGCCATTGGAAATGGAAGCAGCGCTGGCATCTGCTGGTTCTGGGGTGGTGAGGTTTGTCTGGGAAGAATTGCGACTGCGATTGCGCATGAGGTTCATAAAGCTATTTGTTGAGGAGCCGAGACGGGAATTAACAGATCTTGCGTCAGATTGGGAGAGGTTGGAGTTGCTTGTTTTGAGGCCAAGAGATCTTGCTGAGAAGCCACCAGATATGCCTGCGGTGGCGGGGATTGCGGGAGCCAGATAGCCATCTTCTGTACCTTTTGAGGTGGGGAGGGAGTAAGTGCCATTTACAGTCATGGAGCGAGCGGGAGAGGCGTGTACACGAGAAACGACTGAGCCACTACGAGACAAGCGGCCTTTGCCACTGGATCTCGGACTAGCAGTGTCGGCATTGCGCGAGCGAAGTATAGCATCAGTGTTGGAAATGGGGATGGGATGTGCATGTTCTTGGGAAGCATCATCTGCGAGGATGGTACTATCACCGCCGGTGTCGGGGGAAGAGGCATATTTGATCGAAGCAGCGTTGATGCCGGCTAGAATGGATTTGCGACTGCCCGAAAGAGAGTAGCGGGAGGAGGGGGAATCGGTATTGTTCATGCTGAGGACGGCGGCGCTGGTCATGTCGACCTAGAAGATCAACGATCAGGATGGCCGAGGGGAAAAAGAATGCGGGAAGCGTCTTTGAAGAGTGATTGAAGGATGGAGTGGTATTGGCGAAACAAGGGAGGACAAGGAGATGGAGAATGAGGAGGAGGACGAGATGGAGATATGATGCATTGGAATGCGCTGCCGACGAGATAAAAAAGTGTGGGGATATGTGTGACGATCGAGGTGAGATGCTCTCGTATGAGCCTGACTGAGGTGTACAGCACTGGATTGTAAATTCACTGCAAAGCTCTTGTGTATGCGCACAGACAAGAGAGGCGAACGAGGAGGAAGAGAAAGAGCAACGAGGACCAATGAGGCACAATTCAGTACAGTAAGTAAATTACAGAGTAGGATACCTTACGGCCCGAACCAAATGACGGAAGGGGGCTATTCTTGACTGGTGCAGTGCATGTACTGTGCATGTAAATCTACTGTACATGTAATCATTATTATTATATTTAAGTACATGTGCTTTACCGGTGCACGCGTTGCGGTGTATGTATGCCGTTGTATATTGGAGTCGAACCAGTTGAATTCAATTTGAAATGATCAAGAATTGATTTGGCCTAAATCCAGAGCGATTAGCGATTTTCATTTCACTCTCCGCTCAACATCCCCGCGCCCTCCCGTCATCTACTGTTTTCCTTAATAACGGTCAAGACGCTCGACCACCTTCTGAGACGCAGGTACCATTCAAATGTTAAATGAAACAAAGCGGCCTGATCTTTGTGCTAGATTAACCCAGACATTCAAGCTGTTTTTCGGGCTCTATTGCTGAAACTTGCCAGGTTGTTTCGCGTAAAGTGGCATCACGCACCGCGCCAAGTGGCCTAATAAACGATGCTGTATTGTGTGGCTTCTGACTGCCCGTGGAAATCTTTCACTTGTCGCTTTGCTTGATGTAATTTAGGTGATTTGGTGAGTGTCACCCTCGTGGTGGTTGTTGACAGCAAACACAAAATCACACCGTCTGAGTTGTGTCTCTGCGCGGATTCCTAAATGAATCAAAATTGACTCACTCGAATCATCATGCATTCAAGAGCTTGTTTACTGACTTGGTCTTCGTGCCTAAGCTGCTCTTCTCACCCCTCAATCTACTTCATCCAAGCCTTGTTGTACCAGAACCACTGTTACCGTATTTGCCAATCTGGTATACAACCATGGTTCCAATCAAAAGGAGAAAACAAATAAAAAGCCTCTTCAAACTTGTGAAGATGAAATAAAAATTGGCCTTATTCGAAGCGATGAGATGCATCGGAAATTTATCCTCGAACCAATAATACTGTATGGATGGAAAAGGGCGAAAGAAGAAGAACAAGAAAAAAAAAAAAAAGTAGAGTGTGAGTGAGAGCGGGGTAATTCGTAAAAAAAAATAATTCCCCGATTCACGTGAAATCATGACCCTGAACCTCTTACACTACAAGAAAATCAAATTACGGTACATTACTAATACAAACAATAAACTCGGATCCGCATCCCCACACTCAATCACAGTCCTTCTTGACCAGTATCTCCTCACAATCCTCACAATCCTCACAAAATACAGTAGCTAGACTGATTGCATCTCAAAAACATCACACCGTAATAACACAAAATTCTGAGCCAAAACCAAACATCACAACAAATCACCCTCTTGTCTTTTTCTTCCTTGATGTGAACAACAAACAATAAAACAAGTTGGGCAGCTGTCAGACTAAACGGCAGGAGTGGCCAAATCGAATCCCAAGATATTCTGCCAGTAGGTCAGATCCCTAGTATTCAAACACGCTGCCAAACCCTCGATCGAATTCTTGCCAATATCAGCTGCTAGAGGCACCACATTGTTCGCACCAACCCTTGCCGAGCTTGAACTCAGACCACCTGATATGGCTGCAAAATCAGCGTTGGTCGCAAACGATCCACCCGCGATACCGGCAAGACCACTACCTTGCATCTGTGAGCCAATGCTGCTGCCATTGCTGTTGTCAGTGTGGTTCCATGAGGAAGCACCAATGGCGTTGATTCCCGTCCAGGCAGTGCCAGGTACCTGAAAGGACGTAGAGGCAAGACTTTGATTGAGATTATTGCACGGACCAGGAGAAACCAGGTAGGCAGGGTGCGGCGCGACAGAGCTAGAGCCAGAGCCAGAGCCAGAGCCAGAGCCAGAGCCAAAGGCAGTGTTGTTGGGTGCTGCAATGGCTGTCTCGCTTGCATTGAACATTGTAGGCGACGTTTGATTCTTGAGGTCGGTGGCACCGCGCTCGTACGATGTGGCCGTGGACGGTGAGTGTGCGGGCATGCGATTGACTGCAATCTCGGATCGGCCTCGATGCAGCGACGTTGCAGTAGAATACCGTGCTGTTGCTGAGGCTACATCACGGTAAGGAGGACTGCCTCCGCTTACGGTCGGATTAGTTGCACGATCTGCTCCAGAGGAGCGTTCAGGTCCGCTGCTTTGATAGGACGTATGACTGCTGGCCCACACTGGCCGTCGTGATCCGGCACCACTACCACTCTGTCCCACATCGCTCTCTCTGTCACGCGATCCGAGAATCTCTGCTGTACCACCCGAGCCGGCGTGATCACGGCTGCTAGGGCCATGCTGATCAGCCAAGTAGTAAGGCTTGGACCTGTAATAGTCCACATTCGCCGCCAATCGAATTTTGGCCTTTTCGTAACTCTGGTTCAGACCCGCATCAAAGATGGCACCGATGAAACGCACCAAATATCCCGGTGCTTCTCGTTCCGTATTCACCACCTCGCCCGACGATAGTCTCTGTGGTTGCGAACACTCGCGCAATGCACCACGCAGAAACTCTACGCCAGTGACCACTGTCGATGCACCGAGGTGGTCACGATACAGATAGAACCACTTGGTCACCTCACTCGCCGTAATGACCAGATAGTCGTGGCCAACCCTGACATACCCGGGCTTGCACAGGTTCTGCACAAAGATGCGCAAGCACCTTATGGCAGTGTCGACAGTCTGTGAGAACCAGAACGAGGAGCGTGCGCTATCCTGCTGTTCGGCGAGCTCGCTTTTCGTCGCACGACGTTGCGATACCACCTTTGCCGCCCAATGCCACGTGGATTGGCAGATGAAAAAGTCTCTGAATGCGTCCACGTAAGGCAACTCAGCAACAGCAGACTTGTCCATCGGGAACCTAGGGTGGAAGACGCCATCTCGAACGTCAAAGTAACGCTTGCGCAGCATGTCGAGACGGCTGCGGTAGCGTTCGAAGAAGCCACCAAAGGGCGTAGCGTCTTCGGATCGATTGATGAGATCGAGAAAAGGTTCGCACTCGAGCGTCAGCGTCGCCATGTCGAGCGACCATGCCAATCGCGAGTCGATGGAGAGCAGCACATCGCCAGCCTGCTTGATCCAAACGTACGGATCGGGGTAGTCTTCGAATGGGATGATGCGTGCGCGTGGCTTTGGATGGCGATCGTCTCGACGAAAGAGCTCGTGAATGAGGCAGAGCACGATCCAGGTGCGTTGACGATCGCGCTCGAGTTGGCGTTGGTATCGTTTAGCATAGCTGTCAGCCCTAGCACGGTTGCTGTTATTACCGCCTCGAGCTTGAGCCATGTCGGTCGATTCTGCAGCTTCGAAGGCGGCGTGAAGACCGAGCTCATAAGCATAGCCGATGGCGCGAGTTGCCTTTCGCAAAATGGTTCTATCACCTGGGTCCTTCCAAGTGATGACCAGGATCAAAGCCTGAATGTGATCCATTGTGCAAATCTCTTCAGCAGCAGCGAGGTTGAGAATCGATTTTGCAATGCGGTGACACTGTCGGTGCAGTTGTGGGTGGAAGAAGCGCGAAGCAACCGAGATGATGGTGGAGAACAGGATCGGTGCGTTCTGACGGCAGTATTCCGCAGTGTGTAGCGAGAGATCGAGCAGCGCAAGGGGCGGGTTCAGCTCTGCAAAGAAATAGTCGAACAGCTCGTGTGCTTGGTCCATGCTCATGACATGCTGACGGACTGCGTCGTCGCGTAAGTCGGCGGCCATCGAGTGTGGTGCTGCAGAGGTGCTGGCCTGTCCTCGCTGAACGCTGCTTTGCGCAGAGTTCCACACTGAGGCACGATCCCAGGGACCTTGGTCGTGTGGACTCAGCCCGCTCCGGTGGGTTGAAGACGCAGACGGGACTGAAAGTGGTGGAAGCTCACGACTGCGGTCATGGTGGTACGAGGGGTGATGCTGCTGATTTTGATGCTGTTTGGACTGATCACTGTGCTGCTGCTGCTGAGGGTGTGGTGCCGTGGAATGCGATTGTGGCTTTAGTGGGAAGAGCGAATCTTCAAAGGCAGGGATAGGTTGAAGGTAAGGGCCGAACCATCTTCCATGGACCGAGCCTTTGGGACTGGGTAGCTTCGGAGCAGGTTCGCCTGCTTCGTACCGATTCAGTTCGGCCTTTTTGTACGTCTGCTGATGAGACGCCGATGATGTTGGTGGTGGTGGTGGTGGTGGTGGTGGTGGCGGCGAATGTGAGAGCTCGCGTGCCTTTACACGGATTGGAGAGGTTATAGCCTTGATGTAGAAGGAAGGAGCGTCAGCCTCATCATCTTCCAATTGATCCACTTCGTCGATACCGGTGCTATCCGCGTCACTCCTCGCCCTCTTCTTTGGCTTTCTACCACGATGATGCTCCTTGTACTCGCAAACAAGATCGAGTCGATTGCAGCGCTTGCAGCGTTCATCCTCGGCATTGGCACGGGAGCACTTGACCTTGATCGCGCGACACTTGAGACAAGCGAGATTGGAACCGCGCTTCTCGGGCTTCTCGGTGTCGAGTAATGCACGGCGGACAGGTGTATCGGCATTATTCTTGACCATGTCGTCGGACGGGCTTGGATGGGAGGCAGGTGAGGTTAGCTCCTCTGCTGCGTCTCTGCTGCGAGATTGATCTGAACGGGAGCTGGATTGATGAGAAAAGGAAGCACGGTCAAGTAGGCTTGAGGTACTCTCTGCGCGCCATGTGGTATCTGAAAGGGCTGTGGATGGGGCTGCAGCGGCCGCCGCAGCTTGAGCCGCAGCATCGGCCAAGCTATTCATTTTGGCGGCCTAAAGTGCTTTTGTTGTGGGGACGAAAGGCGCTTGAGTCTAGAAGCGGCTGGACGATGCATGAACAAGGCCTCCTTGTGCAGAATGTTATTATGCGGAAAGGGTCCGGCATCAATAGCTGGCAGCCATAGCGGATAGGGATGAGACGTAGAACCAAAAAGCCGAGTGGGTACCGAGCTCGCACACCACGTTGGAATGTAACGGGAGAATTGTTGGCAGAGGTGACGTTAGGTTAGGAGGACCGAGGAAGCTGATGTTGATAGCCGTGTCTGTGCACCACGACAATGAGTCTCAGGGATGATGGGAGGCGCGAGAAGGTTGTCCAATCAGTGTGGGAGACGGTACTCAAAATCAAAGCTGAAACAAGGCTTTGTGGTGTGTCCCGATACGTGTGCGTGAGACGAGATGAAACCAAGACAGAGAGAGAGAGCGGGGCTAGGAGGGAAGGGGGGGCTTTTGAGCTTCGAAGTTTTGCAAGGAAAGCGAGGCGGTGCTGTTTCCGACAGGTGATGAACGCGAGTGGGGTCGTTGGAAGAAACAAGTGAAGATGGCAACGCTGAATAGGGTGAAGAAATGAAACTGGGTCGTTCAAGGATAAGATTGACCGATCCGGCTGATATATCAGAGCGCAATGACCAAAAAAGGGGAAAAATTTGGCCACGATGGGATGGAATGTTGTTGTCGTGATCCAGAGCTGGTGGGAAAGGGGAGGTGTGTTGGAAATCGAATCGGAGTGGAGAAAAAGATGATGGAGACCGGAACAAGGCGGTGTAGAGTGTGATGACGGTGTCGACGAACCAAGATGAAAAACCAAGAGCAAGATCAAAAGAGCAAGATCAACGGCGAGGGCACCAAGGGCACCAAGGGCACCAAGGGCACCAAGGGCAAGGGTAAGCACGCAAGCAAGCGGCTCTTCCGGTCAGAGTGAATGTGCATTGGAAAAGTGGAAGCGTCGAATAGGGTTTATCGGAAAGTTGCCGAGAGAGCGAACGAGTACTGGTAATTTACCTGTATGAGTGGAGAAGATCGGATTGCTCGGCTGGCGGTGCAGAAAGATGCTGAGCCGTCTCTGTGCGTTGAAACGAGCTAGGCAACTTGAATGCAGTTGATATTCAGTCAAGAGTGACCATAGAGCGTGGCTATACCAGGTCCGACAGGCAAAGGCTAGCGTAGCAGAGTAGCGTAGCAGAGTAGCGTTGTTTAGCATTGAGTGATGCACGACACAAAATCGGACCGGCACAATGTACTGAATGTTTGACCGGTATCGCAATTTTCTCAGACCCTTTCAGCACACAGATTCACATTACTGTACAGCACTGTTCCTTGCTTACTACTCAGCAGCAGGTTCAAGCATACAATTTACACTGTACTCGACTCTCACACCTCGATCTCGTTTCTGCGTCTGCTCGTCGTCCTTGGCTTCACAATTAGCGTGAGATCACAGTCATGCGAGAAGCCTAGAATTCGCACCATTTTACGGAAGCGTCTGGGAATGCAACACAGAAGCTATTCGCAAAGGTTAGACAAAACCAAAAGCTAGACTGCGAGGTCAACGTTATGGAGAATTTTGGCTAGCAAATCGTTTGCAGCTCCTGATTCCTACTGCACTCTCTTCTTCTTGAGTTCCAACCTGTGTGGGTAGTAATTGTGCAATTGATTGATTGATTGAATAACGGATGTCCTCCATTTTTTGGCCGGTCTGGATCGACCTGGTCTACTGCCGAGCGTCGTGAGAATTAATATACAGAGGTTTTTTTCATGCCTGCTTCATATTTGAATTTCGTGCTTTTACTTTTTTATTTTATTTTTTATTTTTTATTTTTATTTTTTTTTACGACCAGTGAAAGATCTGTGTGTTGGTTTTGGGTTGCATACTACATTTACTGTATTTTGTTTAGTGTCGGTGTCTTTCTTCGGGAAAGTGTGTTTAGCGGGGCAGCTGCGATCGGGCCAACCGGTTTAAAAAATGTCTTTCATCTGCAAACATCGGAAACGTTCCCACACAGACACAAAACCCATCCGAACTCGTCTGTCCTTAGTACACAGCCGACGTTCGATTCGTATTTTCCCTGTGAGCACCAACACACTGTGAAACGCAGCCAATCGTACGGTAAGGGCTTGTACACCAAATACTGTACGATGCGCGCGCTTTGTAACACTCACACCACTGATGCCATTCCTGAGCATGTCTCTCACGTGTAATAACAAGAATCAATGCGAGCTGCAGCATGCACACCGACGCCACCCAAATTAGCTGCCAATGTTACAAACTGTCTTGTTTCTCTCAAGTTGTGCAATAAAGCAGCCTATAAACAAGTGGATGATCATAGTATCAATGTTGCAGCTCAAAGCGTTCACGAGCCATGCGAAGACCGGAATTCTCTACGTGACCTAACCGGACTGCTTTCTTTCTCAATTCTTGCCGGTTTCAACCTATAGTATAAACGTCAATTGCCCCATCTCTCGTTCACTTTGCTGCGTTACGTACGTAACTTGATATACTGTAACCATCAAAGTAGGCAAGTATGCTGCATCTCTTTTTCCCTCTACTGTCTCTCTCTCTCTCTGCAAAGTCGGACTAGTAACCCTCCACCCATCTTCCCCGTTAACATTTTTCCAAAACTCTTACCGCCTTGTTCATTTCGTGCGTTTGTGACGATATTTAGAACCAAAAAGTGTCATTTTAAAAAAAATACTATATTCACTGTTACAGTTGGGCTCTTTCTTCATTGTGGTCTGAACTAGACCGGCACCGGCCCAAAAAAAGGGGATCATCCATACAGTACATTATTACTTTAATTCTGACCCTGTATATTACAGCGTCAGCGTAGCGCAAGATGAAAAGCTAGCTAAACCAAATACCAAACAAAATAACATTAAATTCTTTTAAAAAAAAAACAAGGCGATTCTTAACATAAAACATTATGGTTTTTAAAACAATGATTACTTTCCAAAATCCTAACCTTAGCCGCGTTTGCCAAATTCACAAACCCCCATCACCCTAAATCAATTCCGCTATTTCCCTCACCCTAAACATGTTTGTACCACTTACAACCCTTCCCCCCCTCTGTCCAATAACGATGCTCTTCTCAAAATCTTTCCATCAAAAAACCCAAACACAAACACACACACACACACACACAAAAACATATATCCTCTCTCCAACCTCTCTTCCTCCATAAAATGAAAATTCAAATCCGAATCAAATTGTCCATTTGGCATGACTATGCGATGCAAAACAAAAGAGTGAATCGAGCCCGAGCTGCGACTGTTTCACACAGTCAAACAATCCATGCTATACACAGTAAGAGGTAGTTGAGAGCAGAATTCCTTCCAATGCAAGAATACTTGCGATGTTACGAATTGTAAGCTTGAGCAGCATCCCACACTCTCCTTTGGTCATTGTTGTTGTTGTTGTTGTTGTTGTTGGTAGTACTATTCTCAGCTCTCTCCGCCGGCATCTGGGTCGCATGTTGTTGTCGGTGTTGTGGAACAATATGTCGATCAAAATCAATCGCAGACGTATTCAACTTTCCATCCGCATCGAACATCGATGCCGAACCCAAACCACCCAAGCCTGGAATTGACCCTGTGGTAGTACCACTGGTCCCCACAGCTGGCGGCGTTCCACCTTCACTCGACTCTTCGGCATTCATCACCTCTGCCTGCATCGGTTCGGCAATCCTTGCTCTCGAGCTCGACGTCGACACTTGCTGTCTCGAATCCCTCGTCTCACTCCCAGAGAGAGCCACCGCCATCATTCGTGAAGACGAGGTCGAAGCCGGACGAGATCCTTGTGATTCCGGACGCGAAGTGGACACCCAGAACATCTCCTCGTCCAGCTTGTTGGGCTTAGATGTGGACGACGTCAACGGAATTGAGGCTGGGTGAGTCGAAGTGCGGTAGGGAAGTAAAAGTGCTTGTTGAGCCGCACCTGGGGGAAGCGTTCCAGAGGACGCGTCAAAATCGTCAAGACCTCCTCCGCTCAGTTCATATACAGGTGGTGAGTATGCATCGGCAGCAGAAGACACAATACCTTGACCGCTTGTGCTTCTCCCTCGCATCATATCACCGCCGCTCCCTTCCATCCGAGGCTCAAAAGAAGTAGGCGCACGACTAGGCAGCACCTCAGCACTCGCAGCCGCCAGAGCTGTGGAATCCAACGCCCTCTCTGCCGCTGCTGAACTCCTCCTGGGCCTTTGCGGTCTAACCACTTCAAACCCACCACCGCCTTGCCTTGTGCCAGAAACATCCGCCTCCGAAGCGGGAGGCTCAAGACTATTGTTGCCCTCTTCTTCCACCCCTGACTTGACACCGAGTCGAGAAGCCAGACTGCTCATTGCCGCACTCATCTTGTTCAACCCTCTCCAGCCACCCTTACTCTTGAAGCGAGCACCGTCTACACCATGATCGTCGTCGTCATAGTCGCTATCAGAGTCGCTGCGTGCGCCGTGACGCCTCCAGAACTTGCCCTTGGACTTTTTCACAGGCTCAATGGGTTGTCCTTCTTCGTCGACCGCCATCATTCCAGCGATGGATTGGGAAGCACGCAGTTGCGCTCCTTGAGAGTATCGTCGCATCGTGGCGTTACGAGCAGCCGCCTCTGTGCTGGATAAACCAATGGCTTCGTCCGCGTTGGGTGGCATGGAGCGACGACGTTGGTCAAAGTACGATTCGACCACAGCCGACTGAGATTGTGGCCGAGCTCGACGCTGAGGCTGCAGATTCTGATACTGCTGGGTTGGAGACATGCGCTCCACACTGCCGGTGGAAAGGGGGCGCGGTAGCTGACCAGGGTTGCCGTGCAGTGCCTGGAAAGGTGCTGCATCGGTGGCTCGACCACCGCCCATGCGAACGAATCCGGACTGTTGTGGGGGCGGCGGGGATTGTCGGCCGCCCCACTGGTGCAGCTGAGGTGGAGGCGACACGGGTCGACCGTTGCCTGCCGTCGATGGAAGTGCAGCCATGATAAATCCCTCTTCGTGCGGGTCGCCCCTCAAGTATGTCGAGTAGGGACTATTGCCATCGACCAACATGTCAGCTGGCGATCTTCGCCCTTGCAGTTGGCTATCGAGGTATGAAGCGTAGGAAGCCTGGCGAGAATGCATGGGCATGCGGTTCATCGACATGGTGGAAGGGAGCGAGGCGCCAAGCTTGCGCGGCGACGACGGCACAGCAGGTGTGCTCTCTCCGGTAGAACCCTCCTTGCCCGAACTTGCGAGCATGAGCGTCTGCGTGTTGGTGCTCGTCGAGCGGTTGAGCTGTTTTTGAGACGGCGAGAGCCGCTTCCCTTTTTTGTTGAGCTGCAGCTTGCTCTCTTTCCTCTTCTTGATCTTTCGGATTGCGCCGCCCAGCCCTGATGTTCGGGGCGAAGCTCGCTCGTCAAACGATGCGCGCCAAACCAATCTGACTACACCCTCGATCATCTTAACGACGAGGATCAATCCTGCACAGACATACAGAATGGCTTGGATGAGCAGAATGACGTAGGTGAACCATCCATTCGGCTGTCGTCCAAAATCGACCAACGGGCTGAGCAATAGCAGCAGCACGGCCGTGATGATACGCAACACATTCGCAACAAAGCTAACAGGACCCATCATGGCGCCTTCACCCCAAGGCAACCATAGACTACACGCAAGCGCAAACATGATCTCGAACACCAAGATGATGATCGCCTGTGCACTACCGCTCGCCTGACCTGCACCGATGACGACACCTAGCACAAATGTGCGCGCAAAATCGACGGCACAGAAGAGCTGAGAGCCAGGGCTGTAGGTATTATAGATCGGTCCGAGAGCCGAGAGGGTGTCGATGGAGTCATAGAGCTTTGCAGTGGGAGCGCGACTGATGCAGAAGATCGCATAGACGGGAGCGAGAACGGAGAGGAAGGCAAAGGCTAGACCTGCGAGGCCGACAGAGGTGGCGGAGAAGATGTCGGCATTTGCCATTTGGAACGTGGTGAAGATGGTGATGGGAAGATGAAAGAGGAATACGGCCCTGAGAATGTTACCATGCAGCATGCGAAGATGGAAGGTATTGTTGCTCGAGCCGAACAAGCGCTTGCCACGGGCGCCAATGAAGCGGTAGCCGCCGCGACGGCTGATGGATGAACGTGCCTGGTCATCGTCTGCTTCCACCATCTCTTTTGGTTCAGCCGCAGCCCCGCCGTCGGCGACGTTGAGGTGATAGCTGTGGTCCTCTCTACGTTTCTGCAGACGCAAGAAGGTGTCGTGGAACGAATCTATAATCCAAGCGAACAAGGAAATCCCGACGATAGCTGCGAGGATGAAAAACCAGATAGCGAGACAGGTTCCAAAGAGATCGCGGGTTCTCAAGCCCACGGCACGTGCATAGGAATCCATACCAGCACGCGCTCCATCGAGGTTCATCAAGCGGTTTGGCGCCTGCTCGTTCATGTAGAGCGGCGAGGTGCGATTGATGAATTGCTGGCTGATGTCGCCTGAGGGCAAGGTTGCATTGGTCGAGACCAAGTCAAATTGGCTGTCGAGATCGGAAGGCCGAATGATGGTTACGTTGCCGGTGAGTGTGGACCAGGCAGCTTGTCTGAAGAAGCCATACGAGAATTCGGGCCATCGCACAGCGACCATCGAGATGGCAGCTACAAATTGGGTGTGCAGGATGATGTCCCAACATCCTGGCGTAGCGAAACGGAGAAGCGCAGCACTCAGCGCCAATTTCTGACCCGTGACGGCAGAGACGAGGGTAGGCGCGATGGTGTCTTTGACGAGGTTGGGCTGCGAGCCTTCTCTAGCCTTGTGCTTGAACGCTCTAGCTCGTGAGGTGAGCGCACAAAAGATGCGGGCAAGAGTAGGGACGACAAAGAAGCCGATGGTAAGGGCGATCGGAAACCAAAGCATGAGATCCCAATACCACTTTGAGTCATCGTATGGACTGGCGTAGACTTCGATGCAGGCAATGTCGAGTGGTGGACTGGAGGTGTCGCTAAGTCGGATGCGTGTCCAGAGGGTTCCGAGAGTGTAGGTATCGTTCAATGGAATGCCGACACCTAGAGACACCTGACCAGGGCCGTAGAGACAGCCAGCAGGCTGGATGACGACGCCATTGATGACGGTGGCGTTCGGATCGGGTTGAACGGGATAGAGACTATCACAGAGATACGAAACGTTTCGGAAGACATCAAAAGTGAGGAACTGTGTCTGCACGGAAAGAGTGCTGAGAAGTTGAGGCGTGACATTTGTATTGACGGTGGTGCTCTGCAAATCGGTTGCACCGACGGCGATGATACGAAGCACACCCGAGTCGTAGCTGTTCTGCTGAGAAAGAACGCGGTCGCTTGCGAGGTCAGGATCGAATTGGGTATATATGACAGAGATGTTGATGCGCAAAGCGGGATCAACATAGTTGACCTGATCAGCTGGACAGCCGGTGAAGTAGACATCCTTCATACGAGAGGTGATGCTGCGTTCGAGATCGTCATAGAGAGAAGGGATGGGTTTTTGGAGCAAGAATGGTACCTGTGGACCAGAAAGCTGAAGCTCTGGGATGGTAGTGCTAGTGACTGTAGCTTGAGTTCGAGTGACGGTGGTACTGCCAGCTGAAGCGGCTGTTCGGGTGGGAGTGTTGAGGGATGCTGAGCCTGTAGTCAAGGTGACAATTTGGGTCACAGTTTGAGCTGTAGACAAAGTGCTGAGTGAGAGACAGACGACAAGTGTTGTGATGAGCCAGAGTCGGACCAAGGCCGATGGACATTTTCGGCCCAATCCCATCATGATAGGAGTCATTTTGGTCGGAAAAGTGCCGACTATGTGCAGATCGGAGATGATCAGATCGATTCAATTCGATTCAATTCGATTCAATTCGATTCGCGATGGTGCTGATCGCTATCAATTTGGACAAAAAGAAAGGATTCGACGGCTGGATGATTAAAGCATCAGAAACGAGATCTGCGCCGGCATTTCGTCGTCGTTGGAGAATGACCAGGAAGATGATGATGGAGCAAGAAAGTTGATCAGCTCGAGTCGAGAATTGAGTGCGAACAAGAATGATTAGAGAGATGCTGGCAGCGTGGCTGTGGTGACCAGCCCAACTCGAAGCGTGTAGGTTATGGTGATGATGATGGTGTCGCGAAGTGTTGGTGGAGCGAGCACAAGGTGAATGAATATGCTGATTGACAGAATTCACAAGGCCAGAAAGCAATCGGAATTCACAAATTCACAAGCAGCCTTTCCAGATTGGATGCGATTTTGCTGGTGCAGATGCAATATGAGCGAGCCCGCAGAAGCAAGCAATCCACAAGCCAGGGCGCTGCGGTGCATGTCTCTCGATCGGCACTCAAAAATAATGCATTTATTTATTTATTATATTACTGTCCAGAATTCGTGATTGTTTAGGCGCTTAAATTACTCATCACGAAAAATCAGAAGGGCCCACCAACAAATCGCAAATCGCAAATCGCAAATTTCAAATTTTCTCGAAACATCCAAAGTAAATTAGTGTAGTAATGTTGAAGCGCATCTTTGAGATCAATTGGCAGTAAAAATGGTAAAATCAATCAAGCGGGTTTGCTTTCTCGCCATATTATGTGCTTTTCCCGTGTCAACATGAATCACATCCTCCCACGGTACCTGATTCTGGCAATTTTGCGCTTCAACACAAGTTTCATCTTGTTGATTCTCAGACTCGGTAAGGATTCGCAGGTGTAAGTGTAACATGTGGTATGATCTGTATCATCAAATCTGATGTGAGGTGAGATGATGTAAGTGATGAGAACAGTGGGAACCAAAGCACCCTGCATATGGATCCATCACGATTGCCGAGGACAAGCTCATCCTTCTGAGCGCGCTGAATCTCGAACCCTTTTTAAATTCTCTTTCCAATTTTTATTTTATTTTTATTTTTCATTTTCCGACGCTCCGACTTTGGATCTTATTTCAGCCGGTCGTCACGATCAGATGCATTCAACATCAGTCAAGTCCACCTCCAATGACGGTGTGACGTGGTCCGGTGACTGCGACATGAGAAGCATCGTTCTCTTCGCCAATCAAGCGTCTAAACCTGCCAGCTTGGAACCGCAATTTTGCGCTTCCGAATCCTATGAATAGTAATCTACTGTATTCTTTTCTTACTTTACCTTTTGAACTTACTTGATAAACGGCAGCCCCGTACCCACTTTTTGTTTATACTCCCTATACTCATCACCAAAGAACTCGATCAACGCCCTTTCCTCTGCTCTAATCCTTCGACTGAAGAACAACCACAACACAGATACAAACCCTACCAACCCCACCTTATTCCCCAACATGACTTGGGTTCCCAAAGCCCAATATGTAAACCCCACATAACTCGGATGTCTTACCCAACCATACACGCCATGTTTCACCAACTCATGATCGTTCCTTTTCTTCCAAGCCAAAATGTGACTAAAGTTGTTACTTGCTTGAATCATGGCTAAACTCCGAAAAATTTGACCGAACAACATCAAACCCAATCCCAAATATGTCGACAAACCCGCACTTTTCGTTCGAGGGTAAAAGTGAGAGGTGAGACAAAACTCGAAGAGTGAAAAGAGATGAGCGTAATGGTAATGTTTACCATTATTGAGCAAGAAACTGTCGGAATAAAGACGCGTGGGATTGTAACTTGCAGTCACGTTGAATTCCAACATGTGAAACACTGTCCATGCAAGCAAGTAGATGTGCAACTGAGGCATAGAGTACCATGGCTTCCATTCATCCGTCGTAGATGGATTCCCAAGCTTGAAAAATGCCACACTCGGGTTGAGAAAGAGAGAGTTCCACAGGAAGGATACAGTGGTAGGTAGGCATAAGCCGAACAAGATGCCGAGGGGAAACACTGTGTTGGACACTTGCAATACTCCCTGAGCGTAGGCGGGCGGGAAAGTGTACTGTGTCGTGAACTGTTCGGAAAGCCAAGCTAGCCATGTTTGTGGTGGTGGTGGTGCGTTTGAATCTCGACCGTGTTTGTTTGTGATGATAGGTGTTGGTGCAACACGAGGAGGGGTCGGGATGGTATGGGATTCATCGCTGGAAGTACGTGTACAAGGTGTGGAGGGCATACTGTCGTTGTCGCCAATACTGCTTGGACTGCGTAGCAGGATGGTGTCGATGGATGAAGAGATGTCTATTGATTCTGAGCCTGGCATGATGGTGAAGTGATGGGAAAACGCGAAGGATCCGATAGAAGGAGAAGCAAGCGAGGGAGAGAGGTCAGCTTTTTAAAGTATTAAGTCTGTTCGGGGCTGTCACTTGACAATTACGAACCTTTGGTGCTTTTTCAGCATTCGATTGTTGCTTCTGGTGTGGATGCGTGAGCATTAAAGCTGCCTTTACAGCCGTAATATGGAAATACAACAAGGTCAATTATACGGGAAAGTGTTGAAGCAAAGAAGAACAAAAGAAAACGTGAGACACGACAAAACCCCTTTGTGGTCATTTTGTGAGAAGGTTTCAGAGTGTCCCCTTTGTTGGTTTGGAACCACAAAGGGCAGAACGTGAGAGAGTTTTATTTCTCAGGGTCCAATAATCAAAATTCCGCAAATCCAACTTGATCAACTGGCTGATGCACGTACGGTAATTTAACTGCAAAAGTGCCCAAAGTCATAGAGAGACAGACACAAAGAGAGACAGAGAGACAGAGAGCTTCTTCCAAGCCTTTGAAATAGCCCAAAAAACAAGGTCGGAATTCGGAACTTGTCTATGAATGTATGTAAACGAGCTGTCAAGTTGTCTCACTCTTCATCACTCTTTGCACCTTCATACCTCTCGAACACTATCCTCCTTCTCACCCAATTGCACTTGTTCGCAGCCGCTTTTCACTTTATTTACTATTCGCATCATTATCAAGCCAAGAAATTCACAAACGATCCCACAACCAATCAATCACACACAGCATCAACATCACTTGGATCCCCTTTGGCGCAGTTCAAAAAATTTTATTTTGAAAAAAGAAAAAAAGAAATGGACCTCTTAACGCAACTAGATACGTCGCTCGATTTGCTGCTAAAAATCATGTCCTCCTCTATTGCCTACATTTCTCGAAAAGCCAAACATACCCAATTACCTGGTTCTACTATACCTTTGACCATCTTGGGGAAAACAGAAGCTATTCAACCCGACGAAATGCAAGAGGCCATATCCGAATTGGTTTCGGATTTAGTGGAAAAAGCGCAGAGTATTCGCGAAATCATCCTGCACTTACCCACACCCGAATCGCTTGGTGGTGATCAAGAATTAAACAAAGATTTGCAAATCATGCAAGTCGAAATGAAAAGTTTGAATAATGAGTATAGAGCAGCGGTACAAGAGATAAAAATCTTGAACGACGAGGTTAGACAGTTGGTACGTTTAATAGCTGAACAACAAAGAGAGGGAAGGGTTTGGCTTGTCAATGAATTAGAGTCAAACTCATTTCTTCAGTAACAACAACATTTACTACAATAAGCTTCGAAACACCATTCATGATACCCTTCCCACATGTTCAGTAATATTAGCCCAACCCATCTGGTCATTTCGATAAAAGAAGCACTACCCTTTCACTCTTAACTGCACATTGTGTATCAAACTCGACTTTTTTCACACACACACACACACACACACACACACACACTACTGTATTTTGTTACCCTCGCATCACGTTCGGAAAAAAACAAAATGGAATAAGCACGTTTCGTCACCTATGGTCTGCACACTTTTTGAAGCCAACACAGTAAAGAATTCCTCCTTTTTTAATTGTTATTAATGTCTCTCGTCGCCGATCAACCAACCAACGCCTTTGCTAAGCGAGAATCCGCCAAATCCACTCGCCGTTGCGCCTCCTCCTTGTCGTGATAGTACACGACCATCGTTTTCCTCACCATTACTGTTCTGGTCTTGCTGGACGGTGGAATGTTTCCAACCGAGAAAATCACGAGCTGCACGTGCTGCCCTCACTGCCCGTTCGGTTGGATCAACATACCCTCGCTCTCCTGCTACTTGAGAATTCGAGGCACCGGAAACAGAGTCGAAATCGAACAACTTTGCCGTTCTTTCATCAACGTTGCTCCTCCCAACCCCAACTCCTATCGCTGCATTTGCTTGTTCATTCACACTGCCACCACCAACGATGGAAGCAGAATTACCTTTAACGTCCGTATAGCTAGAACCACCAAAGTAAGAAAGCGGACTAAAAGATAAAGGTAAAAGATTCGCTGCAGTACCTACCAAACCTGCACCCATAGTCGCAGCCGTCTGAGCTGTAAACACATCTCCCATACCCCTCGCACCCCCCATACTCCATCCACCACCGATACCTATCCCACCACCAGCCGCTGCCGCTGCCGCTGCCTTTTTCGTACTCGCGTACACTTTGCCACCTTCCAACTCCTCCTTCATTTGCAAATCCAGCATGGTGTACTGTCGCAACATGGCATTGAGCTGTGTAGCCGGACATATGCTCATGGCATGACAAAGCATAGTGATCCGACTAGGTGTATCTTGCCATCCTGGGTGCTTGGAAAGTTGATAGCACGACTTCCATGCCAAATCCCCCAACACCACCCGTTTCTGCTGCTGTACCTCTGACAAATCCCCACTTCTTCGCCATGTAGTCGTCGTCTTTTCCACAAGTCGCGAACAAAATTGAGCAGCGTCCTCAAAATCTTCACTCGCAACAGCTGCATCTGCAAGCATGGCAAGACATCGCGCTTCAATCAGAACCTTGTCCTCAACCGTTCCACCTCCATCTTCACCGCAAATCTTGTTGGCTAGATCCAGCACCAGCTCGGGTGATCGATAAGCATCTGCTTGTGTGGCTAGCATCCTTGAGATCAATTCGAGTTTATCCTTAGTTTCACGAATTTCCTTTGGCTCGATCACAGCTGCTGGCTTGACCAGAGATTTGATCTTGAAACTCGACAAACGACAGCAAGCCTCAATGAATCCTTTCTGCGCTTTACCTCGAGACGAGCTACTGGATAGGGCGCTAAGGATATCGGATGACAGACGGATATCTCTACTCCTTGTGCTGGCCACATTGGCTCTGTCAAACAGTTCCATAGACACTCGCAGGACTAGATCTTCGAGTTGCGTCTCCGAAAGAGTACTGGTGGTGGTAGATGAGGCGGAGAGCGTCTTGTACAGATCCACATCTCCCTCTCGAAGCACTGCTCTAAGAAGCAATTGCAAGCTTTGACTTTGGGAGACCAATGCAAATGGTGCACTTGAGCTTGGCCCGCAAAGCGCGAGCATGGTGTGGAAAAACTGATCCCACGCAGCGCGATATCGCAGCATCTGTGTGTCGGCGGTAGATGGTCTTTCCTGACGGCCGCCAAAGGAGGAGGGTGGGGGATGAGACGTGGAAAAAGAAGCTAAGAGCTTCTCAAACGCTGAAGCTTGCTCTTTCTCTACTCCGTTGGTCTGTTGAGCGCCGCCGAAAGCCGAGAGCCAGCAAAGGTCGATACCGACGCATTTTGAGCTGGAATCTTGGAAAAGAGCTGAAATATCTCGCAGCCATGCAAGATGCTGCTGTGCTTCATGCAATAGTGCCGCAGTCTCTTCTGCTGAGGTGGCAGAGAGAAGTGCGAGCAGTTGGCACGCTGGCACCACGCTCCTTTGATCTACCGCGAAGACGCTTCGCAAAGCTTCACCCAGATTCGAGTCCTTGGCCTTCTGCGCGTTTTGCCCGCGAACGAGCTGCAGAACCAATGATTCAGCCTCTTTGAGCAGCGTCTGTGAAGTGTTGAGGTCGAGACGGAATTCTCCAACAGCAGGTCTCGCATAGAGGACCGCCGCGGCTAAAGGTGCCAACTTGTACGGTTTGCTTGCTTCGGACACGGCAGAGAGAGTGAAACTCCGCACTGTGGCATTGTCGTGTGTGTCGACCAGCTGTGTAAGGCGTTTAGCGACTGCCGCGGTGTTTCGTGTGGATATGCATTGTTGTGCGAGCTGCTTTCGACCTTCGATGCTTGTGCCCGTCGCAGACACTTTGTTGAACAGCGACTTGACCGAAGGGAGATCGAAACGTTGATCATTGACACGCTGTGCATTGATGGCGCTGCTCTGCACTTCTGCGTGATCGCTGCTAGACGCCGAAAGAGTATTGTACAGTTCAGCGATTGCCTGCTGTGCATCTTGTCCTTGCGTGCCTTTCGACAAAGCAACGAGCAGAGCCTGTACTTCCGAATCGGACTTGGTTTGCTGGAGCGTCCCAAGAATACCTCTGTAGAAGTCCACCAGCTCTCGCAGCGTGAGAGAGCGAACACCTGGTCCTGAGGCCCAGACACTTGACTCGCTTCCATCCTTCCAGCATACAAGTAGTCCGGAAGCGCTCAACGATTCGTAGTCTGCTCCCGCACTAGTCAGTAGTTGCGCAAGAATCGGCAATCGGACGGTCGCTGATTCCTGCACGAGCCAAGAGAGGCCTTGAAGCACACTTCCAACCAACTCTGCTCCGTGTGGAAGCGAAGAAAGACACAGCAGCACGGTGCTTGTCTCTTCCTCCAATACCAGTCTCAGCGGCAGGTTCGGCAAGCCCAACATCCCAGTCGACCCTTGGAGACGCTCGAAAAGCGACAACCGTCTGGACCATTGCTCAAACTTTTCTACCGCCTTCTCGATTGCCTCCACCGTGGAGCTCTGAGCATTCTGCATCTTGACAGTGTTGAGATAAGGCAGAGCAATCGAGTGTATAGCCAGCTGCAGAAGCTGCTGACCCAGTTGCTCGACACGAGAGAGATCTTGGTCGTCTTGTGGGGCAGTATCAGAACCTTGGAAGAAGAGCACGGCAGCTATCGCAAACCGAAAGGCGTCCAATAGCCATTGTTTGTCTTGGATAGTGCGACAGAGGGTCTGAGCGTGAGCAGAGATTTCTTCGACGAGATCATCGCGCGATGGCGCTTTCGCGAATCGGGGAGAGGTGGAAGCGGTGGAGCCATGCCAGGACTCAATCAGCTGGATCCATCGCCGCTGATTTTGACGTTCGGAGGAATGAATTGTTGATTTGGACTTGCGAGTTTTGGTGGTGCTAGGACCCGCAGCTGATTGCGGATCTGTTGGGACCATCATGATCATGGCGAGGCTGCGACTAGACTTTCGGTGTCGTATCAGAGATGAGCTCACGGTCGGAAATGATGCGGTAGAAGCTTGATTCAATAGTAGTTCAAGAAAGTTTTAAGAATAAGAGAAACTTGATCTGAGGTGAAGACCTTTCCTTTCCTCTCTTTGTCACAGTTCGTCGATCAGAGTGGAGCGATTCGCAAGGAGCGGAAGAGTAAAACAGGGGTGGGGCAGAATATGGAAGTGATGAAGGTTGTCGTGAAGTGAAGGGAAGAATGTGCAAGCGAGAAAAGGAGAGAGCATGACAAGCTATACACACTATGTACGTCTAGTTACACAGCGACCCACGCACACTCACAACTCTCTAGCTTCCGAATCCCGAAATTCACCCTCCTCTCACGCTTTGTGACGCACAGACGCTTTCTGTCTCATTTAACAGCACAGACTCAATCTTGACACGCCAGTCCAAGTAGCAAAGCAAGCAGCGTGGTGTATTGAGCCAGTAGCTGGTGGTATCGAAAGGGAAAGAGACGCAAAACGAGATACCGGTGACAATAAACATGGCCGAGAAGGACTTGGGGTAAATAAAAATACAAGATACGGGCCAGCGCTAGTGGCAATGAAATAAGTTGCTGTGCGGCAGAGAGTGTGCGCAAGACTTGAGCGCTGTTGTTGGAAAATGCTCGCTAGGTGAGTACCGACATGAAGACAAGAAAGAATCGACATGCGTGAGGGTCGATCAACCCGAGCCACTACTGATACTCTGCAAAAACGTGATGATGGAATTGTCATCGTACGTGTCCCAGTTCATCGGATATGCTGGAGGTACAAGACTCTCTGACAAGTATTGAACGGTACCTGCTCCCGCATAGTGCTGTGCACGTGCCCCGGTGTGATGGGTTTGTCCATGCTTGTGCCCGTGGCCACCATGGCTGTTGTGGAACATTATGGACGGGTCTGTTGCTGCGTAATGACCATGCGCGCCCTGCGGTGAGGAAATGGACAACAGAGAAGGCGATCCTGACGCTTGACTGCCACTGCTGCCCGGATTGTGATAAAGGCCATGCTGACCGTTGCCATTGCTGTGACCGTAGCTCCTTGGCATGTACATACCTCCTCCTCCTCCTGCCCCGCTGCCACCACCGTTGCGAGGAGACGCGTCAGGAACATAAGGGGACCCGGAAGAACCATTCGATGCGAGCGCGGGGCCACCAACAGCATTGGAAAGTTGGGTGAAAGGATTGAGCCCCATGGCCCATTTCGCATCCTCAGATATCACCAAATCCTCTGCGTTGACAGGCGAGTTCTCGTTGATCGAGATGGTCGAAGGCAGCTTCTTGCAACAGAATCGCAGAAAGCGAGCCAAGTACGATCCTTGCTCCAGGTGATTCTCGAGCGAGGGCGAAGTTGCATCGGCGGCCTGGCGAATGGCAGAACAAGCTTGGATGGCGAGCTCCTGGGGCATCGCACGCCAATTATCACAGATCCATACAGCGGCGACTGCAAGGTTGAGGATGACAATGTCATGCACGTATCGGTAGTATCCTGCTTGACCGTAAGGACCGTTGAGCAACTCGAACAACTGAACCGAAAGCTCGGAGCATTTCTGGAACGCGGTCTGACGATCGTGTGCGAACGATGGCCCTGAAAGCAAGGGCGAGTTGTAGATTGAGTACAGCGCGCGGTGGTAGTTGAAGAGGGTGTTGGTGTCGTGGAAGAGCAGGCATGGACGCCCGGAATGCTGACATGGGATCTCGCTCGCTGTTGGGTTCATCCAAACGGAGCTAGAGCACGTCTGTGCGGTGATGCCCATCTTGACAAGTCTTGCGTTGCGCAGACAAGTTGCGCGGCTGATCTGTGACGGATTCGGGCTTCTGGCATTGGATTGCTTGAGCGAAGAGATGAGATCACGCTTGATGTTGGCATTCTCGCGCGAGGCTGCCAGACGCACGTCGATGTCCTGAACCATGTCTCCGAGTGAGTCGATCCATTCGCGAGGGTCGGGTAAAAGACTTGGGTCGATGGCGGGAGGAAGATGTCGCTGGTCACGATAGCCATCCTCGAAACAAGAGAGTTGCAGGATGGTGCGCTGCGACTGGATGAATGACCTCGAGGGAGCGTGCTTGGAGCGCTTCTGTGAACCGAAGAGCTCGTGCAAGCCGAGCTCAAAGGCTTGTGTGATGGCGAGCCTCACTTTGCGCCAACTGCTACCGTCTTTGGGATGCTTCCACATGGCCAGGATGGAGAGAGACTGAATGATCTCGAGCTGTGGCGGAATGTCATCCGCTGCGATGCGCGAAAGCGCGGGCTTTAGGAACTCGAGCGAGTCGAGGTAGCGATCGACTTTGACAAACTTGGAGGAGACGGTACAGACAGCGGCGAGCAGAATGCGGTAGTCGGGATTTGACTTGAGCGCCTTGAGGGTATAAATGTGGCAGTCTAGGAGCGCAATGATGGGATTGAGACGGTGATAGTAGAAGCGAACGAGCTCTGCGACCTCTTGCTCATCAAATAGTCCGGCTGAGATGACGGACTCGATGAGGGGTCGACCGACGGTGGAAGTGGAAAGCTTGACAGCCGGTTCTTCTTGAATGTGGGAATGCAATGTGGAGGAAAGAAGAGCTTTGGAAGCAGTGCTTTCGGATGAAGACGTGTCGAGCAAGCTTTGTACGGAGAACGGGTTGATGGATGCTGAGGTGGATGTGTCGGATACTGCGTTGGGGCTGGGACTTGCCGACTCTCGTGTCTGGCTCTTGGATTTGAGAGGTGTGGAAGTGGTAAGCCTTGTTGGTTGACCTTCGAGCTTGATACCTCGATGATGCGATGGCACCACACATTGGATGTTGAGTCGGAGACAGCGGGTGCAGCTGTTGGAATCGTCTGGGAAGATGCATCGTGACTGTGAGCCGGATCAGGGGATGGGCAGAGAATAAGGATGTTAGCTTTGCGCGGTGGTGAGGCCAAAGGGTTCGAAGGGTTCGCATGGTTCGAGACAGATGAGGGCAATGATCAAAACGCGTTTAGCAAAATGCAAGGAGATTGTAAGCACTCACCTTGATCTTGCGACAGCCCGAGCAAGCTCGCCTATCAGCAAAGGGCGTAAACTGCTCCTTGGGGATGACGTCGCACTTGGCAGGAGGCATGATGATGCTTGGAAAGATAAGCAACGTAGGATATGCTACAAGCACTGACTAGCCAAGCCAATTTGTGCTTTATATGATGTTGTGTGAGAGATGCTGATCAGACCATAGAATGGTGCGTGAGGCGATACTGGGAAGCGTTTTGGCGGCTGGATTAGCGGAGTTTCTATGTATTCGGGTAAGGAGCTGCGCGCGTTAGCGATGAGAATGAAGCGTGAGGCGAAAGGGCCTATCGTGCTGGTGAATTCGATCAAGAAGGCAATTTAAAAGAAGGTGGCGTTTGCTGAATGGACCCTTAAAATAAAAAGGAAGATGATCACAGAGCTTGTTCAATGAGTTCGGGCTGAATGGAGAGCAGGAAGAGACTGATGCGCTGACTGGACCGATCAAAGCTGAAGATGTTTGTATGGTGGAGACGAGCGCAGGTGTACGATAGCAAAGCGCTAGCTAGCCCGAGCGTTGTTGAAATCCGTTTGGGTTCAAAAAACCAAGAGTGAGTGGTGGCGTGAGAGCGTACAGATGATGATGCGGTTTTTAAGAAGCTTAGAAGCTTGGAACAGCCGACGTTGAATAGCCGCAGAGGAGCGAATGCGAATGAAGAAAAGGAGGATAGGTAAGGGTGAAGGAGGTAGAATGAGGTGATGGGAGATGGGAGATGGCAAGCGACGTAATGGGTAACAATTGTGGGTGGAGTGAATGAATGTTTCAAGTAGATGAATGCCAAAGGACCAAAAGGACTGACTTTACTACAGTTCTAATACTGTAAATTACAGTCGCTCTCATAGAGAGAGAGTTGAATTTAGTGTATAGTAAGTACTCTTAGTTGAAGCGACGCGATGAAGATCCGACGTTACACAATAAAGACCTAACAAACCAACCACCATCAGCCCGACTGACACATACTCCTTAGACCGACCAATCAGATCCAATAGCTCGGAGCTGAAGCTTCCGGCAATTTCCGGCCAGCTCAGAACTCCCGGCTAGCTTAGTAGTTAGATCAAGCGAAGCCATAACTCATGTATATACGACACCATCATAGCAGCGCAATAGCCAATAATAGCATTCCCTACAACTGATTAAGAGTCTGAAGCTCAGCAAAGCCCAACTCAAGCCAGCATGCCGCCCCGCGCAGATACAGTTGCCCTACTTGACCGCACCATGGCGCTAATTCGCGCAGCCCATGAAGATTGGAGTGAGGACCAAATCCTCGAAAAGGCATTCAGCCTTATCAACACCAACGCACCTCAAGAACCTAGGGAAGCAGACAAGATCCCGCGATCGGTCATCAGCATCGTTTCCAACATTACCAAGCTCAACAAAAACAATTGGGCCGTCTGGCAACCGAAATTTATCAACTGCATTCAGACAATCAAGAACGCAGATAAAATTCTCACTGGCGCTATCCCCAAGGACGACGCCAAATATGACGAAGATCTCGACCGACACCTACTCGGCCTCATCCTCGCTGCCTGCAACAACAGCCCCAAGAGCAGGATCGACACATATATTGTACGCAATGAAGGCGAAGGCAGTCAACTCGGATCTACCCTGTACCAAAACCTCAAGAAAGTACTCACAATCAATGACGAAGTTAAACTTGAAGCAATACATGACCGAGTGCATGAAGTGAGACTCATCAACAGAAACATAGTAAATCTAGGTAAGGATCTCGACCAAATCTGGAACGACGCCGCCAGGCTCGGCGATAAGAGTCTGAGCAACAAGCTCAAGAAATCCACGCTCTACCGGTGCACAAGGTCCGACTGGCTATACCAAAGCACTGTTGACTCGCTAAAGGCAGCCAGTCCCGCATGTAGCTACGAGTACGCATACCACGCTCTAGCAAAGAAACACCAAGAAGCCGAGCTAGAAGGTCGAATCAAATCAGGTCGCACAAATTGGCAAGTCAAACCTACTACATTCCACATTCCATCAGCTAGGCAAGCTTCGGGCGAAGACTTCCAAGCCTCAGCCAGAGCCACGCAGTTCAGATCGTCGGGTAACAAGCAAATCGTCAACGAAGAAGCCTACAAACGCGGCAGACGTGACCCGGCGAACCCTACAGCTCCAGCGAAGTGCTACAAATGCGGTCAACCCGGCCACATCGCAATTTTCTGCCCCACACAGCAACCCCAGAACGCTGTACAACTCACCGACGAAGACGCCAAATAGGGACGCGAGTGCGCCCTCTCAACAAGCAACTCCGGACAACGGCAGCGAAACCTTTTCATCCTCGACTCAGGTGCAACACACCACATGGTGAACGACGCGAGCAAGCTGATCAGCCCAACAAGCAAGAAAGGATATATTGGTACCGCAGGCCAGGAGAAGCTTAAGGTCGAAGCAATCGGTGACGCAAGTTTGCTAGTAGGAAATGAGACCATACCACTGTTGGACGTTCTCCATGTACCTCACTTGAATACAAACCTGCTATCCGTTCCCGCTTTGACGACTGAGGGTGCACGAGTGATTTTTGAACAGTCCAGTGCCACTATAATACAAAATGACGGCACAGCAATCCAAACTGACATTAACAAGAGCAAGAATAGATGGGAAATCACCGGCCACTTGAACGCAGCTAACTTAGACGAACCCCAAGCAAATGCAACTACTGGCACAGCAGTCGCATTGAACAAGCCAACAGCAAGCAAAGAAGAAATCAGCAGCACACACACAGCAAGCAAAGAAGAAATCAGCAGCACACACACAGCAAGCAGCAAGCTCTGGCACGAGCGATTCGGCCACCCAGGCAGAGACAAGACGAAGCAAATCCAAAAACACTACCTAAGCAAAGAAACAAAGCTATATCACGAAGCAAGAGACTGCAACTGCTGCAGCCAAGCAAAACAAACAAAGGCAAGAATGACAAGCAGCAAAAAGATCGAACCAACCACAGCCCCTCTCGAACTAGTACATATCGACCTCCTAACAGACCTACGCGGCCACCCGAATTACCATTTTGCATTGGTAGCTGTTGACGATTATTCGTCTTACGTATACGTCAAGCCGTTATTAGCGAAGTCGGAAGCATTGCAGGCACTAAAGGACTGGGTAACAGCTGCCGAACGCGCTACTGGACAGAAATTAATGAAACTGCGTAGCGATAACGGAGGAGAGTGGTTTAACCTTTCGGCTATACAATGGGAAAGGGAAATCGGTTTCAAATGGCAACGAACTGTACCACACACCAGCGTGCAAAACGGCAAGGCAGAGCGAACAATTAGATCGGTACAAGAGCGAACACGTGCCATGATGTTTCAGCGAGCGGTTCCCAAAGAACTATGGCCCTACGCAGTCCTAGCAGCAGCACACACGATTAATCTGACACCATCGATTACCGGCAAAATTCCCTACGAAGAATTTTACAAAAGAACAGCCCACGGGCTGGCACAGCAACTGCGCGTATTTGGATGCCTTGCTTGGGTCCACCTACCAAAGAAAGACCATGTTGGCAAGTACGGAGTCAGAGCCATACCTGGCATCATGGCGGGATACGATGAAGAACGCAAGGGATGGAGGTTCTACACTCTGGATCATAGCCCCTCAATACGATGGAGCAACTCGGCAACATTCCACGAGCAAAAGGGATGGCACCAAAGGAGGCAAGTCGAAAGCCCCAAGATCACGGGCGTTGAACACCTTACGATCGAAGATGATGAACATACGTATGATGATACAGAAGAACCCCCGGAATTGGAGTTTGAAACCACATCGGAGCCAGACATTGATGTACCAGTGATAAACACGCAGAGTGCAGAAAATGAAGAAAATACAGAACACGAAGAAGAAGAAGTCGAGTACCTCCTTGGAGAACTCTACACGGCGAATGGAAATACAGAGAGATTGCTAAGAAAGGTGTTTGTGGCAAAGGGGGCGGAAAAGCTGCTTGGCTCAGCCCAGTCAGCGACGCTAAACCTTACACCAACGCTGAAGGAAGCTTTCAATGGCGATGACGCCCAACAGTGGCATGAGGCCATCAGAAAGGAATTAGAAGGATTGGAAGCGATGGGAACCTGGGAGATAGTAGATAAGCCAGAGGGAGCGAACCTCGTAGACTCCAGGATAATCCTTAGGCTCAAGCTGGACGCAGATGGAATCCCCATCCGCCACAAAGCAAGACTGGTTGCCAGGGGTTTCACACAGCGTGAAGGAATTGACTTTGAGGAGACTTTCGCTCCAGTAGCACCCATCAGTGCAATCAGAGGCTTACTAGCATTAGCGGTCGAGCGTGATTGGGAGACCCACCAGCTCGATATAACTCAGGCCTACTTAAACTCAACACTCAAGCACGTTATATACATGAAACCACCTAACGGGTCAAATGTACCCGAAGGAAAGGTGTATCTTGTCAAGAAAGGCTTATACGGCTTAAAACAGTCCGGAAGGGAATGGCACTTAGAGTTTGACAAGTTCCTTCGCAGTTCAAACTTCCATCGAGTGGACTGCGCACCGTGCGTATACACAAGGGGAACAGGGGACAACTTTGCCATAGTAGTTATCTACGTAGACGACACCCTGATCATTGCACCCAAGTTGGAGGCCGTCAACAAGATCAAGCAAGAAATCAAGCAACGATGGAAGATGGAGGATGGCCAAGAAGTATCACATTTTCTAGGAATAAAGCTAACGAGGGACCGTCAAGCCAAAACGCTCGACATGGAACAGAGTGCATACATCAAACAAATCCTGGAAGAGCACTTGGATAAACGCCGTAGGAAGTCAAGTGTCCCACTCCAAGATATCCCAGTACCCACTACAGTTGCGAGCCCGGCGGAGCGAAAGGCTTACCCGCAAATTGTAGGTAAGCTCCTGTGGTTAGCAAACGGTACCCGACCTGATATCTCACAAGCTGTTAGCGTGCTTGCACGATACATGACACGGCCATCGAAGGAACACTTCGACGCAGCACAAAAGGTGCTATATTACCTCGATCAAACGCAAGACATTTGTCTCCGCTATGGCTCAAGAAAGGGAGAAGAACAGTTACTGGCACATAGCGACGCAAACTGGGCCAGCGACCCAACGACTCAAAGAAAGAGCTCATCCGGATCGGCCGTGTTTGTCCACGGAAACCTAGTAGCTTGGAAATCTGCTCTACAGCGCTGCACAGCCCTTTCAGCAGTAGAGGCAGAATTTGTTGCAGCAACGGAAGCAGCCAGAGAAATATTATTCTTTCAGCAACTATTCAAGGCCATTGGAATTGACACAGGAACACCAACAATCCTGTCTGACAACACCGGCACCATACAGGTAAGCAAAGATCCACAGCAACATTGGAAGCTAAAACACATCGACACAAAATATCACTTCATTCGAGACAACGTGCAAGACGGCAAAATTAATATCAAGTACATCAATACAGCGGACAACCTAGCAGACATCTTTACAAAACCGGTGGGAAAGGAGTCACTGCGAAAGGCAAGAAACGGCATGGGTCTCATCCAGCCACAGAGGCAACGGCCAAGTTGGCCAGCCATCTCGCCCGTTGAGGGAGGCAGTTGAAGCGACGCGATGAAGATCCGACGTTACACAATAAAGACCTAACAAACCAACCACCATCAGCCCGACTGACACATAGTCCTTAGACCGACCAATCAGATCCAATAGCTCGGAGCTGAAGCTTCCGGCAATTTCCGGCCAGCTCAGAACTCCCGGCTAGCTTAGTAGTTAGATCAAGCGAAGCCATAACTCATGTATATACGACACCATCATAGCAGCGCAATAGCCAATAATAGCATTCCCTACAACTCTCTTAGTGGATAAGCAGAGGAAGAGGAAAAGTTGCAAGCGAAAGAAAGAAAGCCACGCGGCGGCATCAAAAAAGCAGTTTCAGCTTTGTTGGACAGTAAAAATTCAAATACAGTAAATACTGTACTGTATATACTCTTTGTCAGTGTATGTTTTGCGTAACAGAGTGTCAAAAGGTTCGCTACCATTGTACAACTGTAGATTGAGTCAGTGCCCATCCGTTCAACCCCGCCTTTTACTTCTCCTTGCATCATTTAATTTAATTTAATTATTTTTTAAATCTTGCCTCTTTCACTGCTTCTCTTATTCCAAATTCCCCAACTCTCTACAACATTTAGCCCAAGAAGCGAAAAATATACGATATATATACAAAAACAAAGTCAGTGTATCGGCACCATTCAGTCAATACTGTAAAATCTTTTGTATCATATAACATTCACCACTCAATGCCATTCATCAAGTCCATTGATACTCAATTCCTTGTTACAGTAAGTTACTCACCCCAACTACGGTAATCAACTGAACCAAGAATTGGCGCTTTCATCCACTTCCAAATCCCCTCGAACTGACACCAACAATCAACAACAATCAACATCGACCAATCCCGTTCATTCCTCTTTACTCGCCCAGATTGCTCCTACTCGGCTTCTTACTACCAAGCGGCGTTGACCTAACACTTTCCGCCCTGACCACAAAATGTCTTTCAAAATCTTGCGCACTACCACCCCAAACCCCAAAGTTTTGCTGCGTCAATCTTCCCAATCCCTCCAATTGATCAATCACATCCTTCATCGCCAACGCATACGAATAGAACAATAGGTACGCACTCGACCCTCTCACCGCTCTCCTCTTCACCACCGGTAACTCGCGAATCCGATCCAACAATCTAGCCCGACATTGTCCCGCCGCTGGAAAATACGGCGGTACAGGAGACTTTAGATGAAATGCAGATCCAAGCGTGTAGAAAAACAGCAAAATGTTGCCAACCATTTCTCGACGCTCACTGTTGACAGGCATGACAAAATCTCGTCTAACATGTCGATACCAATCCTGACGTGTGGTCACACATCGCATCGAATGTAGTTTGTCCAAGATGTTTTGACAACACGACAACATCGAACGATACGTGGCGACCGGGAAGGGACCTTTGAGACGCGGTTCGTGCTTGGTCTGTGCCAACAAACCTTCGAGCTTGATCAACGACACTTGTAAGTCAAGCTCGATGGCTTGCAACTCGTCATGGTGGCGCGAGCCAAACTTGCCCAACAGAGCGGCTTCTTCGTCATCTATTTGGTTGATTTGTTCGTCTCCATCACTGCCATCGTCAGCAAAGCTATCATCGTCCCCATCTTCAGCACCATCTCCTCGTCCCGAATCAAGCTCGGATGGATCCCGCGAATACGAAAGCACCAATCGCTGATACAACCATGCCAATTTGAACAGCACATCAGACACGCCCAGCGCCAACTGACGTCGCGCTTCAAACGGCCACACCAGCTGATTCAGTACTGTCGCCCACACCACTCCCACAATCACCGACACAGTGCGCTGGTATGCGATCTGCTCCACCTCTACGTTGGTCTTGCGAAGGTTGTAGCTATACAGCGCTGTGAGATTGTACGTGAGCAGCACAAACCGGCCACTCGACGCGAGCTGTGGCTTGCCGACGATATAGCGGAAGCAGGGAATCGAGAAGAGCAACCCGAACACCGGCAGCATCACGTTGTTGTCGGGAAATAGCTTGTACACACCCACTGCCGCGCAGGCACCCAAGATGGTACCCAAAATACGGTGCAGGCTCATGTGATTCGACTGCCCCACCGTAGGAGAAAGTACCACCATGAAGCTCACCAGTGCCCACTGACCCTGGAACTTGGTAAAGATGGCACGAGTGGAAGGGAAGAAAGCGGGACTCGCCAAAAGAGCGCTTCCGAGACCAGCCTTGATCGCAAACTTGGTGTCCGGCTGCCGGAAGAATTCTCCAACGCTCCATACCAGCCGTTGTAACCTTTCATGCAACGTCATGGCTTCCGGTGTCTGATCCGTCTTGATGGCATGACGGCGGTTCGAAGGAAAGTCGAGTGGAGTTGCCATCTTCTTTGCGGCGGCTGTAGCCCTTTTGTGCTTGCTGTTCAATTTCTTCTTCTTACCCTTGCCCCATCTCCAGCCGAGCATGCTGCCGTACTCAGACATCATGACGCCAAAGGTGGACATGAACAGACGCACGCGCATCCACCGCGATGTTTGCCTGGCCAACGCGATGCGCTCCTCTGCTTGCCTGATCTCTTCGAGTGCTTCCACGAGCACCTCCAACTCTTTTGCGAACTCTTCCAGGTTAAAGACGAAGAAAAAGATGAGGAAAATGTCTTCGTCGCCGTTGCCTTTTTGCAACAGGTTTTGCACGCCAACACCTCCCTCTTGACCGTCACTAGTCTCGGCAACATCGACATGCGCCAACTTCTTGGGTTCCATGGTATAGATTCGCTTGATGGCAACGGTCTGCTCATGCTGGAATCGTCGCAGAGCATTCGAGATGTCGGCCTGCAGACCGTCGAAGCTCGTGCCGGGAATGTATGTGCCGTTGAAGGTGCCACCGAACGCATGCCAGGTTCCTGTGCCACCGTTGATTGCGTCAAAAGCGCTTGTCTCGTGCAAAGGTGTCTTGCGCTGAGCGCTTTTCGGGTCGCCTGCCAAGAAGGTCGATCGCAAACTTCTAAGGGTGCGGCAACAAGAGAAGACGAGACTGCGCATGTGTGGCCCCACACTTGCGATGAAGTCTTCAAAAGCGGTTGCCTCGGTTCTCCCATGTACTGAGCTGCCTGCGGAGTCGCAAAATTCAGACTCGTTCTCAAACAGTTCAGCAAGTCGAGTGGAAGCCGGACAAGGCCTAGTGCTCGAGCCATTCCCATTGACACGCATTGCAGCCTCGTCAGATTGAGCTGAAGGCCCCGGTAGTGCTTCTTCCTGAGCTGCTTTTTGAACTTGCCTACGAGTGACCATGATCTGGTGCTGCAGACCACAGCTGCTTCGAAGGCCAGTGAGATGCTGCGCCAGTCGGTTGAGCGAGTCCGTCGCCAAGACGTACTTTTCACTCATGCCGCGCATTCTGAGATCGAAGAGCGATTCGAGCTTAGCTTCTTCCAGGTTTTTCTTGAGCGATGTGAAACTGTCGTGGTGATCGTCGATGGCACGCTTGATGCGATCGCTCTTGAAGTGGAAGTTGGAAGGATCTTCGAGCAAAAACGTCTTTGTGAGGACACGGAGGAGCGTAGAGAAACCTCGCAAATTTCGGACAATATCGCTCTGGAGGTTTGAGGTGGCGCTCTGTGGCCATACGTAGAAGCAGACCAGGTTGCTGATCAACGAGCCTGCCAAAACGACAAGAGTGACCTGGAATGTCTTCTCTGTCGAAAAGTGGCCCAGGTGCATGGAACCTTCTTTTACGACCACAGTAAAGACGATGATAGAGATGAGCGAGCATGCGGTATTGAATTGGGGTTTGGCTACCTTGATTTTTGCGTAACCGACAAACGCCATGCCCAGCCCGAGGAAGACGAGAACGCTGATGATGTCTGATATGAGGACTCTGTTGGTCTCGTGCAGAAAGACGGCGACTGCCATGGAGCAAAAGCCAAGGGTGATGGCGTAGATGAAAGCTCCTAAGGCGAAGACGTCGGCCTCGACCATGGCGCCAAGCGTCCGGGCAGGATGGAAGTAGACGGCTACAGTGGCGATCATGTGCAGATTGGAGAAGGGCACGTCGTCGTCCGGGTCGTTGTTGGGAAGGAAACTCGAGAGCCAGCGACTCAAAGCAGGTGAGTAGGTGAAGAGCGACGCAACAAGGTATGCGAGGGCGCACTTGAAGATACTCCGGTGTAACAAGGTGAAATTGGATCGCGATGCTAGATTGCTGAGATAATGTCCGATGGTGGGAAGCGATGCGACGACGCCTACCGAGGCATGCGAGGTGGCTTGGTTGGCTCGATCCAATCTCTCATTGCCGTTGTGATGAGACACGCCTGGACGGGGGGAGGTAATGTTTAGCTTGCGAGGTGTATTGTCGCGTGTTGCTGATTGATATTCGTCGTCCGTGGTTTCAGATTCAGTGTCCGAGTCATCCGAGTCGCTCTCTAGCAAGTGCTCTTGTGTCGAGTAGAGCAGAGGATCCTCTCCCAAGGGAGTCTGATCTGGATCATTGACAAGCATACTGGCAGGTTCCTCGCTGATCGACACACGTTGAGCGAAGGTGTCATCCATGCTGCTGGATGCAGGCTCTCCTGGGGTTGTTAGCAGGGGAGTAATCAAGGCGGTTGCAGCAATGTGTGCATCTTGAGGAATGATCTGCGTGCTAGTATTGGAGGTGCGAGAGCGAAGTTTAAAGCTAGAACTGCCCTTGAAGGACGAAGGGCCAGCGAAGCTCGCAAGCGAGTCATCTGGATTTTGGTCTTGGGCGGTTTGAAGATAAGGATCTGCTTGCTGCGAGAACCGGGGTCGCTGGGCGAAGAAATGATCTTGAGAATTGCGTGCCGGGGATGGTGATGCTGTTGCTCTAGACGGTGCGTATGAGAGACGCTTGCTCTTTCTACTGTGGCGCGATCGTGCGCGTGAATGACCTGCTGGTTCCGGCTGGTGTACTGCATCGAACAAATGTGCTAGCGACTGCCATTGTTCTGAGTATTGGCCTGGTGGGAGGAGGTGGTCGATGTCGCCTCGAAGGGTGTCTGAGGTGATGCCCTCATCATCGAACCTTGGCTCATGCTCAAAGGCACGCGAGTGACGCTTGCTGAAATCGGCTTGATTTTTTAGGGCGGATGTGACTCGAATGCGTTGACGGACGGTATTCCAAAGGTTGGGTGTGATAGTGCCACTGGTGGGTAGCGATTGTGTGCTGCGTGGATGATCGCGGTCGGAGACGACACGGCGAGTGATAGGTCGAACAAATGGTGGAATGAGAACGGAACCACCTGAGGATGGTGCACTCTCGATATGATTGTTGAAATCCTTCGACATGGTTTGCGGCGAGGCTGAGCTGGCGATATGTAGGATGATACTACGCACTCTATCGCAGGGCCAAGGTCATTCTTTTCCGTGGGAAACGCGCAGTCGCCACTACTTGAAATGACTGTGCTAGTTTCGGATTGTCTCCGTGTGAAGGAGCGTGGTGGTGTATTCAAGCTAGCAGACCTATGCTATACAGAATGTTTTGTGATTATACAAGAAAGCGTTGTGACCGACGACGATAGAGTGGTGTGACAAGGCCAAGAAGAGCATGCAGCCCTCTCAACCTTTTGATGCGTTTGCTTTATGTCTGTGTTGTTCTTGCATGCGCATGCAGCATCGCACGCAAACACAAACACAGACACAGACACAGACACAGACGCACTTTGCCCCCGTCACCAAAAAAAAAGGAAATCGAAATCGAAATCGAAATCGAAATCGAAATCTAACAGGGACTGCTTCTGTTGGCTGTTAGCTGCACATGCACTTTTTCTATGTATATTTGCATCTGCTGTCAGTATGCATGGTGAGTATTTCAGCATATAGCTGTTAAAACAATAGATTGATGAGTGCAAGTCATTGCAAAATCAATGCTGACCATGATTGCCAACCTCTGCATTCTCTCTGTTCTCCTCTGCTGGCAGAACTTAATGCTCTTGATCATAGTGATAAGGGCTGGGTTGAATTCCAGACTCAGTGCCAGCACTGCAACTAAGCTTGCTATGCTTCAACAACCTGCTTTTTATTCTCAATGTTGTTCAGACAATGCGGCTTGCTACAGATTCAACTTGCTAGTTACAGTCAATGACATCTGCTTTCACTACTACTACTACTACTACTACTACTACTACTACTACTACTACTACTACTACTACTACTACTACTACTACTACTACTACTACTACTACTACTACTACTACTACTACTACTACTACTACTACTACTACTACTACTACTACTACTACTACTACTACTACTACTACTACTACTACTACTACTACTACTACTACTACTACTACTACTACTACTACTACTACTACTACTACTACTACTACTACTACTACTACTACTACTACTACTACTACTACTACTACTACTACTACTACTACTACTACTACTACTACTACAACTACAAGGAGTGTCAAGTGTTTGTTGGTCTGGAAACGCGTAAAGTAAACTAAATTATCAGCTGAGTTTTTCAAATTATAAAATGCGAGTCAGGCTCAGTCAGCAGCAGACGAAAGGCGTCTTTGCTGCTCAACTCAACGCGTCACGTTCTCTCCACGCCACGCTACGCCACTCTATGCCACAACTCGAAAAGAAAGGTGGCAAATCGCGGCTGAGGCGGAATGGAAAAGTAACACTTTTTTGTGTGCTTTTGAGCTCATCATCATCCGAGAATGTTCTTGTATCGTCATCAATCCTCAGGTTCCATCTCATCGACTCGCTACAAGACTGCATACACTCTCACACACGCCCGCTCAAGCCTGTAGCCACCTTCCTTCCGTCCGTCTCCTCCTCCTCCTTTCCCTCTGGGCTGACTTGCGCGCATTCAATCAGCATGCCCCTCACCAACTCCGATGGTGGCCTATTCCAGCCCATGTCAGCGTCTCATCCCAACAATTTTCCCATCAACTCTTCAGAATCAGTCTCATTCGCTACTACATCCGCAACAACCTGGCCTGCCTCTGCGGTATCTTCTTCAGTCACAACTTTTGTCGACAGCTCTGCAGCAGCACCAACCATTACCGAGATCAACCTGCTTTCCTCCCCTCCAACAAGCCATGCTGCTTCCCCTCAACCTCGTTCTTCTCCACTTCGTCCATCTACACAGTCAAACATCCTCGAAAGCCCCACTGTCACGCGTGAGCCACCAAAATCGATTGTTGCGAGTCCTGCTCGAGCCCAGTCTGTTGCCAGAACGAATGATGCATATGTCGTCAATAGCGATTCGGAAGACTGCGCACATGATACAAGCGCTGCACAAATTCCATACAATCGCCGTACTCCAAGTCCAGTACGATCAAACACCAACCAAATCAACTCCACCGACCTTGGCATGTCGACAGAAGCCCCGTCGGTATACGTTCACATACCACCTTCATCGCCCTCAGCTAACATGCCGACCAGTGCAAACAAAAAGGCTGCCAAATCCCAAGCGGACAAGTCGCGGCCTCGTGGATCAGGCGCTTCTGATTCAGCTTATAACGCTTCTGCTTCACCGATTCTTGACGACGCTGCGTATGCTGCAGCTCTGGCTGCCCAAGAGGAGACGCTGGCTCGCCGAAGGCCGACGCGGAGTGCGACGAAAGAGGTCAGCTACAGTCCCGTTTGCGATCTGCATGGTAAACCATTGCCCAGCAAAAACAATTCCACCAAAAAGGACGCGAATGCGCCTTCTGAGTCCAAGTCAATGGCCATTACGAAACATTTGGCAGCCGAGAAGAAGGGAAAGGGAAAGGGTACCAAGCGTCGGGCGAGAGAGTTTTCCGATGCTGGCGACGGTGAGGAGGATCGCGGCAACACGCCAGGTCCCAGCTCAACAACAAACGCGAGACCCACTCAAACACAGACTACGGAAGACGACGCGGAGCTCACGGACGAAGACATCGGATTCAAATCAAATGATCGCAAGAGAGCAAGAGTCAGCAACGCAGTCTCTGTCGACAGTGATGATGAGGCCCCGCCAAACAAGTCAAAGGTCGTAGTCAAGCTCAAACCTCGCAAACGAGCAGCGGAAGGCGATGACGACGATGCAAAGGCATCTAGCGGGGCGGATGAGGCAGAAGATGGCATCCTGACACCTCCAGCGCCGACGTCGCCTAGGAGGTCTTCGAGAAAGAGTGTACCTTCGCCAAAGAAGCAACAGCTACAGGAAGCAAAGATGGGCAAAGACAGGGGCCGGCAGACCAAGACTTTTGATCTCAGTCACGAAGAAGAAGCGGAGGAGCATGATGAGGAGCAGCCACGAACTTCAAATCGCAGGGACATGGATGCTTCTCGAAAGCGTGGCAAGTCTGCCTCTCTCGAGCCAGCGCCAGAAGCAGAGGTCGACGAAAAGCAAGCAGAAGCGAAAGAGGCTTCACCGGTCCCTTCCGCATCAGCTTCTGCTGTCTCTTTTTCCAAGTCAGCTCACGTGGCATCAAATGGTTCCCACACCATCACAGATTCTCACACTTCTGATAAACAAGACAAATCAGACTCTCGACCATCGCCAACATCGGTAGCCATCAAACGCACGAGCAATTGTTCTCACTCTGGCGTGATTCAAACCTCGTCCACGCTTTCCTCGCCAGCATCTGGACCACGTTCGTTTTTTGGCAAGCCGCTTACGACGTTGCTCACGCGCAATGCAGCGCGAAGGCCAGGGCTTACGCGCAAGACCAATATTCCGTCATTGTTGAATCATAGAGGTATTCCAAAGCCTCCAGCACCTAAACTGGCCGTGAGTAAGAGAAGGATGCAGGATGACGATTATGAGTACGACGCTGCTTACGAAGCTTTGATCGGGAATGTTAAAAATGGGAGTGATGATGAGAAGAAGGAGGACGAGGAAAAAAGTGATGATGGAGGGGATAAGGCGCTTGTTATTGATGATGAAGTGGATGTTGAGTTGGAATATGATTAGAAAGAAGAGTGTCGAGCTCAGTTTTGACTTATGGGCAGATACCGCTAGTTTGTACGATGGGACGAGCGGTGGGGTTTTTTTTTTTACCCTCTTCTCTTTCATATTGACTTGATTATCATCGTATCATTGGAATAGTAGTACAAACAGTCTGTTGTGTTGCAAGACACAAAAAGGCAAAAGCGAATGATGAAAAAAAGGTAGAGGGTGTGGATTTGGAACAAAGCGATTTTCTACCTTTTTCGACATCTCTTAACCTTATCTGAAGCCGTTTTGATCGCCATGATCTCGTTCAAGAGTTTGAGGGTTGTTACGATCAAAGGGACAAGGAGTGGAGCGAAGAGAGGCGTATAAACAGCATATTTGTGTTCGTCTGGGAAATAAAGAAGTCCTAACATATCTGGATTGAAAAAAGCCCTATTACTTAATGAATACGCTTTTTTAATTTGTTCCAATATATCATCCAATGAACTCTTTGATACTTGTCGTTGTCGTTGTCGTTGTTCTTCTTCTGAATCATCATCCTTTAGAGTAGAAACGGGGTTGAGAAAGGTTTCAAGAATGTCTAAAGCGGCATTTGTATCTGTTTGAACCGCTTCACCAATGCCCAAATTTTCAATCTTTTCCACCAATCTCGTAATGGCTTGTAAAGTATTAACACTCTCTCTTGCCAATTCGAGGATTCGTCTTTGTTTAAGCATCGAAATTCTAACTTTTCTCCTCCTCCTCCTCTTTTCCAATTCTTGCCCTCCTTGCTTCTTCCTATCCTTCTCATCATCATCAAGCATAGAAGAATCGGTGGTTAGTCCAAGCAACATCTCAATTTGTTGAGTAAACAATCCAATCGCCTCTTTCACATCTTGCTCTGGCAAATCTTCGACTCTCGCACCACCCCCTTGTCCATCTAACATATCGGCATTATGTGAAGTAAGAGCCAACGAAGAAGAAGAAGAAGAAGAAGAAGAATCTGAAAAAGTTGAATGGGGTGCATTCAAAATCACCACTCCACCCCATTGAGGAATCAACCACGCACCTTTCCTCCCTCCTCGTTCCTTTTCTTGTGCGGCTCCATCAACCACGCCACCGTTGACTAGATCGCGAACATGCAGCGGACTGTGAGACTTGCTAGGGATGTAGAGCAAGAAATGCAAATCGTGCGTTTGGGAAAGCACATCAAACGGTCGTCCCAATAACATCTCGTCGTCATCCGAACCAGAAGACGAAGACCAAGAGGAAGAGGTAGGTGGAGGAACGGTAGAAGTGAGTGACCATTCCTCTGAATTGACAAACACTTTGAGATCGTCCCATTCAACAACGTGTCGTTTCGGCAACGGGGTTCTGGTTTGTTTGATAACCTTGTGAACTCGAGGAACCTGGACGTTTCTGGTTCGCTTGACTAATACGGTCTTTCGTTGTTTCAGCGTAGGCGTAAGAAGATGTTCTTTTACCTCGGCCGCTCCTTGTTCCTCCTCTTCTGAAGTGCCACTCCCTCCTACAACAGTGACACTACTGTTTGAGTTTACATCTTGGTCACCATCGTCATCAATGTCATCCACTTCAACTTCGACCATCTCTTCAACTAACTCGTCCACCATTACTAGCTCCTCCACCTCTCGCTCCACAATTTCCTCCAGCAACTCTTGCGTCGGTTCAAACTGAAGAGGCGCAAACCACTGCACCTGAGTCTCGACGTGAAAATCGTGCAAACCTTGTAGCTCCCTTATCAATCTACCTATCGAACCACCTTTGCTGTCGTCATCATGTGAAGCATTTGCGGTATTTGCAAGGGCATGGATGAGGTGACTATCGTAAGCGGTCGAGTGCGTGATATCCTGATTCATGATGGAAAACACTAATCGAATGTGTTTGCTATATTGGATCACTCGCGGATCTTGTTGTGTATCAGAGATGGATGATTCAATCGAGGAATCGCCTCGGAGGGAAAGGAGTTCCGCGATCACCGCTGCTGAGATCGTGTGCGGTACCAGAGAAAAAAAATCCTCAGTGACGGTTGCGGTGGTGTTGAAGGTGGTGCGAGGGATAAAGGCTGTTGGCAGCACATCGTACAGTGTTCCATGCTTGAAATTCGACCATGGAGTGAGGATTCGGATAGCATATGTTCCAGTATCTGGCTCGAATTCGACTATCCGACCGACCGACGCTATTGAATGTGCATCAACAGCCCACTTGGTACACTCGAAACTCGCCGATCTCGCCATGCTCGCTTTGAGCTGGAGAGATTGCTCCACAAGCTGCTGAACTTGTTGCAAGACCGACTCGTCACCATGTTGACCCGGTGGAGGTAGGAGGTCAGGATCAATGAGGAGCGTGAGATGTGTGGCAAAGGTGACGGGACATTTCTCCACAGCTTGCAACGCTTCGACATGAGATGTGGGAAGCGGCAAGCGCTGTATAGTGGTGAGTCGAAGCCAAGAGGGGATGCTGAGGATGAGTGCTGTCCAGAAGCAAGCGAGGATGAGGATGCGAGTTTGAAGGGATTGATAAGTGAGGGGTGGCGCCATGTTGGCAACGAAAGGTGAGTAAGGGAAGGTGAGCTGGAAAGAGCTGACTTTGTGCCCTTTTTACGATCACATTCAGCTTCCACAGTTGTCCAAAAGCGTTGCCTTATGGAAGCTGCCTCGTAGACCCTTGTCGATTGAATCCGACGTTGAATGTTTTAGTTGGTTGGATTGCGTGGTGAAGGGCGCGGAAGAGTGGAACGACAAGAACATGACACTCAGAGATACTAACATTTTTTGGGTGTCACATTATTTTGGGTGGTGAAAGTGCGACACTTTCATCGATTTGTTTTCGCTTAAAATGACAGTTACAAACACTCTAACAGGTCTGAATTTTGCCAAATAACTTTTTAAAAAAAAACAAAACCACTCTATATATGAAACGAAAAATGCTCCACTTTTCAACAAAATCTCGCTTTCACGCACGCACAGACGTTTGCATCGTGATTGTTTTGGCTGCTTTACTGCCTGAATATACTCTCTAGCTTTGAGAATGCATCGGCGGCTCTTCCGACGTCACAAGACAAATTAACATTCGCTTCTCTCGTTGACAGTTCTCTCTCTTTCCCCTCGTTCTCTTCTATTTTCTCTTCTGTTTTAGCATGGATCCGCGGTTGCCTGCCTTCGGTTCCTTTCCCACCACACAAGACCTATCCAGCGTCTAATCTAACCATCCCTCCTTCCTTTTCCCCTCTCCCTCCTTCATCCTAGTTCATCTTCACCTTCCGACACATTCTTCCCGCCATCTTGACTTTATCCCTCAAGACTTTTGGCGCGCTCAGTGGTGGAAGTAAAACGGATCCCACATCCTCAAGATGTCGACCACCACTACTCCCGTCAACAAGGACAAGCATGCCAAATCTACCACTTCACCATCTTCCATCGTAACTAATGCCTCTCGCATTCCTTCCTCCACGTATTCTTTCGCAACCTCGCTTTCGTCAAGCTTCGAGCCTCTCAGCTCCTCCCAGATCCTCGAACGAGTGCCTAGCCCAGTCATTCGCTTAACCGCCGCGTTGGCTCCCGTCATCCATGCGTTTCATCGATTCATCCGACTGGCTACATGGACCGGAGGCAAGGGTTCCAACTCTTCCTCGATGCTTCTCTTGGTCTCATTTTGGCTCACTTGCGCTTTTGGCTACGAACTTGTACGATATGCACCCCAACTTATCCTTCTCGCATGGATCGGTTATGCTGGAATTCGAAGGCAGCTTACTTTCGCTAAACCCAGGCTCCACTCTCCCGCAAAACTCATCGAAAAGCATGACCTCGTGTCTGCTGCCACCATCAACGCCACCCTCTTGGAGTTGTCTGAATTGGCAGACTTTTTCTCGAGCCTAAGGAAAAACGTTGTGGTGCCCGCGGTGCAGTTGATTTCATGGGATCCAAGCCCAACGAGTACCAAAGCCGTGGCTGCCTTTTTGATCCTGACTTGGCCGCTGTGGTTGCTGGCTTTCCTACCTTTGCGAGAATCAGGTTTTCCCAGCCTTGTCTTGCCCGTCTCCGGTGCTGGTATCCTGGCCTCCTTGACAGGATGCACACAATTCCTTTGGCACACCTTGTTTAGGCTCATCGGACCGCAACATGTTGAAACCTTGCATTCCAAAGCCGCGCCACTTTATACACAGTACCACCACCTCTCAGCATTCCTCGTCAAGACTCCCATCCCGATCATCTACGCTCACATTACAGCCATCGCTGGTAAGGTCAAGTGGGAGCAATGGACCGACTTCAACCTCACCCTTCTCCCTCCATATCCCATTGGCGCACTCACGGTCCGCAGCCTCGTCTGCTTTGTCGGCACGCTCGGGTTGACATGGTGCAGTCCATGGTGCAGCCTGTTTCGTCAGGCTGTGTGGAAGAGTGCAACCATCCGCAGGGTGGTCAGGGGTACCGGTCGCATGCTCAGCGGTCAGCTTAGCCCCAGAGAGGCATATGGAAAAGGCAATCTCGACGACGAATGGGCTCATGGTCTTTACCACGAGGATGGGTCTGAGATCATTTCATCGACCACCAGCACATCCAATGACGTTACCACCAAGTCGAAAGACAGCAAGTCCAACAAGCTGAAAACACAGGAAAAAGAAGGCAAAGTGGTTCGACACGAGGATGTGGTGTACCAATTCTCCATCTTTGAAAACCAACGTTGGTGGGTGGGTCTGGATTGGACCGCCGCTCTCTTGCCGCAAGAACGTCCATCTTGGTGCGATGAATCCAACAACCCGGTTTCGCCACCTTCGTCCTTCTCTCTACCCGCAACTAAGATCATGCTCACCCCAGCGCCCACGTCTTCCGATCCGAAAGCGTTCACGAGGAGGACCATCAAGTGGCAGTGGGTGGATCCAGAGTGGTCGATTGCGGGTGTCTCCTCTCATGGCTACTATCCTAGTTCGACCGTGTACAAGGGGAGTTCAAAAGATGCGGCGATCAAGAGTGCCGTTGCGGTCGGCGACAAAGATGCGCTCGCGGCTGCTAAACAGGGTTACTTAGGTGATGCGTTGAACAGGATCCGAGCCAGGACTTCTGGTGGCGGTGGTGGAGGGGCTACCATGGACGAAGCAGGTGAAAATGATACGTTAAGTGATGTGGGTACTACTGCGCATAGGGTTGTGGTTGGAGAGGATGAGGAGGAGGAGTGGGATGTGGATCCAGAAGGTTGGCAGTATGGAGACAATGCTTGGGACAAGATGTCCAAGAAGAGTGGAATGGGCAGGTATACCAGGAGAAGAAAGTGGGTACGACGTGCCATGTTGCTCGAAGTCGTAGAGTATGGTATTCACGGTCCGAGTCCTGCTAGTCCTTTGTCTTCGAGCAACAGCATCAAGAGTTTTAGTAAGAGCAAGGAGGACGAGGGAGGAGAAAGCGAGTCGGAGGATACGAAGGTGGATGGAGTGGATTCGAGCGTGTTGCCCAAGTTGGATACGGATGTGGCGGCGGCGAGTACGACTGAGATAGTGACGAAGTTGGGTGGGGAGAGGGGGTCGGGACCCTCTTCGCCAGATTCAGCAGCGGCGACTGCTCAGGATAAGAGGTTGAGCGTCTCTGATCGTCTCGCAAAGGCTGCGTCGTAGATTCACCACTCACACACATGCACAAATACACAGGCAATCTGTACGATTGTATACACTACGTGTCTTTGCTTTTGCTGAAAGGCGGTGCCGATGAATGCGAGGACAATTTTAAATCTCACTTTTTTTTCTTCCCTTTCTTTTTGAGCATAATCTTGCGTGCACCACTGACTTATGAGGGTGAGCCGAAAACTTTACTCTTTCACAGACGGCACACACGCACACACACACTCTCTTTCCTCTGGAATCCCGCGGTGGTGTCGGATACATTGCTTCTAACCTATCTTATGCATTGCCCGACGAAATGAGAAGACTTAACTATCGCAGTACACAGATGATAATTTTTTTTTTATATGTACTTTGTGCGGTTTGTGCTAGGTCGAGTTCCTAACGGTAGCGATAGCGACACTACCCAAAGTTCTTCTCATTTCTGCTTGATCAACGTCGTGTGAATCCTCCACTTTTCCCCATCTATTGATTTGACTTTGGACTTCTACCTCTGCTGCTTCTGCTGCTTGTTTAACGTTGAAATGTCCACTTACCAAACCGATTGAGATTAAAAACGATTTGGTTAGCAAAACACTTCGTTCAAAAGCGGCCAAATCAAAATGATCCAATTTCGAAAGATGGTCGGAAAAAATAGAAACAGTTCCCGGTGGATGAGATCCACCGAGAAGACCGGTGAATGGAACGATCGAGGTGGAAAATGTCGCATTGATGTGCGAAAGAAGTGGATCCCAGTGTTGTGTTTGAAGTTCGACTAACGATGTTGGTTGAGATTCTTGGAAGCTATTTTACGCCCAGGACAGAATATGAAAGACGACGAATAGTGTTGAGAGTTTCAAGCGTGAGAAAGATACATGACCAAAATTGAATCCACTACGCCATTTGTTGGTCAACTAGGCGAAGGCTCGAGTAGAAATAGGAGAGGGGGAAGGGAGCAAAAACATACCAGATCGTCTCATTTTCTAAATACCGCAAAAGATCCCCCTGAATACCTTGTCTTTCCAACTTATCCTTACATCCTTCCAACGCCCTCGCAGCCAAACTGGTGAGTGGTAGCGTATGCGGTTTCAACGTCTGTTCCTGTTCACTCCACTCTTGAGCAATACACGTCGCCAACAATTCCCTCTCTTTTGGAATCACGATGGTCTGACCAGAAGGTGTGCGGATAGCACGAGAGTCGAGCAGGATGGTGAATCCATCAATAGAAGATGAGGGTGGGGCAAGGGTGACGGTTTTCCAAAATCGACTCTTTAGGCGTTCAGCTCGGTTGAGTGCAGCTTCCTCCAAACGGGCACAACTGGTGCTGAAGCAGCGAGATGAAGGCACAAGGTTGGAGGGATGGGAGATACCGCGGATGCCCAGACTTGCCGACCTAAAAGCGAGCATATTTAATGAAAGTTCGATATATGTGACGATGAAGAAGAAGATGAGGAGGTAGGAAGAGGACCCTCGTGCAAAGAGCAGCTTTCTTCTTCGTCGGCCGCCCCATTGCCGAGTTCCGACTTTGATTGAACTATTTTCAACAATTTAACAAAAAGTGATGGATCTTTTGTACCTCACCGCGAAAAGCACTGTTCAGCTTCCTCTGTGGATAATATTACTGTAGCTAGATCCCCCATCACATGCTGAGCACACTCCTCTTGAAAGACTTCGAATATCAGGCAAAGAAAACACATTTCGTTGTACTTGAATTATGGGCATACCAATTCCAAACAGCCTCATACAGCCTACTACACGAAAGAAACCGCATCAATGCCCCAACACCTCCTAACCATTACTATGGCCAAGAGCTCCTTGATCAGCTCCTCGAGCAGTATTGTGTTATCCAGCACACTTGACAAGCTTGCTTTCCCCACATCCTTCTTCCTGTCACTCGTCGGCGCAGGTCGCCATTCCTCTGCACCAGATGCTAGTTGGGTCTTGACAACCACCGCAGCTGTTTCCCGAAAGTGTTCTGCATAAGGGTTAATGGTTGATGCCGAGACTTTCCTGTCCCCTGCACCTGAAGCAGCGTCGGCAGCAGCACCGTCTGTCAAAGCAGAGGCTTCTCCAAGATGCGACGGAGTTCGGCTTGGACGTCCACCAAAGAGACGAGCTAGGGCACTACCTCGATTTGCCGCAGGTTCGTTTTCCGGTCTCGGTAAAGAGGATGGAGGCGGGGAAACTGCTGGCAAAGAGGATCGTCTGTCTTCAATTACGCCATAGTCCCTTTGAGCTGCTCTGATGCTTTGGTTCGTTTGCATTCGACTGACAGATCCATTGTGCGGCGCCATGCGAGGGAGCGTGATGCACGGCGCAAGAACATCTGATGTTCCCGATTTATCCTCCTCAATGCTAGGATCGACCATGGTTAGAGCGGCAGAAAGATCCTCCGTGAGAATCAGACTCCTTCTCCTCTCTGCCAGATATCTATCAAAGTCAGGTACAGAATCCCGGTAAGCTGCCACCTGGTGTACCAATCCACTCAGCAACTGCAACAATCCCGGCTCCTCGCTCTGGTCCTTTGTTGAATGCGTGAGCCAACCCCGCAAGCTCCTCACCGGACTTGCTGCTAGAGCAGACAGTATGCCGCTTGCCGCAAGGTTCACTTCGACCGGTTGGGAAAACAATCCGGCCAGCTCAGCAAAAAGCTGCTGCACAAATGGATCGTTTTGCAACAAAGGGATTTGATCACCTCCAAAATCAAGGGCAACCGAAAAGGTACTGTCGTGACGCAATGCTTGTTCCGCATCGACCAGGTAGTTGCTCAGCGAAGCTTGCACGGTATCGCTGCTCCTTGTGGAACCAAACGAGGAAAGAAGGGATGAGAGGTGATCAATTTCTCGAAAATGCAGATCGACTTTACTGCATGCCGAGGTGTCTTCTGGCTCCAGGTTCGGGCTATGCGGAGACCAGTCGTCAAAGACCGGTGCTATGATGATGGCTTTGCGAGGTACGAGTTGAAGCAGACCATCACATGCGCGGAAGCCATGACACACGACAAGACTTCGTGCAAGTCGAAGCGCGGCCACTCGGGTGGCGGGGCGTTTTGTGGTTTCGAGACTGTCGAGAATGAGGTCCTTGACGCTGTACCGATCGGCTTGGTCGACAGGAACATCGATATCGTATCCGTCCCCTTCTGCGGTGAAACCACTCATGTTGCCTGGAAGCAGAAAGTCCAGAGCTACATTAGTCAAGACGTGGCCGCTGCGAAGGACGATGACCATGATATCAAGATAGTTGAGAACAGCAGCTGAGCTTCCGTCGAAATCGCTGCTTTCCATGAGAGAGGGGTACACGACGTTGCGGATAAAAGTATCTCGTATGGCGATTGCGATCGCACGAGCGAGCTTGCGGATCATCGGATCCAGATCAGGCGTTGTGGTCGGCGACGGAGGCACCTCTTGCGAAACCTTCTCATCCATGTAATCCGAGGAAGAAGACAACGCGGCAGAGGCATCTTGGGTAAGATGCTTCGAAGCCAGCCAGAGCGAGTCGAGCAAATCTTGACAGAACTCGAGCAGGTCCACGAGCAGTCGCAGTTGCACTTGCAGCTCTGCATCATCGCTTTGCGTAGCAGATGCCAGGGCTTCCGAAGCGATGTTGGAGGCTTCGGACGCAGAGCTGCTTGCCAACGTGATGGTAGCGCGTTCGCCTTTGGGCAGAGAGTTGGTGTCTATGCGTATGGGGTCATATCGTGGAACAGGTCGAATACGCGATGGCAGCAGACCATACGCGGCTCCTAGCCCTGCGCCGAGCACATCCGCAAAGTCGGAATGGGCGATAAAGACAGCAAGCGAGCGACGAATGTCTTCTGTACCGAACGACACGCGCTTTGGGGCCTTTCTTGCTTTCGCGCCTTGGGAACTGCCTTTATTCGCAGGCTGTACTCCCTCAAGAGATATGAGGAACAGCAAGCCTGCTCGAGCGAGCTCACCGATGCGACCCTCACGGTGAACGAACTTGAGCAGGTATGAGAAGAGAGGGAAGCGCAAACGCCGTTTCGACTGCTTCCGAGATGCGTACGCTGTGGATGGCTGGATGGTGGCTGTGGAATCCACAGATCCTGCGGGCGATGGTGAGCGTTGATGAAGGGCATCCGATTCCAAGACTTCATTGACGGGGCAGGAGCTGTGGTGAAGTATATGCTTCGGTGTCAAGTCGTTGAAAAGCTCGCCGCTGATGATGATGGAGCCGTCCTTCAGGCTGCGCGCATCTTCCGAGCTGTGCGCAACTTCGATCGGCTCATCTGTGAAAAAGATCTGAAGTAGTTCTGGCGTGTTGCGAACCCGACTTGCAATGTGACACATGAGATCGACCAAATCCTCTTCGTAGTCTGTGTTTTGAGTGACAGTTGCAGGTTCATTTGAAGCGCTTGCATCGAACGAGTCGTCATCGAGTTGAAAGCGCGTCGCATCCTCGTCGAGATACAGCTGAATGAGTTGAGAGATGGGCTTGTTGGCAGCTTGTCTTGACAGAAACTTTTCATCGAGCAGGATAATGAGATCTTTGAGTGCACGGATGGTCTCGCCACGAATACCCTTTGGTCGATCGTCTACAGAGAGGTGGACGAGCTCTGTGAGAATATCGTATTTGAGAAGATATTCCATACATGGGCCTGTGTGACCATGATTGCTGCGGTTGCTTTCGAACACAAGCGCGTCGATGATGCGCTGAAGACGGCGTGGAACGTCGGATCGTGCTACTCCAAAGAAGAGCGCTCGTTCGTCTGGGTTGTGCAGCTCAGCTTGAACAGCCAGCCAATCTGCATGAAAGACATCAACGCTGCCCACAGGATGAAGGGAGGGCTTTTTGCGTAGACGAGGTGAGCTGGTGATACCAGCAGCTGCTTTGGCTGGAGTGGTGACCAGACCCGAGAGTCGGCTCAGGTACTCCATGTTGAGGCCGCGGTGGGCGCACAGGCTTCAGGAGCTGCCATGCAATGATTATCTGGCGGGTGTTTTTACGGGAAGAGCAACACGTTTGTGGCAGAAATTCTGATGATGGTGGCATGTGTCGAGGTGTCATATGGACAAAGTGACACAAGCATGAAGCGACACACATACACATACACACACACACACACACACACACACAAGACATGCACATGCATACCACTCTGCTCTCACAGCTGTTTCAACAAAGTGTTGGTTCCAGTTTAGGCTGGCCATTTTTTACTACCATGTTAGAGTTAAAATACACCGCTAAGCTTGACGGCTTTTTCTCAACTTGCTTACAAATGATTGCAAAGCAGAACTTCGCAAAGTTGAAAGGATTTAGAAATGCATTCCAACATTCATCTGCATAAAGCTCACCCTCCCTGTACAGTAGATTTACTATCAGTTTAACTGTACATTCTTGCATCCTGTCTACCATCCATCGATCAACTTCAAACTCACACAATGTCCAACACATTGACCAGAGCTCTCCCAAAGGCGCTCAAGGAAGTCCGTCTTCATCTCTGCCAGACCGGCCAGGCTTCCGCAGGAGCAAGGTAAGTTGTGGTCCCATGAAAGAACAAATGTCAACAGTCAAGATCATAGAACAAGCGCTGATCCCCTTTTTGTTGTCCTCGTGCTACTCTGATGTAATAAAACTCGGTCTCTTCACGCATCAGAAAGTTCCTCGAGACCAACTACAAGCCTATCAAGCAGTCCAATCCCGACCTCCCTTTCCTTGTTCGAGAAGCTAGTGGCACCCCTGCCCGTGCCTTTGCTCGTTTCGGTAAGTGACGTTCTGTTGCACTTCACTGCTCGATCTACAGGGTTATTTCACACGATCACGATTGCTAATCTTCTTTCTTATGTCGACGCGCATGGACATCCTTTCTGCAATACAGAACGAGGCGTCGAGAAGCATATTGAGCTTGACGGTCTTAGCTCCGCCGATGTCGAGAAAAAGTTTGGCGAGCTTCTTTCGTCTCAAGCATAGATAAAAGCCGTTCACCAATATACATCTCTTTCACGTTGTACAATACTGAATGTGCTGTCTACAGGACGAGTATGACATGGTACATCCTCGGACTGTGCATGCTTTGCTACCGATTGACATCCATGACTGCTATCAGCTCACTCCCTTCGGCCACGGGAATGTCAATACATAGACCGAGGTCAATTGAGAATGTTGGCAATCGCTCTAACCCAGCAGCCTTGATTTCTCCCACTGCTACGTTTGGAGGCATGTTAAGCACCACAGCGTCAATCTCAAGCATGGTGAGCGACCTGTCTCGTTGAGCTTCGTGGTAGAGCTTCAGCTCTAATACCGAAATGTTCGCGACGAGATTTGTGCTTTTCGCTTTCTTTTTCGGACGAGTGACGGTCATCACACATGTTTCAGCCATGAAAAATAATGCGTGACGCTCAGCTGCAGACGAGCGTCCTTTGGTGCAAAAAGATTCAAGGCTCAGGTGGAGGCTGGATATACTTTGTGAGCTTGTTGCATCAACTCAGCATATTCAATTAGCTTCAATCATACCCTACGAGCCTTGCCACCTCTCTCAGACTCGTAGTAGCATCTTTCACCCCCTATCATCCATCGTTCTCACATCCGCAGATGCGAGGTTAAATCAGCAAGATGAAGATCACATCACGGCATATCGAAAAAGACGGCTCCGGCAGGATCACCATCATTCCAGAGGAAGAGTAAGTCGCGACCATTCCACATGTCGCTTTGAATAGCTAGCAGCTGACACGACATGCTCTTCATCCTCTTCGCTACCATCTCAGTGAGGATATGTACCATCTTTACAACTTGATCGAGCAAGCCGATCGCGTACGTTCAGCGGCCGTGCGTCGAGTGCAGTCCGAATCATCGACAGGATCGATAGAATCGCATCGCGTTCGACTCAATCTCACCATCGAAGTGGTGAAAACCACATTTGACGCAACAGGTTCCAGCGCACCGCCAGATCCGTCAGCAGCAGCTACCGCAAATGCGGCGAAATCCACGCCAACTGCATATGAGGAAGAAGTGAGCAGAGCTCAAGCTATCGGAGGTGCAGGCGGCGACGGAGCCACATTGCAAGTCGCGGGACGTGTGGTGGAAGAGAATCCACACGTAAAGATGGGAGCATACCACACTTTGGATCTGGAAGTGAACCGCCCATTGACGATCACAAAACAGAGTTGGGATGCGGTGCACTTAGAACGGCTAGGCGAGAGTACAGATGTGAGCCAGCGTGCTGAGGTCGGTGCTGTGGTACTGGGAGATGGTACAGCAGCTGTGTGCTTGCTGACTGGCCACATGACCGTCGTTCGACAGCGCATCGACGTACCCATTCCACGCAAACGAAAAGGACTGCCCGCAACAGCAGCAGACAAAGCTACAGCACGCTTCTATGTGCAAGTGTACAACGCAGTCGTCAAGCTGCTCCAATTGCCCGCTTTGCGTCTCATCATCCTCGCCTCGCCCGGCTTCACAAGAGATTCGGTCTACGATTTCATGTTTGAAGAGGCAACACGGCGCGGCGACAAAATTCTGATAGGCAATGAAGCGCGTCGCAAGTTTGTCAAGATTCACTGCAGCTCACCACACGTGCATTCGCTGATGGAGGTGTTGCGCAGTCCAGAAGTGAATGCACAGCTTAAGGACACCAAGTTTGCGAGGGAAGGACAATTGTTGGAACGCTTCATGAAGCAGCTAGCCAGCGACGAGCTGCGAGCGTGGTATGGTGAGCAGCATGTTTTGTTGGCTGCATCAAGAGGTGCGATTGGTGTGCTGCTCATTTCCGACGGCCTTTTCCGCGCGGCCGACCCGGCGAGGAGGAAGAAATTTGTAGAACTGGTCGAGGAAGTGAGAGCACAGGGAGGTGAGGTGGCTATTTTCAGCTCGATGCATGAAAGTGGACGCCAGCTGAACGCGTTGACTGGTATCGCTGCCATTCTGACTTATCCCTTGGACATTGAGGTGGTTGAACAAGAGGAGGCGGAAGAGGCCAAGAAACCGAAAAAAGAGGTGTCTGCATAGTGCGTTGGGTATCTTGGTGCAAATTTCAGGATATTTCTACTCAAGGATACTCAAATCTAGTAGTGCTTTTTGCGTGGTCTCCAAGGTCTTGTCCTTGCTGAAAATAGTGGGAAGTTTGGATCATGAGGTGAGCTGGGAGCTAGGTTAGTACGTTGGATCTCATGATGAATTGCAAACCTATAAGCACGTGACCTAAAATTAGAGAGGAACACGAGCGTGTCACGGGTTGAATGAGACAAAGAAAAGAAAAAAGAAGCGCAGGCAGCACAGGCAGCACAGGCAGCACAGTCAGCTTAACCCAACCGGCGCAAGCTTGGTCGCGTTATTGGTGTTGCTCTTGTTGAGGATCGAGGGAGAAAAAAAAAAGGGTTCAGGATTGCTATATTACATGTGTTACTGTACGACTGACTTTTAACGCTCTTTGCTCCGCTTCTGACAATCGGCAACGTCGAGAGAGTCTTGTTTGCCGCTCTTGGGAGTTCTGATACTTAACTGTGAAGGGGCGCTACACTTGCTCTCTCAAGATGAAGGTTTGAGAAAGGATTGATTGACAAGTGCGAAAGGGCTTCTCTAAGTGTTGGTTTCAGGGACCCACAAAGGTGCATTTTGTGTGAATGCGGGATCAGGTTTGGATTGCATGTGACTTCTCACGGTCATCGCCAATGAACTGCCCTTTCAAATCATCACATCACTCATCTGTCACCCTTTCAACATACGCAACAAGAACAAAGTGTCCTGATAAGCTGCTTCTACCAACTGTAAACTTGCTCTGCATCCATTACCTTGGTGGTTCACAGCTAGACGGCTGCCCTCATTCACGCAAGCAAAAAATTTGATCGCTTCAGGCCACAACGCTTCGCTGCCACGCCAACAGCATCACCTCTTCGTACCATCCGATGTGTTCAACATACTAATCACAGCTGATCGCACCAGCCCATACTCTCGAAGCAGACTGGCGCAGTGCTGCCTCTGGCGCCGACAGCTCTTGTCCAAAAGACCAAAAATACACTGCTTTTCGGTTCATATCCTTCGTCCGTATCGCCGCATCCCAATTGCTGTGAGGACGACAAGCGTGCACTCTGGAGCTGGTCTCTTGATGCACATATAAACTAGCAGCCATGACGGAATCTTCCATTAACGTCTGCGTCCGTGTCAGACCCTTTAGCGAAAAAGAGGCATCTCAATTGGCTCCCAATGAGGACCATACCCCTTTTCTTGGCGATGGTGGTCTTGCCGGCGGTATCTCGCCAAACAAGTTCACGCCATCCGCCACCACTTCGACGCTGAAAACTCGCTTCATAAGGCCCATCGTCAAGCCCATGGACCAGAAGGTACTTGTATTCGACCCGCCCGACACCAATCCGCTCACACGACTCTACAACAGCAACCCAATGGCTCATGGTGCAAGGCGCAGCAAAGATGTTCGATACGCTTTTGACCGCGTCTTTGATTCAACCGCATCACAGACCGATGTATTTGATGAGACATGCAAACCGCTACTCGATGGAATCCTCAACGGTTACAATGCCAGTGTCTTTGCGTACGGTGCCACCGGCTGCGGAAAGACGCACACCATCAGTGGTACTCCTCAGGATCCAGGTCTCATCTTTCTAACAATGAAAGAGCTCTACAACCGCATTCACGATGCCCGAGACGACTCCGAGGTTCACATCCGTCTCTCTTACCTCGAAATTTACAACGAGACCATCCGGGACTTGCTCAGCCCCGAGCCCACACCGCCCGGTGCTGGCCTCGCTCTGCGTGAAGACGCCAACAATCGCATGTCGGTCGTCGGCATCACTGAGCTTGTGCCTGAGAGCCCCGAGAGCGTTCTTCAATACCTTCAGGAAGGCAACCTACGACGCACAATGAGTCCCACCGAAGCCAACGCCGTCAGTTCGCGATCCCACGCCGTGCTGCAAATCAATGTCACACAGAAGCCACGCACAGCGAGCTTAACTGAACAAACCACCTCGGCGTCACTCAACATCATCGACTTGGCCGGTTCCGAACGCGCCTCTGCCACTCGCAACAATGGAGCACGCATGAAGGAAGGTGCAAACATCAACAAGTCGCTGCTTGCTCTTGGAAACTGCATCAATGCCCTCTGTCAATCTGGAGGCATACGCAAGCACGTGCCTTACCGCAACTCCAAGCTCACCCGCTTGCTCAAATTTTCGCTTGGTGGCAACTGCAAAACCGTCATGGTGGTCTGTATCAGTCCCTCCAGTGCGCATTACGAGGAAACGCACAACGCACTCAAATACGCAAATCAGGCTAAAAACATCCGCACCAAGGTCAGCCGCAACATGATCAACGTTGATCGACATGTAGCGCAATACGTGCAAGCGATCCACGAGCTCAAGGAAGAGAACGAGAAGCTGCGCGCAAAGCTCGACGAACGTGGCTCGCTCGAGAGTGCGGCCGAAAAGCGCAAGCGTGTCGAGATGGGCAAAGAGATGGAGGAAGCCAAGAAGCGAATGCGCGAGAGCACAGACAATGTCACTCGGCTTGTATCTGACAAGGCCATTTTCGAAGCCACGACGGCTGCTTCCGAAACCAGACTCATCGAGCTGCGAAAGCGACTCGCGACGGTCCAAGCAGATCTGTCTCGCTTTAGCGCCAAGGGAGAAGTGCTACCTTCCGATCTTGAAGGCGAACGCGATGTGCTGCGCAAGATGGTGACACTCGAAGAGAAATCTTTACAAGACGAAGCAACCATAGCAGGTGTCCGCAGTCTGCTCAACAGCTTGCAAATGCAGCGTGGCATCATTGTGGCTGCTTCGCACAATCAAAAGTTTGACAGCGATGCATCAGAGACGATTCAGACGCTGGGAAACGCGATGCTAGCCCAAGTCGAGGCAGAAAAGGCGAAAGCAAAGTTTAGCGGCCTACTCGATGTGGTGCGACGTTCGACAGAGGAAGCTACTCAGCTAGTGTCGGTGGCGACGAGGAGCACGATCGCGTTGCGCGAGGTTGCAGGTGAGCTCGAGTACAGAGCCACTCATGCTGAGAATTTGTCGAACAAAGTAAAGGCAGAAGAGCTCACATCGACCTTGGCCTTATTGGCGTCACAGTTGCGCAGTATTGCCGGGGAGAACGATAAAGTATTCGAAAGCATGTGTGGTGCCAGTTTACCAGCTGCTGTTCCGACACCTGCAGCAGGAAGAGCAGCCAAACCAGCCTTCAGCTCAGCATTCCGTCGATCACGTACCTCGCTCGCACTCGGTCAAACAGCCAACGTCGCGAGCTCATCTCAGCCGTCGCTCGCAGCATCCGCGCGCTCTGCCTCATCGTCCGCTACATCTGGATTCAACCGTATCCCAGCTTCTTCGTCACGTCGAGCATCTATCGCACCGAGTGTTTCACGCTCTACCAGTATGCAGGTAGCCAGTAGCTCTCCTTCTAGCGTCACCGCTGCACCACGACCGGGCTTTGCCGCTCCGACATGTTCGTCTTCAGCCAGATCCCAAGTTTCAGCCACCACCAGCTGCCCAGCTCGAAAGTCGGTACCCCTTACTCGTCGGATAAGCAACGCGGCAGCATCGCGAAGACTTTCGTCCGTCAGACCCGTCCGAATCGCAGCTGGTGTCGCTCTGCCGATAGTTGAGGAGAAGAAAAAGTTCCGTTGGGCTGATGAAGCTGGAGAGGGCAGCATCGATGACAAAGGTCTTGGCAATGGTGCTTGTGGTGGTGGTGGTGGTGAATCCGTGAGTAGCAGCGGAGAAAGTGGGGGAAGTAACAGTTCAGGTACCGAGTGGGAGGATTTATCTGATGGACGAAGCACGCCTGCCCAACTTTCGAAGCCACCTTCTTCATCAGTTGCGGCAAAGCATATCCTTCGTTCCACTTCGTTGGGTACGGTTGGCGGAAAGCTGACTTCATCCCAAGAGAACACCAACAAAAGATCGGTCTCTAGTGCATCGACACTCTCGCCACTGCGCGAACATGTGAATTTTGCACAAGGTTCAGCTGATGAAGCCGACATTTCCAAGGCTTCTCCCGTTACACCGTTCCAACCAGTTTCGACAGAAACAGCCGCTCGACCACCTTTGCGCGCTACTACGAACACGTTATTCAATGCAGGTGCATCATCAGGAGCAGCAGCTTTGTTGAACAACTCAACGTTTCCAAGCACACTCTTATCACCGCTTTGCAGTATTGAAAATGGAAACGGCATTGATGGGATGATGAGTTTCAATGGTGTTCCTGTTAAAAAAGCTTTTCCTCGTCCGAGTGCGGGTGGACCTGGTCCCATCAGAAGACGTGGTACGAGGACTAGTATTGCCGTAACAGGTGTATCCAATCCGCTGCTGATGAGCGGTGGTGGTGGTGGGAGTGGTGGTGGTGGTGGGAGTGTGATTCCAGGTCAATTGAATTCGACAACATCAGTGGTGCAAAGTGGGGTTGGGAATCGAGTCAAAGCTAGTCGAGTTTCGGTGGTTCCTAATGGTATGCGCTCGACGAGTGCTACCGTTGGTGGAAATTCTGGTTCTTCATCGTCTTTGTTCAGTTAAAGATTACGCACAAACATACTCACACATTATTATTGTCTCTCTTCCACCCTCTTTCTCGCTCTCTTTTTTTTTTTTTCTTGTATGCATCAGAGTTGTGTTTTTTTTTTTTTTCCCCCTTTGGAGAAATGTTTGGTTTTTTGTTCAAGAGACTGAGAAGTTCATTTTGGGGGTTTGATTAAGACTGGTACATTTACATCTAGTCATACAGTAGTATCGAATGCGAGTTGGTGTGTACTCTTTTTTTTTTTTCTCTTTTACGAGTGGTTGTGATAAAGGTTAGACAATGATGTGAATCTGTTATTGTTTGACAAGACATGTCTGTTTCCACCATTTCAATTCTTGATTCAACGAATCTTTCACATTTTCACTTTTCCTAAAACCATGACCTTCACCTTGATAAACCTTGTATTTCCAAACCTTTCCTCGTTTTCCACCCCCCTTCTTCAATTCTTTAACAAACTCATCAGCTTGACTTTGCGGAACCACCTTATCCTCACTGCCTTGCAACAATAAGATGGGAGCTTGAATACGAGAAGCTGAAAAGAGAGGTGAACGATTTTGATAGATTTGAGGAATTTCTTGAGGAGTACCACCGATGAGTTGAAAAGGATAACGTGATTCGAATTTATGACTTTCTTCCGCAAGCAGTGAAAGCGAGGAAATACCATATTTTGAACATCCACCATTAAAAATAGTAGGGTGGAAACAAAGACATGCGAGAACAGTGTATCCTCCTGCTGATCCACCACTAATGAGCATAGCTTCTGGATTGGCCAATGACATCGCTGATGCTCCCTTTGTGCTCTTGTTGTTTTTGCAACAAGAAGAAGAAGAAGAAGAAGAAGAAGAGTGGTTGGTAGGGAGATAGGGCTGCAAAGTACGGTAAATCTTCTGAATGGTGGACAAACGAGGTAAAAGGTTGGGGAACAATTTCTCTATCTTTGCCCCATCACCACTACCGTTTGATGTCACCAATCCAAGGTAATCAACAACACTCCAGTATCGATATCCTTCACCCACATACACATCCACCACCCTATCTTCAGCAACAAGTCTGCTATTGCTCTTAATCAACCACTGCTTCTCAAATAGTCCTAGACCTCTCGTAGTGGTGAGTTGAAGACCAAGCCCAGGAATCACAGCAGCGCTTTCCTCAATCACCCTGCTAGCTTTCGACCAGATGTAAGGGAGCAAGGTGAGGGTTGAGATGCTGGCCTTGACGAGTGTGCGTGTGAGCGAGGTGGTTGGACGAATCAAAGGTGGGATACAGTGAGGGTAGTTTATCATGACGTTTTCAGCAAATTTGACGCCAAAGTAGGTTGCCCCGATCGAAGCACCTGCAAGCAGTACGTCTGTCCACGTCCAAGCTGGGCTTTTGTTCTTGACAGTCACTTTGACTCCTGCTCGGCCTGTATCATCCTGCTCGATGATCACGGAATCTCTCTCTCTAGCCTCTTTTTCCATCCCCTTCCTTACGTTTGCCTGTTCTTCCGATGTCAATTCACCAAAAGGTCTCTTTACATCCAAACTAGCCCTACTGCCCAAGAACTTGGCAGCAGCAACTGTGTCCTGCACATCCGTCACTCCCCATTCGCCCGTCAATCGTTCCAAGTAATCCCTGCCATACCCTGTCGAACCACCATAGTTGACCATACAAACCATAAACCCTCTCGAAGTCCAGAATTGCGTCTGCAAATTGAACCCCATCCCTGCACTTGAGCTCGGTCCTCCATGAATATGAAATACGCACGGTGGAGCCTCACCCTTTGTTCCCGTAAAGTGCCTATTCTTTGGTTCGAAAATAATCGCATGCGCCACTGCCTCCGAACCATCTGCAAGAGTGGTTGGGAAGTCAATCTCTCTCGCAACCGAAAGGTACGATTTATCAATCAACCCATCCGAAATAAGCGTACTGCTTCGTTTGATGACTTTGATGTTGCTATGCGTGATCTTGTATCCTGACGACGCCAGACCGCGCAGGTCGATCGAAATCAACGCCGTCGGTTCATCGGGACGAGTGGCTAGCAGAGCAAAACTGGTAGAAGACAATCGACGAAGTTGCGAAACCGACACAAACGGCGATTCCAGTGGAATTAAGCGAGGTCTTCGTAAGTTGATCAACCCCAACGACTGCTTTGCGCCTTGACTGTACGAGACGATGAGAAGATCAGGGGAGAGTGGGATGTAGTCTGAATTGTTGCAAGTCCAGTGTGGGCCGGTAAAGTCGTTCTTCATCGGTTCGGGCAATATCGGTCCGGAAGAGCTCAGATTGACCTCGGAACCTTTGGAAGAGATGACGGTCGAATAAAGGTTCAAAAATCCAGAGGCGTCGCAGCTGAAAAAGAGTTTCGCGGGATCGTCGAGTGAGTTCGAAGGGATCGCCCACACGGGCTGCTGGAGCACTTGCTGTTTGCCCGCCTCTGCAGAGAGGACGCTGATCCGGTTAGGCGAAACAAGTTTCGGGTGATGCGGGGAGGAAAGATCGAGTTGGGCCACCCACAGCTGGGTGTCCCACCAAGGCATGGAAGGGTGATTCCAGCTGACCCAAGCGACGTATTTCCCATTGGGAGAGATACGCGGGAACATATAAAAGTCCCTCTTTCCAGGCCCGCTCTCATCGCTAGGCTCTTCCGCCTTCTTTCCTTGCAAGAGTGTATGGATCCTTGCAGGGGAGCTTTTGAGGTCGAGCAAAACGATCGAGTTGACCACTGTTGCTGGGTTGTCTTCGGAATGATCTTCTTGGATCGCCAAGCAAAAGTCGGGTTCTGTTGGGTGGGGACCATAGTCGGCATACCTGATGGCAGGGTTTTCCGGGCTGATGACCTTTGGCTCTTCGCCCAAACTAGCACGGAGAATGTTGAACGACGTTGGGTTGTAATCTGAAAAGATGAAGCTTCCATCGGCAAGAGAGGCTGCTGCTCCCCCGCCGTATTCGTGCACTCCACTTCGAGCGCTGTACTTGCCTGCGCTCACCTCGATAGCGTCGTCGGAGGAGAGAGTGGACGAATGCATAAGGGCGTATCGACCCGATTCAGACATGCGAAGTTCGATCCATGCTACATCGGTGCCGGTAGTGGACGTAGGGGGAACGAGGACTTCGGATAAGTTGGTGGCCTTTTGAAGAAGCAGATCGGTTGTGATGGGAGATTCCCAGTGGCCATAGGGGGCCACCGTCTTTTCAATTGAGGGCATCTTGGATCTTGTCCCGACGAAGTGACATGGACAACAGAAGATGAAGTGGAGAGAAGGAAAGGAAGGATGGGCCGAAGGAAGAGATGTTATTTGGGTTGGGCTCAATAAGTCTGTGCTCGACTCGTAAGCTTTCTCGGCCGGGGGCGGTAATACAGTGTGCCTAGGTCGGGTACATGTCTTGCGAATGCTGGACTGTCCCAGGCGCGTGGTCTCGTGAATCGGGGATAGATTAGCAAGAATCGGGGATTGAGGTGGAGGTTTGTCACTTTTTCAGCCTGCAGGTGACTTGTGCATTAACTTAGACCCTTTCTTTACTGTATTGTTACAACCTTGCACCTTTCTTACTTTCACACCTTCTCTCTTCCAACTCAGCAACGTCCTCCCTCACCCTCGACACCTGCGAATCAAACTTTGTCAATTCTTGCTCTCTTGGCCTTGACACTCAAGATGAGCGCTGTTCAGCGCAAGCAATTCGCCCAACGAAATGTCTTTTACCTACGAGCATCACCTTATGTCGTTCTGCAAACCATCCTCTATCTCGACTATCGCCACGTAGGATGGATGAATCTGAACCCCGACATCCTCGTCCAAGTTCTCTCCATCCTCCGCACGCGTATCATGCCCAAACTGCGTAAAGAATCCGACTCAGCCGGCAAGCTCAGCGGCATGAGCAAGAAAGAGAGAGTCGACGTGTATTCGGATAGGGATTTTCAGGTGGCATACTTCTTCCGTAGGATGGACGATAGGCATAGTGTGCTCTTAAAAGAAAAGTCCTTGATTTTCCCTGCTGATCCAACTTTAGGCGAAGTAAAGCTCGAAGATGAAGCGGAACGGTTGCATGCGCCTATCCCGCGCGCAACGAGTGCCACACCTGCTCCTGGGAGATCCTCTAGTGTCCAAGTAAGGGATGGAGAGACAAGTGAACAGCCAGTGAGGATCAAGGATCCCCCCGAAGCAGAAATTTCAGCTTCTGGTGAGGTGAGATCTTCGCCAGCCGACGAGACTATGGCCAGCCTCTTCGGCGCAGCTGATGACAATGGGCTGTTCAGAAGTGGGATCGAAGACGATCGAGATAGTTCATTGATGCCTCCTCCGACGATCACCAGCACCAGGCGAACACGCAGCAGCAGCAGAGCAGCAGCAAGTAGCGAGCAGCAGACACGTTCGAAACGCGTTCGCATTCGAGAAGATATTGATGTGAAACCAGATCCGGCGGTAATCAGCGTCGATGACGACCCAACAGCACAAACACAAGCATCTGTAAGGCAAGAGATGGACGAAGCTGTTGCAGACTCTGACAACGCTGCGATCGAAATTACTGAAGAAGACGAAGAAAAGATGAAGCCAAAACTGCACGTCAAGTATGCTGGGTTTCGAATGTAAGTCAGCCCGCCCGCCTGCCTCCATCTTTTTACTTTGATACAGGGTCGTATGGCTGATCTCTTGATTCTTTTTTCCCTTTATTTGATGGTTCGCAGCTTTGGCAAGCTCCTTGTGCTGGTTGTGGAACCATCCAAACGAACCCTCGCGGCGCATCCCGAGCTGTTTGGTGAGAAGAAATCAACCGAGATCCGTCAGCTTTCCGTCGCTCCGCGTTCCATGACCCCTGGTATTGCCAACAACCGCTCAGGATCGGTTCAGGCTAGATTCACATCGCTGGAGCCAGCCGAAAGTTCAAGCCGAAATGCAAGCGTGGGGAGAGGAGTGACACCCTTGTTCCGTGGTGCGACGCCCATGGAGAGCGAGGCGGATGGGACGCCGCGGCCGATGATGAGGGGCTCGATGACTCCAGCACCAGGGCCACGCGGTGCGAGTGTGACTGACAACAGCGCTGTGGAAATGGTAGAGAGTGAGGGGGGAAATGTGGAGGATGGACAGGAAAGAGATGCACCGTTAATTGGAAAATTGGAGGGAATCGAGTTGGCTACGCAGATGCTGGAGATGGAGGAACAAACAACGGGTGGTAATGATATTGAAGAGGGTGACTGAGTCATTGTTCGCACCCCTGACTGCGCCCATTATGCTCTGTGTTCCTGCCTGAATGTAGTTGAGCAAGTCATACGTGATCGCATGCGGCAGGCCACCATTTGTCCTGAAGCTCGATATCTCCGGTCCTTGCATCGAGCGTGCCAAAAAGTTGCTTCTTCGCACGTACTTCCAATAGCGCCGATCGCACGATGCTTTGTGGCGAATGGAAACCATCCTGCTCCTCTTTGTGCGCGTGTGCACTTTGCAATTCCACTGTACAGGCATCAGCAATATACTTGCCGGCGTCGTCCAAGCTTGTTGCAAACGGCGCCCATGGTAGCACGTACGACATTGCGAATCTTGTCAACAATCCTGACTCCCTGCTCAACCCAGTCTGAGGCACAAAGCCAGGCTGGACCACCACCACCTCCACACTTCCTGGCGGTACACCCTCGTGCTTAAGAGCATCTTCCAAGCGACGACGCAGCGCGCGTATGCCTAGCATCTGTAAGAACTTTGACGCAGCGTACGTCTCCCTCAGCGTCCAAGGCTTTGTACTGTCGTGAGACGAGGCGGAGAAGGAGCTGTCGAGTACGGAGAGGTCTCTGATCGAGCGATGAAGACCACTACCAGTGAAAACTATGCGTGTTTTGCGACCCTGCTTAGCATTTTGGGTGATGTTGGGGATGAGAGAGGAAATGAAGACGAGATGGGCAACATGATTCACGCAGGCGGTTGTTTCGATTCGGCTGTCGTCAGCTACGAGGTGGTCGGATGAGTAGGTAAAAGAAGACGACGCTCGATCTTGGTCGAGTACGATTTCACGGCTGGATTTTGCTACCGCTGCATTGAGTAGGAAAATATCCACACCTGTACTCGAGGGATCGAACGCCCGAAGTTGGGCTTTGATCGAGGAAGCGGCTTGGCGGACAGATGCTAAGGAGGCTAAATCCATGGTGCATGCTTCAACTTTGAGTTGGGAGGTTGAAGCATCTGATTTTCTGGCCGCTTCGTACTGATGCAGAAGCTTTTCTCTGACGAGTGAGATCGGAGAGGCATGTCTATCTCTCACCAGAAGAGTGAGATCGCAGCCCGATGCGAGAGTGGGTGATGCGAGAAGCGTCTTGAGGGCCTCGAAACCGAGCCCGGAGTGACCGCCTGTGGCGATGATGCGGACAGACATTCTTGTGTGCAAATTAGCTTGTGCAATCTTGAAGAGATCCTTGCAAAGCCTCTGAGAGGTCAGCGTTAGGTTGATAAGGAGGAGTTAGCGCCATGATCAAGGAGAATGTCAAGTCAAGTGCAAGTGGAGGGCCAACGCCGAAATCTCGAATTTGTTAGACCGACAAAAAGGCAGCCTTGCGTGATTGTCTGGACCCTGCATCATCGGGCTCTTCGGAGCCTAAGTTACCGCGCACAAAAAAAAAAAAAAAAAAAAAAAACAGAAAACAGAAAACAGAAACCCCCCCAAAAAGAAAAGGGTAGCGAAAAAATTGGCGTGTAATAACAAATACTGATGTGTGGGACTCGGTGCACTCTGTGATAGGTTACCCCACACAGTGCCTGCTCAGTTTACCTGAAGAACAGAGAGGACAGTAGACAGGCTTCCATCTCTACCTGCTTGCCTGCATCTTTGATCCCCTTTCTATATTCATAAATCCATCTCATCCTTGGCATCCCATTTCATTGTCGAGATTGGTCCAAAGCTGCAAGTCTGGGTTAGCAAAGATCGTCAACACGCTCACCTCACATTCCTTTGTGTCAAACGGTCCGCCTCTTTAGTGCTTCGGTCGATCACAGCTTTGCAACCTTCTTCTCGATCCACAACACCGTTCGCTCGTCCTCTCGGTCAACGCAGTCAGCCGTAGACAGCATAACAACCACTCATGTCACACTTGACCTACATACTCTGATCATTCGGTACTGCCACACGCCCACCTTCGCACTTGATTTGACCGCGTCTCTACCGTTTCTCTTGCCCACCGCCGCGGCAGCTCTGACACTCCTAGGCAAACGCTGACTCAGTTTGACTCCAGTCATAATGTCTTATGAGAACGAGGATGAGGCTCACGCTGCCTTTGAGCTTGTTTCGATGCGTAACGGTCGCTCGAGCGTTTCAATCGACAACTCACCAGCGCCAACAACAAGCACCAATCTTGGCACCACCGCAATTGCATCCACATCTGCTGCTGCCTTTGCATCGTCACCGCAAATTGCAGTAGACACCTCTTTTCCCTCTCTTTCCGCCTCTACCGCATCAGCAAAGAAAAAGCCCAAAGTATCATCCGATGCTAAGGCCACGTCCAACTCAAAATCCAAAGCCGATGACGACGCTGCCTCCGATGCGAAAGCAAAGAAACGCAGAAGAGTCGTCGTAGCTTGCGACACCTGTCGTCGCAAAAAGATCAAGTGTGAAGGTCTCCCAAATCCAACCAACAATTGTAATAACTGCACCGCTTACAATTACCGCTGCACTTTCAGCAGCGACGCCGACAGATCCAGGGGCAAATACGAGATTCTCGAAAGCAAAGTCGAAACGCTTCTCAGTGCTCTTCGTTCCGTAGCACCGCACCTAGCTCGGCAATTTGAACGTGGGGAGCTCAACGTCACAGGACCCAGCGGATCCAGCGCACCGCCGCAGAATGCCAACCCATGGCAATCGCTCGAAAAACATCGCAGCGACGACGATTCAATGCAGCCACTAGACGGAGCCAACACAGCTTCCATGGAGACACGCCACTATCATGATCTTCCTTCACATACAGCCGTCCGTCTCAGCCGCGATGCAAATGAACCCGATGATGCCGACGGCCAAGTCAGTGGCTCTGGGAATGCCGCCGGTTCGTCCGATGCTGCCAAGCGTCAAGATCGAGACGCTCTGCTGCCAGACGTCGAAGATGGCCGGCCGCGTTACTTTGGCCGCTCATCCACCATGACACTCTTCCACAGTATCGCCGACGAGAGTCGTCCAACCAGTCCTTCACCAGGCTCGCATCGTTCTGCCGATCAAGTCCTCGACCATGCTGGCATCAGCTATGAGACACATGTGCACAACAGCAATCGATACGCCAAATCATTTCCAATCACCGCTTCTCAGCCAAACTCGGCCGCGGGAGGGGCCGGTCCCGACAGTGGGAGCAAGGCGGCAGGACCTCGCCTCCTCTACCCGACCAATTCCAAAGAATGGATCCAATTGCTTCGTCGCAAGAACACCGTTGCAGTCGGGCGAGACGATGCTGTGACCGAGGAATGGTTTGAACGCTACACGCTGCCCGACCGCGACCTCATCAAGGACTTGTTCGATTTGTTCTTTGAGAAGTTGCATCCTCTCATGCCCATCGTCCATCGGCCCTCTCTCGAACGCGACCTTGCAACTGGCAGAGCCGACAAGGATTCGGCCTTTCGAGGTTTTGTGTTCACCATCCTTGCCATTACATCACGCTTCTCCGATGATCCACGCGTTCTTGCCGATTCAGGCGACCCCGACACGGCTGGAGACCACTTTGCCGCCGCAAGTCGTCTCTATCACCAGGTCTACGCTGCCAGTCTAATCAATGTACAGGTCATGATCTTGACAGCCACCTTCATGCATGGCGCCATCGGTCCCGGAGCCAGCTGGACAGTGCTCGGTGTGGCTATCCGTGCGCTTCAGGATATAGGACTGCATCAGGAGAAAGCATATAGAGGTTTTTCGCCTTACGAGCAAGAGTTGCGCAGGCGAGTGTTTTGGGGCGCCTTTATTCTGGATTGCATCTTTTCCATCAACATGGGCCGACCATTGGCGCTCAAACTGTCGGACTGCGACGTCAAGCTGCCGCTTGAAATCGACGATGATGTCCTCTTCCAGTACGAGCAAGGCGGACGCATCCCGACTCCACCCGCGCGCACCGCCTCGGACAAGCCGATCGTCATGAGCGGCTTCATTCACATGATCAAACTCAACGTCATTGTGCAGGATGTTGTGCATGTGCTTTACTCGCCAAGATGGCGTCAAGACGGAAGCGGGCGGGGCAAGCCGCCTGCGAATCCCGAACAAAAAGCTATGCCCGAATACAAGGACATGGTCATCCTCTCCAAGCGTCTCGAAGAGTGGGTAGCCGACACTCCAAGCCATCTTCGATCAATTGAGAGCCCGTTCCGACTGCAAGCAGGATTGGTGCAATGTGGCACGCACGACATCCGGCTCTACATTCTCAAGCCCTTCCTCGAGCATAGTGCTCTGCGAAAGATGCTCCATCCGCAGTGCGTTTACCATGCGCGCGAATGCTTACGAGTCGTAATCGCTCTGCATGAGGGAGATCACATGAGCGACCTCGTTTTCATCTTCCAACAAGCCTTTATGAGCACGGCGACATTCATGGTCACGGTATGGCACGAATGTCGCGCCGTGGACAAACTTGCCGAAGATAACAATCTCGTAGAATCTACGCTGCGCATCTTTGCTGCCTTTGACGACCGTTACTTTTCCCGACTCTTCCGTCGCGCGCACCGCATCTTGCGAGACATTGCATTGCGATCGATGCATACGATGACTTCGGATCAAAGGGAACGAGTGAGTCGAATGTTGGTCAGGGCGGATCAGCGCATGTCCGGTGTCGTGCCTTCGACTTTGCTCGGTATGAAGCCCATGTCGGGCATGATCCAGCCTCGGCCTGATGCATCTCTGCCTCCTTCGGCGAGGATGGCAGCTAAAAACGAGAGGGTAGAGCGTCGAGCTAGTGGCCAAGTCGGAGACGCCGGAAGTGGCCAATTCTTGAATGACCCCATCTCGGCAGCCTCGTACATCCACAGCTGGTCACCGATTCCATCCGCACCCATGTCGCCCAGCCGCAACTCGATCAGTGATGGTAGCTATGTTGGTGAGAGTCAGATCACATCTGCTGCTTTTGCGCAGTTCATGATGAATGGTGGTACAGACAACACTCCAGCAGCAGCAGCAGCAGCAGGAGCGAACGCCAATATCGACAACAGCAGCAGTGGGTCGATGGGTGGTGGATCCATATCTAGCGCAGGCATACGAGCGATGGATGCAGCCGCTACTCCACGCTCGCACGTCAGTCAGGATACGGATAGCTCGGCCAATAGAATGACGACCATTCACCCTGCGTCCTTTGGCGATGTGCGCGGCATGATGCCCTTCTATACCGACGATACTGGCTCTGCACCGCATCAACTTGAGGATCTCTCATGGACAGACTACTTTTCAAAATTTCTGGATGATATTGGAGGTGCAGGCACTCCCACGACAACCACGGGTACTGCAAGTGGTTCAGGTAGCGATGTGACGGCAGCTACTCATGCATATCATACGCCAATAGCCAGTATGGGAAGCACATCTAATCCGCCGCCACCACCAGCCTCGCACAACGAGATGCAGTTTGGCATGGGCTCACAAAATACACAAGCACCCATGTCGCATCCTGCACAGTCGGCCTCTCGTCGACTTTCGCGAACGCAGCACTAGTTGTGAACATGCTTATCGAACAGGTGTAATTGTAGATTGTGTTACACAAATGTTGTCCACACTCGTAATGTACTTTACCGTATTGTATGTGTTGTAGATTTGCATGAACTGGTGTGAGGTTTGTAGGGTTGCGTTGCTGACCTTGGCTTGGCGAGTTGGAAAACAGGTTTAGACCGGATTGAGAGGGAGATGTTTAGTCGAAGCAATGCTCGGATCGGAAGAGCACAGCACTAGAGCGGTTTTGGTGATCACTGTGTTGATGGGATGGGTTCTGTAGCCGAGGTCGGGATTTGAAAGATTGTGATAGTTCTGGATGGATATCAACTTGATGAGATACGCATCTCAATGGACTATGTAATGTGACAATCACCATGCTGAATAATCATTTCACGCTTTAGATTGCACTGCGGTTTCTGTGTGATTAGCCAATCCAGATGGTGGTAGTGCTTGTGCTCCCAATCAGGCACACACGGTTGTTGACCCTGCCTGAACAAAGATTGTGTTTGTTTGAGTGAATTCACCCCAGGTTGCTGAGTCTCATTCACCGCCCTGTGCCCCCAAAAGCCATACAATGATGTTTGCAAAACTTGCAAGGCTTGAGACGCGTTGGCGGCCTCTGTTTGAGTGCAGCAGTCAAGGTGGGTACAAGGCAGATATGATGGTGTTACTCATAGTAATAGCCCGAGGCAACAAGACAGCCACAAACACACTGCTGTTGATGCACGATTACACTTTCACTCATCATTTGTAAGCATAGTGAACCACATCTTTCTCAGGCAAATTCATCAAGACGCATCTCATCATTGAAATGACTTTGCTTATGCACTTCTGCTTCAAAACCCATCGAGACAACTTGGACTCATTGCGATCGAGGTGCACCGAAACTGCTACCGCTCTACTGTAAATTTCAGTGTCCTGGACTGTGTGTGTTTTGCTGTGTTTTGTTATTGTGTTCTGTATTTGTCTCGGCCAAAGCGAGAGTTTTTTAAAAAAAAAAAAAAAAAAAAAGGAACCCACGCTCAGTATTGTTCTGTGCAGAAGCACGATCTCGTAGCCGAAATTTAAAACAGAGTGAGTGCAATCACGGATCAAAGAGTTGACATGTCGCGATGTTCGCGTGGTGGGCTTCTCCAACTGCAACTGCAAAAAGTAGTTTATTGTTGCACGGGCCAACCAGCTTGAAATAAGTCAAGGATGCGTTTGTAACTTGTCCAGCTTCATGATGTTGCATTCAGGATTGTACTGTTCCAATGCTAGGTTGTCAGGAGTAAATTTGACGAGTCGAACGTCGGCATAAAATCAAGTTGAGTTGTCCATAGCTCAATTTCGAATACTGACGTGCCCCATCTTCATGCAGGTGCGCCAAACTGCATCTGCGCCAAGCCGAATTTTGTGCATTTTGCGAGAGCTTTAGCGGATTGACTGCCATGTTACCATGATTTTTGGCGTTGCTCCCGCTAACTCCCGCTAAATGGGGTCCGCTGAGCAGCAGCATCGGATTGTAAATCGGTTCGCGGTCGAATGAAATAGGTCGGAAGCTCGAGACTCGAAAGATCACAGCCGAGCTAAGGAGGACAGGCCAAGACCCTGTCGATCCCCTCTCGCTGACGTACTGTAGTGCCCTTTCTTTGGTTGCGCATACATTTCACTCTCGCCTCCTTTCTGACCCACTACTCTTGTAGCTTCACCTTGACCTTGACCTTGACCTTGACCTTGATCCTCCATCATTATCTCCTTTCGACACGATCACAATCATCGGTAACCTTACTGACAAAATGCAGATCACCAACGCTCTCGCTCTTTTGGCTTCGCTCGCTGGGCTGGCGCACGCTTTCGAAGTCAGCTTTCCAAACAACACGGGAGGTTACTGGGTGGTACGTTCGCAACACGATGAGAAGCTCAAAAAACAAAGGGGGAATGTATGCTGACAATTGACCCTTGACAAACGTTCCACGACGGAATACAGACTAATCACACCAATACGTTGGTAGGTATTTAGGCGTGCTGGGCCTATACATACACCAACGCATTCAGAGGGTAATGAGCTGACCCGAAATGTCCCTCTGCCAAATTGGCGACGCAATGCGATTGCACTTCTTGTGGATCAAACAGAATTGGAAAGGTATGGCCTTTGATTTTAAGCCCATTGTTCATCGCAGGTCTCTCGGACAGGCATGCTGACTTCAGCACTTCTTATCGTTCGGTCTCACTATCAATAGCCAACTCGAGCGACCCCACCTACTTCTCGGTGCAGCTGCTCAACTCGAACAACTCTCAGCTCAACGGTAACTTCCAGATCGGTAACGCGCTCAACACTGCCGTGAGTCTTCCACCAAGCCCATAAGTTCCCCACAGGATAAGCTCGGTTGACTGATGCTCATACACCTTGACGCTCTGTGCGATATATCTACAGAACGGAACGGCCCAGATCTTCATTGACCAAATTCCCAGTGGCACTTACACTTTGCTGCTTGTCAACAGCAGCAACTACGCGCTTGATCGTAAGTGATATTTTGCGCCCCTTCTGAATGGTTGCACAGAACCCAACTTACATATCCCTCGACTTGACTCGTCTTGGCTACATGAACAACAGGGCCCCAGGTGTACTACAGTAAGTCTACCTCTGATACTTTCACCCACACTTGCCTCGTAGAATTCCTTAGGACCCGGAACTGATCCTCAACCAAACCAATTTCTCGCATTTCTCGCGTTTCTCGCATTATAGCCTCGAGCTCCTTCGAAATCAAGCCAAACGGCACCACTCCCGCTCAGGTCACGGCCAACACCAACGCAAACCCAGACTCTTCGTCTACCAAGGCTGCTACCGGATCGGCCAGCGCAACTCTTTCGAGCGCAAGCAGCACTGGTACCGCTCGCCAAGGTAACAGCAATGGCACCTTAGGTAGCAATGTCGCTATCATGGGTACTGTCGCTTCGGTCATCCTCGGTCTTGGTCTTGGTCTTGGTCTGATCGTCTAAGAGACATAGTCAACCTTTTTAGGTTGGTCTCGCGCCTGCCCGGGTACGCCTTGGGTTGTGTAACGTGTCTGCTCCAGCTGAAAAGCCTTCGTCCATCCCCAACTTTCAATGAACACTCTCTTTCGTCACCAGCCAACTCACTGTTTGTCCCGCAAGGCTTAGGTCGGAAGCCGCCTTGAAGCCGGAACTTGCGGGATGAGATTCTGCCAGCTACAGCATCAGCCCGCAGCGGTGTCACGCATATGAAGTCTAAACATGAGCCCTTCTTGGCAATCGTTAGTTGGTCCGAGATGATGTTGCGCGTCGATCAAGAGACGAGACGTTTGGCGTGGTGGTCGTGCAGCGGAAGTGCGTCTACTGTACTGTAAATTTTATTGCATGAGGTGTGTGTTTCACAGATTGGACACAGAAATTACAGACAGAGAAGAGCAGCGCGCGGATTCAAGTACTCTGTAACGTCATTTGCTTGCGTTGGTGCCCTGTGAGCGGGGGCTACTCTGTATTTCATTCTCAGCCAAAAAAGCCAAGAAGGAGCAAGCAAGGTAAGAATTTTAGAGAAATCACAAATCGGTTTCAGCGAGAAAATGAGAGTGGGCGGTGCTGTATGAGTGGCATGGCTCGCAAACCCCCCTTTTCTGTCGCAGCCAGCTAGCTCACTTAGCCCTACGGTACAGCCCAGTGTTGCTAGGCATGCGACCACTTTTTACATATACACTCTCACACTCGCAAGCTTGACAAACGGTTTCGCAGCAGCATTTTGGGGGCTCGAGCAGCATCAGTAATCGGTTTGTCCGACAAACGCATCGATAGAACCCTGTCCAAGCATCTCGACCCGTCTCGACCTCGCACATTGCTTTGAAGCTCATTTTGGCTCGTCTCTTCGCGTGGCAATTCGATTCGACCAGCAACCCTTCAGAGCCAGATCAGAGTGATCTGCCGTCACAATTCCGACGTAATATCACATCTGGTGATAGCAGGCGATATCGTCGCGACGCCGTTAGACTCTACACAGCAGAAGAGCACCGGGATACCGAACCAGCCTTCAGCTCAGGTCAACAAGACACTCCCACAGCTCCGACTAGATCCGACGGCTACAACCGCAGAGAGCACAGCAGCAGACCAAAGTCGCAGGTTCTTGGATCGCTCACTCGAACCGGCCATTGTCCAGTCCACTTCCACGAGCTCACAGCAGCACACAGCAGCACACGCCAGCGCTGCTACTAACAGTGTGGAATTCCTGACGCCAAGGCGATCGCACACGCCGTAGCAACTATTCAGTAGACAATAATGAGCTTTGCTGGTCTTAGCATCTGAGGCTGGCCACTACCATCAGCAAGCGATTGCGGTCCAGCTTCTCTATCGATATCAGCACTTTCATCTCCTTTTATAGGCCAGCATGATGGCAGCAGCGACCCTCCCAATCTCCCGCAGCATGCGTATACCTCTCTCGCAGCGACAAGACATCAATGACTTTGGCTTCACCGACTCCGAAGGCGTTCCTGATGAATGGGGTCCATCCTCAATCCCACCGACTTCCTCCAACAACATTCCGTGGGATGACCAGGTCGTCCCAGCACTCCGGAAAAAGCTTGAAGCCGAGTCCAGAGACATCAGCAAGCGTATCAGCCGTATCCAAGAGAGTGAAAATGGCTGGGCCCGTTCGCGCGAATCCATCGACAGCAGAGCGGATCCTCGGGCTGTCTTTGTGGGAGAAGACCAGAGTAAGCGTATGTCAAGGGAGGTGGTTCAGCATCACCTTGAGAGTTCGGTTGATCAGTATCATAACCGATTTGCGACGGTAAGGACGCCAAGCACGCCAAAACGAGAACCTTTTGACTCGCCAAATCAAAGGGATAAAAGGGTCGTAGGGTCAGTATTGGCGACAGATGCGACACAGAGGGCGAGGGAGAAAGCGAGGCAGATTGCTGCTCGTCAAAAGGCACAGCAGCTACAACAGAAGCAGCAGCAACAGCAAGGAAATGGGTCCAAGGACTCCACCCTTGCGTCCAGCGACATGCACGGATACTACTCCAGAACGGACGGCAGCTTCAACGTGATCCCAGAGATTGGCGTAGCTGTCGCCGCAAATAATGGCTCCTCAATCCAAAACAAGCGGTTGCGAACGCAATCTACACCAATGAGACCAAGCCTCGACGCTGTAGGCCCACCAGACCCACTTCCCTCCAGACGCACCCATAACCAGTCCTCTGCCGATCCAATACGTCCAGTTGCAAATGGTCACCAACGAACCTCGTCCCTATCTCGTCGTAAAGCCGCGGCCACAGCAGCGATGGATGCCAAACTAGTCGAAGAGTTCGGCCCGCTCGGTCATACCCCTTCTCCAACAGCAAAACTTCTCCGCGCCCACCAGGAGCTCGATCCATCTTCGAGAGTATCAACATCATCCCCTAGTGTACGGAACCGGACTATCCAACCTGACGCATTCCGCTCCCTTTCCCCACCAGGAAAATCTGCCCGGTACACTCGCGAATCTTCGGCCCCGCCTTCGTTCGGTGGATCGCCCGGTGATGTGTCCGAGTTTGGCGGCTCGCCGGGAAGCAAGAGCATGAACAGTTGGGAAGATCAGATCATCCCTACCGTGGCTAGGAAGCTTCAGCAAGAACAGTTCTTACAGGCTGGCAAGGAGGGACGATTAAGCCGGTACGAGGGGCTGATCGATACTTGGGACAAGAATGGCCTGCCATTGAGCCGAAGTGATGTGATGGCCATTCAACGGCAAAGGGAGAAAAAGATGCAAGAAGAGGGACAGCATTCACAACAAGAGCAGATGCAGGACCAGGATCGGGGACTGAAGCAGGACGAGGTGGAGGAAGAACAAGTACTCACACCAGGGCCAGCACAAGCACTGCAACAGACAGGAAGCCAGCTCAGTCCCGTCGATGCAGATCTTGGTAGATCTCGCTCCGGGGCTAGCTCGAAAAGTAGTGCGGGATCACAGCACTCCCAGCCATATCAGCAACAAAAGGATTACCAACAGAAAGCTGCGCAACATATGATGCAGCAACATCCAATGCATCAACATGAGCAACAGCGACAGCAGCTTCAGCAACAGCACCAGCAGGTGGAGAGCGTACCAATGCAAGAATTTCATTCTCAACCATCGAGGCAACCGCCTCAAAACGTTTATCAGACAACATCCAAGCCAGCAGTCTCGACGCAGCCTCAGCCCGGCGTGAGCGGTGGTCACAAAGACGATGTTGTGGAGAAAGGTGGATGTTGCTGCATTGTCATGTAAATTTACGGTACCTCTGGCTGCTCTTCGTTGTCGTATTAGTTTGTCACGCACGCACGCGCCACCCCCTGTCGTTACTCTCTGTTCAAATTGACCTTCTTTTCACTCAATGTGCTGACTCTTAGAGTCTCATGTGCTTATGTTAAACGCGGAAGTGCTAGTCTGAAGTGAAAGAGATCGCGAAAGGACGACCTGACTGTCCAAAGTCCGAAACTCGAATGCCGAGCTAAGATTTGATACGTGGAGACCTAACAAATTGTGAAGAAAAAAAAAGGTCTTACACGAGCTTGGAAATGCACGTCCCCCAGCACGCGCCCGGACCAAACCGCACGCACCTGCACTATCATCGCTCGTTCTCGCTCTGCCCGACAGAACTTTTTAAGCTTCTTACCTTCAGCATCCCACGAATTCGTTCGACCTGCAACCGACGACGAAGATCGAATTCAAATATGCGAGCTACTATTCCAGTGCTAGCAGCCGCAGCAGCTCTGGGCTTGCCCACTTTGGCAAGCGCCGAGGTTTACAATCTCCTTCACCGAATCTCGACGTTCACCACTACACCGGAGTGGGAAGTTCGAGGAACATTCTCCCTTCCATACGCTCCCATTTCCAACACTACTGGCACTAATGGCTCACTAGAATCTGGTAATTTGATCAACACGCTTACATCGGTTCAAATCGAATCGCTCTTAACCGCAGCACAGGCAGATGACGCTGCAGAGAAATGGTACCAAATCGCGATCATCCCAGTCGCTTCCAAAATCGAGGAGGTTCGATTTGAAACTTCGGTCAAACTTTGTCATCTTCGACAATCCCATTCCAAATTACCTACCATTGACGATGAGGTTTCTCTCACAACTCGAAAAATCACTACCAATCCTGTTTGTTCGTCCTCATCGTGCAAGGATGGTAGTGAAGTTATTATCACAGGATTGAGTTATAGGATCTTGGATATAACTCTCGACACTCATTCTTGTCCGATTCAAACCTCTTTCAAGATTGCAAAAGTTTTGGAAGATGCGAAAAAGAAACGTCAGAGGCAACTTTCACGTCGTAGCAATCGTGGTAAGAAATCTGTTTCTCCTTCTTCTTCTTTGGAAGTAGGATTGGAATTTAACACTAAGTTCTCTTTGAAACAAAGTGGAAAAGTTACGAAACCAACGTTGAAACAAGCATTGCCAACAAATGAAGATGGAACGGTACAAATTGCACCAGTGGAGAAGAGTTTTTTGCAAAAGTATTGGATGTATCTAATCCCAGTATTTATCCTATTCATCATACCACCAGGGGATGATGATAGGAAAGAGGGTGCAGAAGCTCATGCGAGCAGTGATCATGTTGGAATTGGAAAGGGTATGAAAAAGTTGAACTAACCAAATCAAAGGGTTTTAAGAGAACGAGGTGGGTTAAGTTGTTGTCATCAAGGAAAAAAAGTGGGGGGGGGGGGTGGGGTGGGGTGGGGAGGTGTATCTATTATTCATCGGAAAGTGCATATGCAGGCTCTTTTGTATGGATTCAATTTAACGAGAGCACAGTGAATGTATAGTTTATCCATGTTCGTTTACGTTTTCGGATGGATTAGATAGAGAAGTATAAGTGTGTGTCTTGTGTGCGGGGGAAGGGGGATGGTTAAGAAAAGAATACTTTTCGATGCGGGTAGTTTGGGAATCATCTTACAGTTAGCCAATCATTTTAGATCTTTTTTTTTGGTTGGGTCCAGACGGCTTTATTTTATTTTATTTTATTTTTTATTTTTATTTTTGTTCGTGCATTCCTTTTTTTTTTGGACCTTTGGGAACCACATCTATCATAAATCCTCTTTCCTGATTGCGAAAAAAAAAATCAAAAAAACCCCCATCTCGCTCTTAAGTCACGTACGTTGCACACACACACACAATCCCAAAAAACCCATCCAACCTCGCATCTAGAACCTCATAATATTATCAAGTCCCCAAAAAAAACACACCCCCCTTCTTCTAATTCTCGTCATAGTCATCGATCGTCTCATCTTGTCTTTCATATCATATTCCTCCTCCCCCTCATATCGAACCACTTCGTAAATGTTTACCGTTGTCTGACTCTAGACTTAGTCGGATGATTCTGTCCAACGAAAAATGTACCTGCCTTATATACGACGTAAAACAAAACCAAAACCTGACCAAACCTCACAAATGGATTCGCCACATCCGCCTGATACGCCGTCTCTTCCCTCGTCCAAGCTTCACTCCCCTCCTGTCTAGCTCGATTCCTCACCTCCCTCGCCCTCTGTTGTGCCGCCAAAATCTCAAACGCATCATCGTTATTGGAATTTTCATTGACGATCGAACTATGCGTTTGTCTCCCAAACGTAGTACCTCTGCTACTGCTATCGGTCGCATTATGTCGAGCTTGAGATTCTGCAGCTTTACGCCTTCTTTGATAATCCCACGCATAAGTAGCTCTAGCACGCCGATTCGCATTATCATCCGCATCATACCCATATCCAAATCCCCCTCCCCCTCCTCCTCCCACATTATCACCATAACCACCATAAGATGCACCTCCACAAAACGACGCAGAAGCCTGACCATCATAACTCTTTCGATTCGCAGGAGTACCAAGTGTGGCATACGCTTCACTCACCTCCTGAAATCGCCTCTTGGCATCCTCGCTAGGGTTGACGTCCGGATGAAGCTCTTTCGACAGTTTGTAGAATTGCGACTTGATTTGCGCCTGCGTCGCTGATCGAGCTACTTGGAGCGTTGTGTAGTGATCCAAAGCTCGAGCCGAGAGTTGGATCGAAGTAGAGAAACCACGTTTGCCACCCATGCCACCGTTGCTGCGAATGTTGGAGCTTCTAACAGTACCATTCGGAGTAGCAGTTGCGGTCGTGGTAGTGGTACTCGCACGACGAGGATGTGTCGAGGAGGCGGAATCACTACTTTCATCCTCCTCGACCGAGGCGGAAGCAGGATCACGCGCAAAGATAGCAGAACCTTTGCCCCAAGCACCAGCCTTCTTTCCCCAATCCTCTCGCACACCCCAAACATGAGATTCACTCAACACCGGTGGGCCTTGGTCCCGATTCCTCTTCTTACCAATCGGACCTGGGCTGAAGTCGGGAGCTTGGTACTCTTTCTTCCCAATTGGCTCTTGTTTCCTCTCCTCCGCCTGTTGCATTTGCTTTGTAGCCCAACTCTCCATTTCAGCTTCCAACTTTGTCTGTGCTTCTCGTCGACCTGGGAAAGAGGCAGTTTCGTAAGATGCTTCTTCGGCAAAATCACCACTCGGATCTACAAACCTCCCAGGTGCGTCGGCTGACACCAGGTTTGCAGTGGCACTCGCTGCATTTGCCGCACGGTCCAAATGCCTATGTGCTTCGTTGAGCTCATTGGCAACTGCAGCTTTCCCAATCGCTTCTGCCATTGCCTTGTCTTGCTCCTGCTTCGAACTTCCTGCCCAAGAAGCCATCTCGTTTAGAAGGAAAGGTCGCCACCCCTTTCGCTTCATCCAATCAGGATGGCTCATTTCGAACAAACGACTCACAGCCCTTTGGTACGAGAATCTTTCATCTTCACCACTGAAGATGGCCAAATGTTTGAATCCGATCTTGTCATCTTTGTCGTCGTTTGATTTCATCTCGCCAGAGGATCGTGTGGAAGGTCGGTCGGACGAGTAGGCAGAAATATTGGGACGAAAGCCTTCCTCTGTGTCCTGCATAGCTTCCGAAAGCGTCTCGGCCATGATGAGGGAATCCGTCATGAATTCGTCTTGGCTGAAATCTACGCGTTGGTTGGCTTTACGAGCAGCCAACTCTTCTTCTTCAGGGTAAGCTTGACCATGAGGTGGGGTGAGGAAGGGTGAACGGGCGCCTTTGGTGGACATGTCGACAACGTCTTCGGTCGTACCATCGCGACGAGCCGAGAACTGCAGTTCGGGTCGAACATCGCCAGGACCTGCAGCAGGACCTCTGGCTGCATGGCGAGAAGCACTTTCTGCGTCTGGGAAGAACAAATCATCTGGCCCAGCATCAGCTAGAACGATCAATCGACATCCTGCCTCGTAAACCGCATCGAGCAAGGTAATCATTCTTCGAGCTTGGTTCTTTTGCATAAGCGTCATCTGCGGCACGCCTTCAAGGACAAAGGTGTGATATGTGGATGCCAAAGTAAGATAGTCCGCGGGACCCAAGGGCGAGTCGCACAGTTCGGAAAATGTGAACCGACAAACGCTAGGATGTGTGGTAGTCGATGCTATGGAACGTGGGACGACGAGTTTCCGACCATACACGTTGAGTGTTGCTGGCGAAGCTGTACGACCCGCAGTGACTTGCGAGACCAGAGCATCGTATTTGTCCGCTTCGTTCCTGAGAAAGTACGACGTTTGACCTGGCGTTGGCGTCACTTCCCCTTTACTCTGCGGAGCTTCATCGGCGCTTTGTTCTGGCTCATCGGCCAGGTTGCGATCGAGCCATTCCTGCCTGTAGTGCGGTTCACGTCGAAAATCTCGTGAGCGTCGCATCTCGTGATTTGGACACCTCTCTTGCAAGATCTCCAAAAACTGCGTCAAAGCCCCACGCTGTACATTGCTAGCATACAGATCCTTTGGAATCCTGTTACTCGTGCCTACAACCACGCCGCCCAACCTCCAATACGCCTCGAGTGTCCTTCTCAGCAATCCTGCACTTGCGACATCCACCAACTGTATCTCGTCGAAAAGCAGAATGTGACCGTGGTTCAGGAAAAGATGTGCTGCGGCGTGAAGGGGAAGCGTGGTCTTGACCACATCTCCATCTGGACCAGGAACGTATTTGAGCTCGTCATTCGGGTAGCCATTATCAGCAAGAGAATCGGGACGGAAGAATGGCATACCTCTGAGCGCGCGACGCCAAGCCGAACCTTTGTTGGTACGTGTCCAAATGGCACCGGTTCCGATTTCTGGGGTTGCAGTCGCACGGGGCATACCCTGAGCGACAGCTAGACGGCGTCGTTCAGCTTCCTCCCAAATGATCTTGTATAAATCTAGCAAAAGATGGTGATAGTGTCGACGAAATTTGTACTTTGTTGGAAGACTGTCATAGAATATGTCCATGACCATCGACTTTCCTGTACCCGGGGTTCCTGTTATCAATAGGCCCTTGGGTGTTCCAAGTTCGGCCAAACCTTCGGACTCGCTGAGCCATTTCACGAGTTCTCCGATGTCTTGCTGTTTTGTAGGCGAAGAGGGTGCGCGGGAGGTGGGCTCGTCTTGAAATTCGCGTGCTCCAGGGCGTAGGCGTGAGTCGATAGCAGAAGCGAGGGCGACAGAGGCTTTAGATTGCGAGTCATCATTGAGAATGCCGAGCAAGTGAGCGGGAGGAATGTAATCGCGCAGGCTACGATTGATGCGGCGCAGTTGGAGCAAGGCACGAAGTTGTTCCTCGTCTTCTTCAAGTTCACCTCGTGCTACTTTGGCGCGGTAGATTAAGAGGGGATCAGTGACTTGAAGAGCGTTAGATTCTGGCTGTACGCCGATGGGGCCGACAAAGGAAGCTAGTCCGCGAAAAGAAAAGGAGTGTGTTGATTGGATTGAAGAATGTGAGGGGACAGACCGCCGATGATAAGGTCGAGAAGTTGCATGGAGGGTACTGCAATGCCGTTGCGCAGAGGGTAGTGATGAAGCAGTCAAAAACGATGATGATGGGCGTGACACCCGCACGATACGTGTTGCAGGGACCAACATGACCCCAAAAAGATGTGATTATGATAGCATGTATGCGTGCGTTTAAAATGAGCGTATACGTATGTTAGCTGACCCGATGATGTTGAGCTCGTTGTTTGGATCTCGACCAAGATTGGCGTACAGTGATTCAGAAGGCTGAACAAGACGATGCTACGTTTCAATTCGGTGCAATTGTCGAATGTTAAGCGATGCTAGAGGATCTCGTGATGGCTTGAGGTGATTAGAATAATGATCGAGTACAAATTGTGTGTGGAATTAATCGTGATCAGCAACGTGAAGCGGTTGATACCGAAGTATTCTCATCAAAGCGCTCTAAGAAGTGGTGTAGGTAAGCGTGCAGTCAGTCAGTCACTCAGTCAGTCAGTCAGTCAGTCACGTTGGCCTCACTGCATTTGTTTTATGATGCTCTCTCAGCAGCAGCAGAGGCGACTAAGTATATTTCAAGAGCCTAAAACTTGAATTTTTCCGCCTTTTTGATGCCTCCTCAACACTTCTCCACAAATCTGTATTGGACCTTCCATCCTATTTCATCTCGGCCGATTGACTTGGCCGCGAAGTATGGACCCTGAGATTCGGATTTCGGTGTGTACTTTCTTTTCTTTTCTTTTTTTTTTTTTTTTTTCTTTTTTTTTTTTCTTCTGGCTGCAGGTTATACATTTGGCTGGGAAGAAGAATGCTTGCTGATATCCTAGTACAACACCATCTTAAAGCCTCACTTACTCACTCACTCATTCCTGAACATACAGGAACATCAGACATCACTGATTGCTGCACATGGTGAAAACTAAGCCACAATGTCCCGACCAGAGCATCTAGCCCCTCCAGAAATCTTTTACAATGACACCGAGGCTCAGAAATACACTGCAAAGTAAGCAAACCCGTCAACACCCACTTTTTCACTCGAGTGACTTCACTCCTTAGCAGCGTTTTGACATTCACTCCTTGCTATTTTCATCATGTTTTGTCATTACAGTACCCGAGTTCAAACTATTCAGGCCGAAATGACACAAAGAGCCATCGAACTCTTGATGCTTCCCGAACATCGCAAGCCTGCTTTGCTGCTTGATATTGGGTGTGGTTCGGGTCTATCTGGCGAAATAATAACTCAACATGGACATGAATGGATTGGTTTTGATATTTCACCTTCTATGCTTGAAGTGGCGCTTGAAAAGGAGACCGAAGGTGATGTGTTGCTTGCGGATGCTGGACAAGGGTGTGGTTTTCGAGCTGGTTCATTTGACGGAGCCATCTCCATCTCCGTTCTTCAATGGTTATGCAATGCTGATGCTACTAGTCACAATCCAGCTCAAAGGCTTAGCTCTTTTTTCACAACGCTTTACTCTAGCCTTTCCAGAGGAAGTAGAGCAGTTTTTCAATTCTACCCAGAATCCGATGATCAGGTCAAATTCATAATGCAATTCGCTACCCGAGCCGGTTTTGGTGGAGGTCTCGTAGTCGACTATCCCAACTCTAAGAAAGCCAAAAAATTTTACTTAGTGCTTTGGGTAGGTGGAGAAATGATGGTGGGTCCCAATGGTCAATCAGCCAAACAAACTCTTCCTGAAGGTCTCACCCACGATCATGAAGGTGTTTCGGGTACATCAAGTGTAAAATACGAAAAGAGAAGAATGGACAAAAATGTTCGTAAAGGTGGTAACAAAACTAAAAAGCGAGGTGGAGAAACTGCAAAGGAGTACATTGTGAGGAAGAAAGACTTGAATAGAAAGAGAGGTAAGGAAGATGTTCCTCTCGACTCAAAGTATACAGGAAGACGCAGAAAGGGAGGCTTTTAGCACTGTATAGACAAAGTTTTTAAAAAGGCATCTGTGTCTTTGTTTCTTCTTCTTTTTTTTTCATTATTCTTTCCAAACCGTTCTTTACTGCAATCATCCATACTATGGTTATACCCTCTCAGTTTACAATCGTTCCAAGTTGTTGCAGGTCATTATAAAAAACATCACTTTCGATCGCACCCATTACTTTCGAGTCTGTTTGGCTTTCAACATGATCACAGCATTTGAACCTTGTCACAAATCGCGATTTACTGTAGTGTAAATGTAGGAATGAATCCATCCCAACTATCATAAAATTACCTGACTTTCAGATATCATCATCCATTCCGACGGGAATCTCGACCTTTTGACCCGGTTCGAATGCAGGTAGACCCAAGTAAGGACAGCTGGAGCATCGGAAAGCATCACCGAGGAAGCAGCTTCCGCATGAGCTCGTGGCACCCTTTGTATCCACTTGAATTCTCTTGATTGTCTTTGGCTTTCCATCCTTGCCAATGATGGTCTCGGTGACCTCTGTTCTTTTTCCACCCTCGGATGGTGCTGCGATGCCGGGCATGTCCATGTCCTCTGTATCGAGCTGAACCACATTGGCGTTTCTCTCCTCCTCTTCCTGAAGTTCACGCAGACCGCAGGTGCAACCCTTGCATGCCTTTTTCTTTTTACTTTGACCAGGGCCTACGTCGCAGTCAGGACGTTTGACTGCGGTGGAGGGGACAAAGTCGGCATCGCGAAGCAGACTGGATTGGTCGATAAGATCGTTCGAGGAAGCTGGTTGGGTAGCCCAGAGTGACTTTTTAGCGTTGGCAGATGCACCGCCACCACCGAGCTTTCGTCGAAGAGGAAGCGCTGAAGAGGTGGCGTTGGAAGAAAAAGAAGAAGTATAAGTAGATCCAATGGAGAACGAGCTGGCAGGGGTAGCGGGTTTGAAAGCGAAAACGAAACCAGTCTGAGCATCGGTCTGAATGTCGTGAAAGCCAGCGATGGTGAGTTCAGCCTTTACTTTTTGTGCAGTGGTCGCATCTACAAGTTCGCCTGCTTCAACAATGATCTTTGCATTGGGCTGAAGTGCAGAGTGCAGGCCGGAAAGGAGAAGAGGTGAGGCGGCATCGGCGTAAGGCACTACAAGGTGCGCGATAGGGTATGTGCTGGGCGTGAGCAAAGTAGCTCCATCGGTGAGACGGTCGACCATGTGCATCTCGACTTGACGACCCGAGTATGCCTCGATCGCTTTCTGGTATGCACCACTCTGGGCCGAAGCCATGGATCCGATGACGAGAACTGTACCGGTAGGGTCTACTGAGGTGGACGAGACCACTCCATTGGAAATGTGTGAGAAGCTTGTATCTGTTGCGACGGGAGGAGACATAATTGCAGATGCGATGCAGAAGTTGTTTTAGATGACACTAGTGAGGGTGGTTATCGCATGGAATAATCGGATGAGCTCGGTGCAGGAAGAGGAGAGAGAAAGTATAGCCGGTTTGAGGAAGCCTTGATAGTATAACGACCCAGATGAGATTTTATGCAGTACAGTGCACGTATGTGATGGAAGGAATGCAAGATGTGATAAGAGTAGAAACAGGTGGATGAGAATGCGCAGTCAACCGCGGTGGAGACAATCGAGTATCTCTAATAGATTAAGAAAAAGTGGTAAAATTGAGCTCATTTGGCTCATCTCTGCCTGGCTGGTGTGGCAAATCAGCAGCAGCGTTACTGTATTGCTTTTCTTCCGCTTCTTTAATTTTGAATTCGTTTGAGACTTTGAACCTCCGACTGAGCGCAAAAGCGGTGTTTTTGGTTGGTCGGCTCCACCACTTTAATGTATATATTTTCATATTTTGACACAATTTAATTTTACAGCTCGGTTGCCAACCTAATAATAATAATCTCCAGACCACTCCTTTGTTTCTTGACAGTGTACACTATTAATCAATCACATTATACTGTCCTTTCTGAATTTGATGTTGTAAATCTTGTACCAGCACGATTGAGCAAAGACCAAAATACCATGCAGCCTGCTGCTCGAGGACAAAACGCTTGGTCAAATAAGTCCAAGTGGCGATTACTGGTGGAGCTCTATGACTCGCCAAAGCCAAATTGGGCGAATCTGGTTGGTGGAAATCAGCAGTCTTATTTTTTTCAAGCTTGTGCACGCACGTCTTATCTGATACAAATTTTAGCTTAGCCGCTCGGACTGCTATTATTTCGGCCGAGATTGTATGGTTTGAATCTCTCTAGATATCGTACATTTTCAATGCTGGGTGATAGATATCATCAGACAATCCCGGTTTGAGCTTCTCACAGGCTAGCATAACGTCGTTCGAATATCTTGACATGCACGTTATAGACGGTGCGCTTGTTCTTCTTGAATCAACATCCTCCCTATCTGGAGGGCAAATCGATAGTGTAGTAGTTCGGATACACCAACTCATCCTCCAAGCCTTTGCGCATCACCTCTGCTATAAACTTTTCCACTTTGCCTACATTCTTCAACACGTGCTTCTCGTGCTCCCCTACCTCGGTTTCAAACGTCACCGTTGGAAGAATGTTGAATCCAGGACTGATGTTTCTCTTGCCCATTGTGCCATTAAAATCTTCTTCTCCTTCCTCCCCTTGTTCTTCCTCAACCAAACATACGTGTGCCCTTTGATGTTCGCCTTCCAACGCCACGATCAGACCCGCGCGCATAACAAAGCCCGTCACGCTCAACTTTAGAGGTAGCGACATGAAAGCTGCCGAAGGATAGTTGATCAGAAGGCTCGTACAAATTGTCAGCCGAAATGTGGTTGTTGGCCAGACCAATGACAGTTGCATTTGTAGTGACGGTAGTTGCGAGCGGGTTGAAACTGGACCATTTGTAGCATCTCTTTCTTCATTTGGAGATAATTGGCCAGATGTCGAAACAAACCTTGTTGAAGCTGGTATGGAACGCGTTGACGGTCTTGCACCACCACCACCACCACCACCATCGTTCGCTCCTCCGTACATTTGTGGAGGATGCAGACTGTTGACATCTCGTTTAGCGCCAATTTGCGAAACGCTGCTCATAGGTCCAGGTCCGCCCATACCACCACGAACCGAAGAAGCAGCATCGAAGCTGGTCTGTCTACTATTATTACCTGACATGTAAACTGGTCCAAATCCGGGTTGTGTTGTCTGCTGCCAGTATTGAAAGTATCCTGGGCTGGGTGGAACCGAGTCAGTGACGGGGCTTGTCACTTGATTTTGTGATAAACCACCTAGACCTGCCGATCGTATACCTCGACTTGCTAGAGCTGTACTCCATTGCTGATACACACTGTTGCCCAAAAACCCTCCTGAACCTGCTGCCGGAGTGACTGGAACGCTACAGGCCAAGCTGGTTGAAGCCACACTTCCCGGTCCATGGATTCGGTGAAGCGGAGTGGCGTCATCGAACTGTGTGTATGTCCTTATAGGTATCGCGCCCTCTCCTACTTGTGGTGAAAAAGTTTCTGTTGGGCTCTCGACAAGCGTTGTTGCATTGCTCGCTGGGGTTGCCTGTCGAGTCCTACGGTTGCGAAGTGGTGGGTCGTCATGTGAAACAAAATCAGGCCAGATATCGTTGATTGAACGTATAGCCACATCAGGCGCATCCGAGCCAAAATGAAGATCGGTGAAATGAATTTCACCGATGAAAGAGGGCCTTTTGGAAGAAGCTGCTTCGAGCGCACGATTGATGGTTTCCAGAAATCGTACCGACAGCTCATCGTCGAGCAGGTTCCATTCGAGATCCAGTGACATCGTGCTCGATTGAGGCCCCAATTAGCGCCTAAGTCAGCGTGCGCTATGATTGTACCAGAAAGATGAGAAATCGGGTCATCGCCACCATAATCAGGGTATCAAAGTCGATAAGAATCGAGTGAGTTGAGCAATGTTGGTGTCGGTGTGCAACGTTGCCAAAAGTGTTGAACAAGCTTCAGTCACGAGAGCGCAAATCAAATCGGGCACAAGCCCCGATACAGGCTTGAAATTTTGGCGTCTGCCATTTCTGACAGGCTTGACACTCTCAGCCAATGATTCACTACGCTTTCAGCAACTCTCTTCACTGGATGCATGCGGGAACCGCATCAATTCTTGCCCCTCTTTGTACTTAACCGATTCGGATGATTAACAGTGTCTCAATCGTGTTGACATTCTGCGAGTAGAGATTAGAATAGAAACGTACTGTACACGCGCAGTGTCAAAAAGACTTCTCTTTACCAAGGTTCCAGATCAGAGCATGTAGCGGAACGAGCTTTTGGCCATAGCCATCTTGAGCTCTCTCTTCTTTGCCTTTGTATCCAGTGCGACACCGCTCTCTGGATCCATCCCCTTCTTCTCCAGCTCGTCCTTGCCTTCACCACCATGGAAAGAAAGCTCTGATTTGATCCTGTCCAACTCGGCGTTCTCCATATTGAGCATCGTCCTGTGCAACAAAACCAACGCGATGCACGCCACAAACATGCAAATACTGATGGTATTGCTCTGCCAGTACTCTGGTCCCCACTTTTTGGGCCAAACGTAGCTCGCACTAATGTTTCCCAATTGCGAGAAAGCATTGATTAATGCAAGCGCTACAGCCTTTTTGTATTTGGGCGTAGGAATACTTGGTGCGATCCAGCCAAGAACACATGTGAACCCGGCATAACTCGATGCTTGGATAAAGAGTGCAAAGAATCGTGCACCCAACGCCGTCGAGGTGCTGGCGATGATGAATCCAACGATACCAAAGACGAGTGGGATGATGATGTGCAAAGTTCGCTCCTGAGTCTTGTCAGAGTGAAAGCCATTGACAAGACAGGCGAGGAAAGCAAAGAACCAAATGGGAGCAGTCAACAGGAGCGTGACAGTATGGCTATAGCCGAGAGATCCAACGATAGTTGGGAAGAATTGGTTGAAGCCAACACCGATGGTAACGGCAGTAAGCATAAAAGCGAGGACCCAAACTTTGATGTCTTTGACTGCCATCAAGAAGCCCTGTATGGCAGTGCCCTCCTCTTCGGAGGGGGAGAGGGATGTTCCTGCATCAAGGCAAAGTCGATTGACTGCAAGTTGGCGCTCTTGCGGGGTTAGGAACTTGGAGTTGCCTGGCATATCAGGAAGGATGAATACTGCCAAGGCGGCAATGACAACAGTAATTGCACCTTCAAGGATGAACAACCATCTCCAAGAGTGCAAGCCTGCCTTTCCCTCCATTCCCGAGAGAATTCCGGCACTGATGAGACCCGAGAACGCATTCGAGATGATGCTGCCGCTGAACAGCAGCGCTGTACGAGTAGCCATCTCTTCTTTCTTGTAAAAGAAGGAGAGTAAGGCCAATGCGGCTGGGAAAAAGGCTGCTTCAACGATTCCGAGGCAAATACGGATTGCCAACAATGAATGGTATCCGGAGGCTGCGGCGGTGCATCCTGAGACTATACCCCAAAGAACGACAAAGGTAGGGATGTACAAACTTGGACGGCCGATCTTGGTCATCAACAAGTTACTTGGGATCTGAAAAGTGATATAACCCACGTAGAGGATACTGAGTGCTGTCTGGTATTCGGTATCTTTGAGTTTGAGATCTCGAACCAGACCATTGTCTCGAGCCGTCGAGATGCTGTTGCGGTCTGTTTGTTGACATTTGAAGAGCCAAAAAATTAAGAAAATAAATAAATAGAAGATGAAGAAATAAAAATTGAATTTTTAAGGAGCCTGTCAGCATGTCTGCTTGCCATGAAGCTATACATGAGAGACGAGGGGGAGGCAAAGAGGCTAAATACCAAGATAATTGAGCACATAGAGAAGGATGGTAATCGGCATCAAACGCAAGTCGATCTTGCGAACAAGACGCTTCTCGGCGATTTTGTATTCCTCCGAGTTGGGATCGAGTGCGGCGACGCCAGAAGGCATTGTGTTGACTTGATCGATGGAGATGGCGTCCTGAGCGACTTGGCTGGATATAGAGATGGGCGAATCTCCACTTGTACGAATACTGAGATGCTTGGCCTTCATCGTGATGCTCTTTTCTCAACCGGGGAAATTTTGAGGGAGAAATCAATTCCACGAGGTTTGTGATTGTGATTTAAGGGTGACTTTGGAGGAAAGGGGAAAGGAAAGACATGAGATCAATGGCAGAGCCGAAGGAGCAAAAGCAGCGAGCGATATCAGGAGTGAAGAAAGAGGATAGCAGTCGAAGAACGATGATCTCTTTATACGATCCCAAGACTGTGAGTGAGGAAAAGCGCAAGGAACAACAAGCGAGAGAGGCGACACTTTGTCATAGAGGCCAAAGAGTGGGGCTGCATCGTGGGGCTGAACTCTAGTGTGGAACACTTGACACATGATGCTACCTACTGTATCTTGTCCGCATTCCCCACCGGCAGATACTTTGTCTATGGTTCTGCTCTGCAGTCTTGAACAGACCAAAGCCATACACCACGCCGGTGCTTCTTGCCATACGGTACAGTGAATGAAAATACTGTAAATTACGTTGACCCCACGGAGAAACGCTCGCTTAAAGTTGAGCTGCAATGTTAGATTGTTGGACGAATCACTGGATGTGTTCAGGAAGTGAGGGAAAGCGCGTTGTGTGTGTGTGTGGGTGTGGGGATGAGGAATTTCAAGCATTTAAACTTTCTTTACAGCAAGCGGGTTCAAGTTGACGTGGGGGATTTGAAACTCATGCGGAGAAAATTTCGGCGAAAATTGCGAGCAGCCGCACCGTGGGAAACCAAAAATTTCTAGGGCGATTAGCCGCTGCTACCGAATTTCGCCGACGCTGTAAATACTCACATTGTACTGTATGTACATTACAACGTTTAATTAAATAAATAAATTACTCACTAACTTTTACTGTAAGACATATTTTATTTTATTTTTTTTCCTCTTCGCAGAGATTTGTTTCATATTATTTTCCCCTTTTTCAAATGGCTTGGCGTTGCTTGAAGCCTCTCGTCACGACCCTGCATCGAACAATTTCCAGCGTTGTAACACTGTATACGCAACCGCCAAAGGGGGGCCCGCTTCCGCTTTAGCCATATCAGTATCGATTGGCATGTATTGGCCGACCTTGAACCTCTTTTCTTGCCTTTTTTCGTCTTTGTTTCTTTGGGTAAGGAAAACGCCCATCTCAGCTTACTTGTCTTCATGGCTTTGTGTACTTGCATCATTTTGGTAAGCAAGTAAAAGACAAATCTTCCAATCTACGGTACAGAGTTACCTACTCTAACCCACCCATACACATGCTACTCCAAAATTGATTTTTCATATGGTGAAAGCGAATCGCCAAGGCTGTGTGAATTCCACGCAGTACAGTAAATTTACATGCAAGTATCTTACAAAGCTCTTGCCTGACCTCCATCCACGTGACGTAATCCCAAAAGCAAACGAGCAAATGCTGCACACACACAGAGCGGCTTACTCATATGACAAGCAAACCATGCAGGCGGTAAACGAACCAACATCAATATTGGCGCAAAGAAACAAAAAGAATGAAATGTAGCAAATGCTGCTTACTGCTTGCTCCTTTCAGGAAGCGACAGAAGCTTGAACAGAAGCAGCAGTAGTGAGTCAACCTTGATTCTTGACTCCATCTTCAGAGTAATAGCAGCTCCACAAGCAATTAGTGCCATCACCTTGCCCACTTGCACTTTCTCTAGAAAAACCATCCGCGCCGCAAATCTCGTTATTCACCTTTCCGGTCAACACCTGTGTCAAGGCTGCTTCTTCCACAATCTTGGGTGTCGCATTCACATCGGGCTGAAATCCCGAACTCTTGTTGATCAAACTGAGTTGAAGCGATTTCAACATCTCTGGCGAATGGTCGGTGGAGCAACTGTTCGACAAGATACCGGACCATGAAGTTGGACGCCATGAACGACGACGTTCCGCCTTGGTCGACGTGGCATTCGCGTTATTCCTCTGGGAGCGCCGAGAGGCATTTTCAAGCATGGAAAATACGTCCGAGATGCTGGATCGGCGCCTGGCACGTGTAGCTGCATCCATCGTACTGCTCTCATCGCATCTTGCAGGCCAAGTAGCAGTTGGCATCTCGGTGGATTTCAACGCAGCAGCCAGAGGTGCTGATACTGATGCAGGCTTGACAGTCTCATTCACGGCTTGCACATTAGCGCGAGACTTGCGACCAAGTGATTGGAAGAAACGTTGGATCTTGCTCTGCGTGCTGTTTCCCTTCTTCTTAGCATAATCTGTTGCCTCTTCGTGCCGTGCCACTACCGCAGGCCTTGCGTTGATCGGAAAAGTAGTACGTTCAGTACGTGCCTGAATACCACCTTGTTCCAGCTTAGCCTCTTGCGTAACTGCCGGAACAAACGAAATGACGGTAGGTCCTCGTTTCACCGTAGTACCAGTAGCTGCGACTCGTTGCTTTTTGAGCTGCTCTGCCTCGTCCTCGACACGTTGCGCCTCTTCGTCGCCAAGCGAAAGGATGGGCTTGGCACTAGCATCCACTCGAGGCGTGGTCGGCGCGGTGGAGATGCTGCTTCGCTGAGATCCTTCCCCAGGACGACAAGATGCCAAAGTGTCTGTGCCTACGCTGTAAACCCGGTTCATTCTCGTCTCGGCTGCTGCTGCATCATGTACCACGAACTCGGGCCGTCTGGACGGAAGGCGAGCAACAGCAGCGGAAGCAGGGATCCCGGAGAGTCTGTCAAATTCGTTCAACTCTTCCTCATCGAGATTAACAAGATCGGCAGACGAATCCTCAGAGTTGGACCAAGTGCAATGAGGGTATCGGCGGTGGAGAGCAAACCTCATGGGAGTGGAGGTCGGGACAAGCTTACGAACGAACCCAGAGCATCGGCTGGCAAAACGGCCGTTGCGATGAGGATGGAACAAGTCCAGCGTCATCTGGTCCAGCTCATACTTGCGGTAGCGTTGGAAATGCTCCTCGAGCGGTAAATTATTGTCCGCTGCGTTCTCGGCAAAGAGGTAGGCTAAGTAGCGGGTCTTGTTTCGCAATACTTGCTCCGAGAGCAAGGTGGAGTTAGTGGCGTCAGCGCCTGCTGGACGAAGGGAGCGTGTCCAAGGAGCCCCCGAAGCTGCAATACATGATCCGGCGGTTGCTGCAGACACATCTGCGTCCATCACCTGGTTGACAAGACCCTTGATCGTAGCAAGCAACAGGTCAGCAGACATGCCGTCGTTCTCGAGCACATGATCGACCAAGCCGAGCTTCTTCGCCTCATGCGAGCTCATGGGTAGCATCTCGCGGGCGAATTTGGCAGCCACCCTCGAGCCGCAGCGTTCGTACCACGAGTAAGTGTGACATTCCGAGCCAAACAGACCAAGTCCGCGGTAATGAGGGTTCAGCACCGCAGATTCGGCACAGATGACGTAGTCGGCAGCAGTGGCCATGGCGAGGCCTCCCGCAGCGGCATTGCCTCGTATGGCTGCAAAGGTGACGATACCCTTTGGCGCCAAAATCGCCTGCACGCAGTCGTCGATGGCATTGATATTCGCCCATCCTTCGGCAGACGGATCAGGCGAGCCTTCGATGACATTCAGTGCAATGCCGTTCGAAAAGTAGCCAGGCCCACCCAGCATGACCACAGCCTTGAGGCCCGGAACTTTGAGCGACCACTGGATGGCTTGTAGCAAAATCTCACATTGAGTGGTGGAGAATGCGCCGTTGTAAAAGTCGGCATGTACGTAGGCGACAATCGAGTTGGTCTTTGGGCTGGACTCCACATCAACCCAAACTTGCTGGTAGGTACCTAGACGGCGAGCCCACGGCTGCGTCTCGTCGGCGCCAAATCCCGTGGTTGGGCTCCATTCGGAAACTTTGTTCGCGTCCATCACACCGAGTTTGGTGGCGACTTCAGGCATGGAGAGGAGAGCCATCACTGCTGGAAGCTTGGGTTGAAGCAACTTGTCAGTCTTCGCCTTGGGTCGGCGGAGATGACCAATCCAGAGAGGAAAGTCTGCACCAACATCGACGAGAACAGCACCTTGGCGAGTGGCAAGAACCGTTCCGGGTTGGTTCAAAGCCGCTTGTCTCGAAGCGACGGCGGGTGGAAGTGCATCGCGCTGAATGCGAGCGTTATAGAGGAAGAGCGGTGTACCAAAGAGGGTGGAGAGCATGCCTGGTTGCGAGTCGGCACTGCGAATACGTTGGAGGATAGCATCAGCCGAGAGGCGAAACGTGAACCCGTCAACGCTAGATTGAGGGAGAAGAGTGAGGAAGTCACGTTGAGAGGCGCGCAGAAGGGGGCGATTGTGCGTTCGTCCACCGAGAAAAGGGACACCTCGAGATACACACTGTGTGCGGAAGTGAGATGGAGCTGCTACTGACGCGCTGATGGGCAGGTAAGATGTGGCACCTTTCTTCTCCGCCTGTTGCTCAGCACAGATGGTGACGCGCTCGACAGCAGCCAACAGAGCATTGACAGCGGCGCGGGTGACTGGTCCACGGTAAAGGTCGCTCTTGGTCATAGCCGCGATGCTAGCACCTAGTTCAAACTGATCAAACGCCCACACTGGCCCGGCATCGAAAGCCTCGATGGCTTGAAGCACGGTGACACCCCAGTGACTTCGCATGGTGGACCTTGCATTCTTGGCGCTATGCTTGGCGTCGATGAGCGTGAGTTCCTGATCGGCGTCTCCGAGCTCGCCCATGTCACCTATGAGGCACCAATCGATGGCCGACGGGCCTGCATCGCCGGGTGGTCCGGGATGAACGATGAGAGTCAACCATGTGTTGTAGACTTTCGGTGGGACGTGCTTGGTAAGGAAAGGGCAAATGATGAGATCGGGTTGTGCCAGCTCAGCGGCCTCGATCATGAGCGCCGGCGAAAGAGCATACTCGACTGTGACTGCGTGGCTTTTCTCCCTGAGCACGAGCGCCATACGCTGTTGATGAAATCAAAAAAAAAAAAAAATACAGCAAGCCATATCCAATCAGATCAAATTTGTCAATAGCCTGATCTCCAAGTTCGGTAGCCGGCCCAGATCCGGCTTTCGTCTCATATGAATTGGAAAATACGGAATGGGCTGAGGCTGGATAAGTCTTGTTAGATGTAGGTGATGGGGGAAGGAGGTGGGTTGAACCAAGGACAGGGGCTGGTAACGTACCTGTGCGAGCGAGTTGAAGGCTGTGCAGATGAAGAGAATCTTCATTGTGATATGAGCCCACCTAGAAAAAGCAGTTGTTGCTGGAGCTTCAGTGGAATTTCGACTTTGTAGAAAAATTGACACAAGTGGTTGAAAGAGAGGATGAAGCCGAGACGGCGACCTGGACGGGGCTGCTTGCAGTGGTAAGCTTGTGAGGCAGCACAAGGCAGCGATCAAGCTAGAACAAGAAGGTTCGCGAGATTGAAGGTGCGTAGATTGAGTTCAATTAAGTGAAGCAGGTTTGGGCTAAGCGCAAGTTATGGTCAACGGGATGTCGGAAGAGCACGAGAGCGAACGGCGAGAAAGAGGGACAAGGCGAAGAGAAGGGGAGATGATTCAAAGTATCTTGTTGTTAGTATATGTACTTGAGAATGAGCGGATCAGCAAGAGGGTCTACTAGGCTAGGAGGGGAACAATAAAAAGCGATCCAATAGATCTGAGCGAGAGGAGACAGCTTCGCAGGAACATCGGAGCTTCAAGTCAACACTGCGAGCAGCATGTTGTAGAGGAATCATTTCGCTCGATGTAGATAGGAAGAATGCTGGAAATGAAAGGGTGGGAACAGTGAGGGCCGGGGGAACATCAGTGGGCCAGTGAAGCCGGCACAAGGGAGGTTAACAGGAACGAAGAAGCGGACCGATGCAGGAGCTATTTTATACATGTTGCTACCGTGGGATTGGAGCCCTTTGCAGCTCTTCCACCAGCACCTTCCATGTGGCGCCGTGATCAAGGCCAACAAATGAGTCCGACAGGGCGTGGGAGAGCAAATGGACGCTTATGTCGCCAAATGCACTGCCCGGTAATGCAAGCAAAACGACGGTCGACACAAACCTTACTTGAAGGAGGGGCTTGGGAAGTTTACAGGGACGGAAGAATCTTGAGACCTACAACGCAAGATTGTGCTCCTCTGACCGAAAGAATCGGTCGCTTGACTGCTTACAATGGAGGGAGCGGTAAAAGGTGAAAGAGAGACCACTTTGCTCAGTTTAGGGAGGCCAATCGGGGAAACATTAAGCAAGGAGGTTGTAAGCCTGGGATGTCACCACCTATTTGGCGTCACCGAAGACTGATAGGATGAGACCAAGGCCGCTGTTGAGTTGGATGCAGCGGACGCGAGCGGCGAAGCTGAATTAGAGTGGCGGATCGAAAGCGGGTAGGATCTGGTAAAGGTACGCGAGGTTGCTGAGCTCGAATCACGGCTGCAAGGAACTTTTGCTTGATCAAGATTCAAGGAGACGTCACTCAATGGGAATAGCTAGAATATTTCAATGCTCAAAGCAGTATCAAGTTAAGCTCGAGGAGCGGTGAGAAAAGAGCTGCAATAGAACCCGAATTAGGGGTTGGGAGAAATCCAGGACGGTATGATGATGAGCCCCGAGTGAGATCGCTGCAGCAGAATGTAAGGGGTCGAATAGTGCAGACCTTGTTAAGAGCATCCTTTTTATTTTTTTTTCTTTGAAAATTATTAAGAATAAAAGAAAAGCCTGAGAAAGCAGGTTGTGGTTGATGACCGAGGGCAGATTTCCCTATTTGGCACAGACAGGGCGAGTGTCGTTTCGGAATGGTATCAGCATTTTGGCTTATTGAGTCGGAAGTTGCTCCGAAAAATGTTGAGGCGCTATGTCGCAGATGCAATCCTCAAAGCTCGGCGGATAAGTGAGCAATTAGCAGCTCTATTCAAGCCGCAAATGTGAGGCGGAAAAAGGCAGTGAATTCTGGAAAGATTTTTCTCACCAGACTTGCGGTACTGTAAATTTTACAAGCCACTGTCGAGTCTTTTTCAACTAAAAAAGATGGGGCAGACCACAATTTACGATGGCTGATGCTACTTCATATTTGCGAGAATGAGTGGGTACGTGCGGCATCAGAGAACCTGCGTGGATGCATCCAAGTAAATGCAGGTGCAACCAGAAAAGGGACAAGACCGAAATCCAAGGCCGTTATGTACAACTTTCTGAATCGGAGCTCGATTCTGCTGTGATGACACCAAAATAATGAATATGCTTGCGCCAACAAGCGCTTGCACCCAATTGGCCTCTCCTTGGGAACCATAGAGTGCACATCTATGACAACAACAACTTCAGAGGGAGCAGACAACCCCAGCTTGTTGTCCAAGCTTTTGTATGCCACACTCAGCAAGGTCTTGCATTGCTTGGATACACAGTTGGTACACAGCATGAGACAAATTTCTCTTTGTTGATACAGAGTAATATGAATTATCCCAACCTGTGCAACAAAATTAGAGCAGCTTTGGTGCTCACCATCTTGATGCAGTCACTTCTCTAGCCAAGGTTGAGATTTGAAAGATGCTTGTCATCTCAATTGACTGGTTTGCTTGTACGTCTTGATGAAATATGCATCTCAATCATCTTGGATTTTGGACTATTTGGATCACCAGGCCAATACTGCATGATTAGCCAATCCAGATGGTGGTAGTGCTTGTGCTCACAATTGTTAGTGCCCCACCAACTGTAGTCCAAAGAGTGGGCGCTCGGCCCCCCTCCCGAGTGAGCGATCGTCGCGATCGAGCCCCGACCGACCCTCTCTGGATCCCTCGCAGAGGAGCAGTCGGCCTAAAATGACCCTCCTACTGTCCAACCGTGGCCGGCCCCTCCGTAAGCAGAATACGGCCGTTGGCAATCTAACATTGTAGCGCCGTGGTGGGAGGTAGTGACCGCAGGGGCCACGGGAGGTGGCCGTAAGCTCTTGGACCTTACCACCCCACCCCCGCCTGACATGAGGTTGCCTCCGGACCTCGTCGCATTTATTACTTAGTTAGCTCTATAGCAACGCAGTAGTGTGCTCTGACCCCCGACCGCCTGTGTCGCCTACGCCTACAACCTCTCCGTACCCGTAGACCCTATTCCGGCTGTAGCCGCCCCGCGGTACCTAGACCCTACGGCCTTAACATGGTCACAATGCAAGACTTCTCCTGAGAGCCTGGAAGATGTTGTTGCTGTTGTTGATGGCTACGGTGGAGGTTGTATTGCCACAGTTGAGGTTCTGCCTACAGTTGAGGTGCTGCAGTGTCAGTAGAGGTGCTGACAATTGTCAGTGATATTGAACTCCTCTGGTCTGGAGGAGGAGGCCACAGGCACTGGGATGCTGCAATACCATACAATTGCAGCAATTGACAATATATTGGATACAGAGACATTCAAAACAACTTGTACAGTAAAAACTAAAAGTATGAATAGTAGAGTGGATGAGCCCAGCTCCCCCACAACTGAAATGACTATAATCCTTATACACTGTGGCTGTCCTGTCCCTTATCTCTATGCTAGTCTCTCCTACCACACTGTATGCGAACCTGGGCCCTGTGCTTATCAGTACTGGCTTCCTGAGTCTATGGCTGACAGCAAGTGTGCCTAGTGTACGCGTGATCTATCTGACTAGGGCTTCCATACCAGCTGGAAGCCTAGCATACCATACTGAGGCCCTTAATAGTACATGTTTCTTATCTACAGCATTTGGCAGATCCCCAGCCAAATCTGGCTAATCAGCCGAACGCTCCACGAGTCCGAGGACGCGAAAAGAGCGCAAATTCAGCTCAAAATCTCGGCCCTGTCCACCTGTGTCTGGCCAAAGGACTCAATGGCGACCTGACGATGCACGACTTTGGACCCTCTCGAACGAGACAGCTTGATTGAAGCCAAGACGCCTTTCTGTGAGGCGCGTCGTGCGAGTGCGTGTGGGTACAGCCAAGCCAAGCGGCCTCCTCATCCTCGCAAATGCCATCGGTAGAAGCTCAAAGACCGTTCGCGAGTTTTTGGAAAAGAATCACAAGGATGACTTGTCTAAGGGTTTGCTTGTCCAGCTATCTTGCTGTCCACTTGTCGATTAAGCAGTACCCCCGCCTTTTGCGCTCCATCTTGCACCCGCACAGAAGCTCAATTTGCTGGTCTCATCTACATTGCTGCTGCATCGTCCCAGCACACACAACCCAAGTAGAGCCCTTACGTCCTCTCGTTATCACTGCGATTCGGCTGTACTTCCGACAGCATACTGTATACCCCTGTATACGCCTCGGATCTGCCGCGTTTATCGTGTAACGAAAGGTCTATTCTAGCTTCTCAGACTGTTGTCGAGCCACGTAGTCCCCGGAACAGCCGGCAGCGTCTGATTCAGCAATCCCACAATTCAATTTGGCTAAGATAAGGAACCTTAAACTAGATTACATCATTCGAAAGAACTTGACAGTCGCGACTCTGCCTCGCGACATCAACACAGCTCAGGTCGCCTCAGCCCAACGCGAACAAAGAACTACGTCTCTGAAGTTTGCATCACCACGATATCGATTCGATCAGACGAACGCCTGCTTCTCTCTCTGCTCGGAGCTGATTAGAAAGACATAGGAGAAGACGGACGCTGGCTGGTCGCCGTTCGATTCAGTAGACCCCTTAGATACGCATAGATGAACGCGCTATAAAGCACAGGTCAAGAACTCTTTGAGGATTCACATTCCCGGTCGATCGTCCAAACTGCTGGTGCAGAGTTATTAGACCTGCTGACGCTCGGACGAGTGGCGTTTTGCTTAGCACGAGAGGCATCGGCTCATCCAAAGAATCTATCCGGCCATCATGCTTACCTTGATACCCCAATTCGACCGTCAAGCGATTTCTGACTGCTCTGGGACACTCTCGTTTTGCGTCTGGCTCTTCGCACAGTCCCCGCAGCTGTACGAAAACTATCGTCGAGGCTCAGTCGATGGTCTTTCCCCCGTCTTCCTCACCCAATGGATGCTGGGAGATGTCACGAATCTCATCGGATGCGTCCTCACCCAGCAGCTACCTTTTCAGATTGCGGTAGCTACGTACTTTTGCTGCATCGACGTGTGCATCATGGTCCAGTTTGTCTACTATTGGAGCAAATCTAGGAAGGAAAGAAGGAGGAACACGAAGCATGGGATCAGAGGAAGGAGCAACAGCCTGACATCAGCGGCAGGGCTTCCGAGCAACAATCCTTACTCAGTGCTGAGCGAGACGAGTGAGTTACTTGCTGGTAGGGCTAGCCGTCACAACTCGTTCCTTAGAAGCTCGAGCAAGAGACGGAATCTGAGTCATTCGCAACACCTCCTACCACATAGGCATTGCGATTTCCACGCAACGTTAATACCAAGCGCATGCACAGATAAGCCGCTGGATGCATCCCGCGACGAATGCTGGCAGCAACCCAAATCGTCACAATCCCGCTCGCGAAATCCACTGCCGCCGCTCAGTCGGGACGATTCTGCCGACGCCACTTCAGGCAGTAGCTCCGTTGCCAATTATCGAGCGCTTTCAGAAGCAGCCTTGTCGGTCGCCCAAATGGCTCAAGAGGCAGCACGACGACGCGAGATCATGCTGCATCAGCTAGCCAACGAAGATTATTTTTCACTCCATCGTAAAGCCAGATCGCACAGGAGCAAGAGCAGGGCGAGCAGTTCGCCGAATCACTCGCAGCCTCCCTCCCGCACAAGATCAAGGGTCAATAGCAATGATTTTGCGCGTCCAGACAAAGAGGTGGGTGCTAGTATCCAGTCGCTCACAGGTGCAGCGGAGACAAATTCAAGAAGAGCAAGGTTAGCGAAATCCATGAGCGCACGCACGAAAGGTGTCGGTGCGAGTGTTGACTTTGTCCCTTCAGCATTGAGCCCAACTAGGGAGAGTCGGGATACGGATAGTTTGGTTAAACCAGCAAGAACAGTAGGAGAAGGTGTCGAGGACGAGTCAGACCTCGAGTCTGTTTTCGAGGGCGATGCTCCTCAAGCTATGGCTGATAGCGTAACGAGTTTGGCAACGGTGAGTACGGAAGCCAGTGTCGAAAGCACAGCGGAGGCGCGAGGGAGGGATATGATTCGCACAGCAAGTCGTATTCCGGCTATAGCCGAGATGAGGAGGGGAGGCACCTCGTCTCCTTTCTCAGAAGAGTCGTCGGAAGGCACGGCTAGGCATGCTTCGCCGCAGAACATGACGAGAGAGGAGACAAACCGCACGAGCATGTCGCATCGTCAGCTTGGCCAGCACAGGAACGAGGAAGGCAGCGACGATGAGCAGGCTAAAAAAGGCGATTCCGACATCCGGGATGAAAGACGTAAGGGGAGGAGAAGGCGCACGCATAATTCCACGCGCGAATCTCCGCCAAGTGCGCCCATGCATGCAATGCATCGCTCCGTCGACACACTCACAGTGGGTGGAGGTGCGAAGAAACGAAACATGACCAGAGCCTCGAGCTCTCGATCGTACTCGAAACGCCTTGCAACAGCGGCAACTATGGAGATGACTTCTACCGCAGACTCGGCGGCTGCTCACTCGACCTCGAAGAAACGAAGCAGTACTAAGTCCCCCGCATCCATGCGTCGCAGTATTGGAATGGTTTTGCTCGGAATCATGATGATAACCACCTTACCTCCTACTTCTACTGCTGCTGCCATCCCTTCCACAAACTACAACCCCTTGCTTGTCGCCCTGTTGGACGACTCGAGCGCGGCAGCGTTGCAGCGTCTTGTAGGCAGAATCTCGGCCTGGCTCTGTGCGCTTCTCTACATCACCTCGCGCATACCCCAGATCTGGGAGAACCACATTCGTCGATCGGTAGCAGGTCTGAGCATCTTGCTCTTCATCGCCGCGTTCTCGGGGAATCTGTTGTACACCATCTCGGTCTTGACCAACCCATCCGCATCGGGCCAAGGCGCAAGAGTGTACTTGCAAGAGAGTCTGCCGTTCTTGTTGGGCTCAGGAGGCACTCTGATCTTTGATTTGATCGTTGTTGGTCAGTGGCTGGCGTGGAGGAAGAACGGTCAGCTCAGCATATAGAAGCGCTATCGTTCAATTCAAAATTAGCATTTGCGTTTTCAGGAAGTGCAGAATGAGATGTGAGGATGTGATGTCCTTATGACGCTGATTCTGAGTGCTTCTATCCGGTCATGCGTTTGCTCAGCCGTCTCGTGCAGAACCACTTGTGCTTGCAGAGCGATCTGCCAATTCGTCTTAGTAGTCCTGATCCACATCGCCTCCCAAATCCAGCTTCTTACACTTATCCTGCATCTCTGTGTTTCCTCCGAGTGCAGTCCCACGCACCGAGCTGAAGCTAGCCCTAGGCGAAGCTGAACCCTCTCCACTGTCCCTATGTGCATGGCTATTGTCCCAGATGCGATCAGAACTCCTCAAACCGACCTGACTCAGGCTCATTCCTACCCCCTGGCCATAATGCCGCTTTCCACCTCCTCCACTGCCAATTCCCATCGCGGCAAGCGAAGGAGTGAGAGAATGGCCATTGATGATTACCTCCGGAATGTTACGTTCCGGCAAATTGACGGTGGGAAGGTTGACGGATTTGGATCTCTGGCCTTGCAAGGAGGGTCGAGAGGTCGGTTCTAACAGTGTCATGGTTGCAGTGTCAGTTGCGTCATCTGACTTCTCCTCCTCGGCCATCGTGTCCAACTTTGTGGGTGTAGAAGAGGCCACCGGAGCCGATGCTGTGCGAAGCAGCTTGGGTGGAGTTTGCAGCTCCTCTTTGCCGATCTCGTTGCTGCTCGAATCACCTCCGTCCTCGTCCAATATTCCTGCCTCACCGACGGCAAGCCTCAACGCCCCCCCAGAAGGATCTATCTGAGCCAAGAACCTCAACAGATCGTGGCATGTACTCCACTCCTCCTTCGTTGCTGCCATCTTCAATAACTGAACGGTATGTGCAATCGACACCTCCAGAGGCTCGAGGTTGTGCAACACGAGCAAGTACATCCCTGCTGTCCGCAGTTGGTTAGCTTGGATGCATTTCTGAAAGAGCACTCGAGGAGCACCAACAACATCGAATAGGTAGGCCCAGCGTGCGACTTCGGTCTTTCTCGCACACCCGACGACGACCTCGAGCGCCTCAGGAAAGTGGTCTAGGAACTCGATGACAAGGGGAAGAATGGCACGTGGGGTTGAAGTGCCACTGGGAGATGGCGAGCGGGGACGGCGGCGGTTGCGGGGGAGATCCAGATGAATGCCATTGCGTGTTGGCGAAGACTGATCATGCTCCTTGCCATCTTGCAGATCTTCTTCCTCGGCGACGTCGGCGAGAAGCGAGCTCGCGCTCCGTTCTTTCTGAAGCACGCTTCCAGACCCTCTGCGAGCGTAAAGCGCATCCCCCAGGCCAGCATCAGCCTCATCTTCGAGCACGGCATGCAACAAGATCTCGAGTGCATGAGCAAAGTACACCAAATCTTGATACGATGCTGCGAAGAACACTGCTTCTTCCAGCAATCCCTTCTCCAAGTAATTACGCAGCACTTGATGCAGGAATAAATGTGTATTCGTCCCTGTTCTCCAGAGCGCAAAGTCCAACGACCGCCTGAGCGACACTTCAGATTCGACACCCAGCACGATCCCTTTCTCCAACAGCACACAGAGCGGATAGAAGTCGAGAGGCATCGATGCCGAAGACTCGATCGTCTTATACTCTGGAAGGTGATCATGCTCGTCATCCTCGTCTTCCGAGTTCATCGACTCGTCCGGATCAGTGTTGGGAATGCGTAGGGCGTCGAGCCAGAGCTTGATTCCACTGCCATCGTAGGCCCACAGTGAATTTTCAAGTGTTCCAATGCCTTGGACATGCGTCCAATAGTACTCGATCTTATCGGCAAGAATTTGCATATCGTAAGCGACTTCCTCGTCGTCATCCGCGTACGAATCGCCTTGATCGTGACGTGGATCGTCGAAATCCTCGAGCGAGTGGTTGTAGGAGGCAAGCCTGCTGCCGCTCCCGACCTTACGTGGTCTGAGGAGAACCAGCTTGCCGTCGATGAGGAAGATGATGGTCGCTACGGTCAGATCATCGATGGGGTCGCCAAAACGTTGTTGGCTCTCTGGTATCATCCAGCTCATGCCTCGGACTCGCGCAGGCTCGCCGACGACGCCTTCGAACGTGATGGAGCCACATAGGCGGAGACGGATTCGGTCCTGCGAAAGATCGATGAGAAAGTGGTAGAACATGTTGTCTGCCGTGTAGACTAAGAGGCTGTTGTCGAAGAGCGAGGTCAGAATGACGAGACTCGGCAGTATTCGCAAGTCCAGGAGATGGGTAGAGTCGAGATCGGTATCTCGCGAGTAGAGACGAAGCTGGTATTCTCCTCCAGCATCACACGCAGCAATGAGCACGTGCTGGAACCACTGCATGCCACCGCGGACGACGAAGGATTGCTCTTGAGCTACATTCTTGTGCAGCTTCCATCGACCTGAGCTACTTGAATAATGCGCCAGGCCGCATCGCCCTGCAACTGCGATAAGGCTGCCATCAGCACTGATGGCTGCATACCGTACGGGCCAGTTTGCGGCGATGTAAGGCTGTGGAATCTTGACATGCTGCCACAGATCACTCTCCGGCGTAATGGCGGTAAGATCGGTCTGGTCTGCGCCGCGATAGATATGTAGGCTGTCATCGGTCTGGTAGAAGGCGAAGCGGGTATTGTCTGGAGAGTGCTGTCCTGCCACAGCTGATTTGCAAAAGGGCAACACGAAAAGTTGATGATCCGGTCTCAAGGATGCAGCACCTTCTTTGGGTAGTGCGAGGATGAACAGCTCGGTATTACCGGGACCCCAAAAGAGATCGCGGCTTCCAAACATGAAGGTATCGGAGAAGTTCTTGGATGCCAGCTCCCAATCTTCGCGAAGGGTGCAGCCCATGAGTTTGCCGTAGGTCGACCAAACGGTTAGACCCTTCTGGCAGCCGACGGCAAGGCCGTAGCCGTCGCTGGTCCATGCCAGCGAGCGGACAGAGCCTGTTGCAAGATAGCTGGCTGTCGATTTGAGCGCCTCGCGAACAGACAGGGCATGTGAGAAGAAAAGAGTCCGTCCCGGAGCGCGATAGTTGTAGACAGCGACAGTGCCGTTGGCTAGACCGAGGGCTATGAGGCTGAATTTGGCATTGATCGAAACAGAGGTCGCGTGTTGCCCCGAAGGCAGATCCGGGAGTGGTCGTGAAGCGGATGAACCACCGTTTGGATCCCTTTCTGGAGTTTTTGCGTGAGATGCATCGTCGTTGACAGATTCATTCTTGTGTAGCGCAACCGATACTTCCTCCATAACCTCTGTAGAAGGAGAGATCGCTCCCTCCCGGCTCTGTTTCGTCTCGACTGACTCGTCTGCATGGTTGAGTGTTTCGAGCGCCACAGAAGTACGCTGGAAAGTCGACGGTGAGCGCTTGCGATTCTTTGGTGCACCATGAAAGCATCGACCCGTCCACGGTGACGATCCGCTGGCGAGCAGATCGAGATTGGCAACATATGCACGTCCATCCGAAGTGATCCACACAAAGACATCCATGGGCCGAGAATAGCTGATGTGGATGATCTGAACTTGTTTCAGGACCTCGCTGGACCCTGGCTCGCTGCGAGTGGTGGAAGTGAACCAGTGTAGGTGCGAAGCCAAGCTGGTGCGGGTGCGTATCAATGGATCATCGAAATCAGGTGCAGGAGCATTGGGGTCATCATCGGGCCATCGAATGCACTGAATAGCGGGCGGTGAAGTGGTGCTAACGAGCATATGTGTTTCGGTTGACGTTGCGAAGCGCAAGCCAGCATCGATGCGCAGAACGAGACGGAAGCGAAGCTCGCAGGCCTCGCCTGCCAGACTGCCGAGACCAAGATCACCGGCAGCGGCGCTCTCGCCTGCGCCGGGAGAGAACGAGTTGCGAAGAGCGCTGGGATTTGGTGCTAGAAGTTCTCCGAATTGTGAACGAGCGCCAGAGCCGGAAGGAGGGATATAGCTGTAGATGGAAGAGCCATGATGGCGGTAGACAATGTTATATAGCAAAAGAAAGTTGTTATCGGTTTGAACAAGAAGAGCACTGCCATTTGGACGCCATTCGATGCGGACATTATTCCCGTAGTCGGCGATGCTCTGTGGTGTTCTGACAAGGGCGGCGACCACCTGGACGGGACGCGCAGACCATATTGAGATAGTGGTAGCGCTGAGCGCAACCCACATCAAACCACTTCGAGAGCGAGCAATCTGAATGATGTGTTCATCATCAGTACCGTCCCGTGTCTCAGTCTCTGGACTGGAAATTTGCTGTGCGGCATCCTTGTCAAAGCGCAGGAAGGTAGAGGGTCGATTGAGTCCTGATGGGGATAGGTGGATCCTCTCAGCGCAGCCAGTAGGCCAGTACATGTTGGCGAGCAAGCGGAAGATCCCTCGTAGCTGCTTCAATGCCCAGTCGAGTAGTGTTCGACCGTCATGTGATTGGTCAACAGGGAGCAATTGGAGAGGCGGAGTCGCTGGGTAGCTACGAGCGGCTCATCCGAGAGCATTAGAATTCTAGTCAGTTTAGCGGACCGTGGTCATTTTTGTGAGCTGTCAGATTTTGTGATTCGAGTGTGTCTCCTATTTTGGCTGACTGGGATGATAGGATTGATGTCTTGAGGCGTGAGGTACGAATGAAGAAGCAGATCGGACACACTTCCGTATAGCCAAAAAGCCGGCCCTTTGACCACGGAAGTCGGTCTTGCCGAAATGGCTTGTGCGTGCCGCGCGTGCATGTGCTTTCCTCGTGTCGCTGTTTGGTGTTGGTTGAGACAGGGTTCAAAAGAGCAAATTGTGAATTGTGAATCGCTCATATTGTTGACATCGGGCCCTCTTAGGAATTACAGCGGTAGCATCGGGGTGGCAGATCGCCATAAGCGAGACTGCAGGGCAACATGGGAACTTCATCCGTTCGTGTGAGCGTGTGGGTGTGTATTGGTATGACGCTCTCCAAGCATGACAGATGAGAACTGCGAGCGGGGGTTGCTTTTGTCCGACTTTGATTCAGATTCGACTGCCGACCCAATTGTGCATATTACCTTGTCGTCTTCAATATCACTACCAGTATCTCACTATCCGACGTTGGAATAACGTGACTGTATGTCGGCCCTGTCACGTCATTTTGCTCATCTCTATCCTTCTGCTCTACGAATCTCGTATTCATATGGAACGCACCAATCCCGACCTCGTACCTCCATCACAACACCAAACATTATCACTTAGTCAGAGTAGCCATTGAAGCCATGGACCGTATGCCTGCCCGATCCTAAGTCTCAACCCTTGCCCTACCACACCTCGTACGGCGAAAGCCTTACCATTCTCAGCAGCACAATTCATAGACTCGGCATCTACCGCCGACCTAGCTTTGCCAATCACTTGCAAGATGGCAGACATCACGCATGACAATGAGGCAGGCCCTTCGACTATTCCAGAGGATATTAGCCAAGAGGAAGTGGAGGAAGCACACGATCAGCGCCACTCACAGTTCACCACCTTGTGTCCGGACTCTGGTGCTTCAACACCCCGAAAGAGAAGAGTAGCCAGCGTTTCTTTCCAGGAACCTGCTAATTCTTCCAATGACGACAAACAATCGTATACACCTCCTTCCCGTACTGCAGCTGCAGGTGAGAACGGCGCGGCCAAGACGGAGACCGACACGCTACCACGTATTCCCGCAGCGGGTCCAGGCACCCGTACACAACCCCGCCGTGCTCCTCGATCCAGCTCTTCGCTTCGCCACGTCACCATGAATCGAACACGCACATCCAGCATCGCACAGCCATTGCCAGAAGACCGCGACCTCTCCACTGATCCCAACTATTTTGACGATCCCACCACCAGCCTTGTACAACGTCAAGTCAATGTTGAAAAGCGCCGAGCAGAACGCCAACGTCGTCAAGATGCAGCACTTTTGGCCGATTTCGACGACGAAGACGACGATGACCAGAACGGAAGCAGTGCAGACGAGGCAAATCCTAGTAAACACCACAATCCAAAAGCTGTCGTTGTTGCAGATGAGTATGACTACTTCTCACGCAGTGGCTCTGCATACGACAAATCCAAATCAAAGGCTTCGATACCTCCTCCAGGCAATAACAACACGCTTGGCTGGTCCAGTGCGAGTGCCAGTGATGACAGTGACGATTGGGACGGAGAGGGCCCACGCAATGGCCTTGTTGCAACCGCTGGAGCACGTGCCCTGAAACCGCCTTTCGGTTCCCTAGCGGCGCCTGTCGATTCATCCATCGGTGTCACTGCCACCCCTGGCCCCAGCTTTCCATCAGATCTTCACACTCCAGCCGATGTTGGAGAGACCGAAACGCCGATTCTCAACCCGCAGCATCGCATGGAATGGCAAAGTATGCTCGAATCTGTGCTCAATTCTGAAGTGCTCAAGTCCGAAACCAAACGTATCAATTCAGTCGACACGCCCGATCTCTCGCGCCAAGAGCTCAGCTATCAGCGCTGGCTCGATATAAAAGCTACGCTGCGTGGACGTGGACTCAAGCGTGGAGCCATTGACGAAGAGGAGAAACGTCTCAAGGAAGGCTTCGGAAAGATGCTCAAGAACCTTGCGCAACACGTACGAGACTGTCGCGCTGAACACACCGCAAAGGTCGAAAGCAGTGCCGGTCAGAGCTCTTCCTCTTGGACAGACACTCTGCAAACCTCAAGAGGTGACATCCATGAATCTGATTCGTCCACGAGGGAAACACAAGGCAATGTAGATCCGTCCAGATCGGTAATGGGCGAGTTGGGCGAAGCCTCAGCGGCGCCCACAGAAAGGGGGATCGAGAAGGAGGCGGTCCTTGCCGAGGTTGGCGAGCTCCTCGGTCGGATCGATAGCGCAGAGGAGCAATTTCCTTCGACCAAGCGTGCTATTGAGCTAGTACCAGAGTGGGGCGACGCTGATGTGCAGGCCAAGCTAGCCTCGCTTTACAGCTGGTACAACACCACTACATCGCTGCGACTCCAAATCGACATTCTTCGCAAATGGACCGGCTCGGACTCGCTCGAGATTGCGGCGCACGGCGCACGAAATCACAACGCTGAGCTCGAAAAGAATGAGGGTCAAGGTCACGAGCAGCGACGATCGGGACGGGCCCCGGCCGACGACGATAGCACGTTTGTGGAAAGAATCCAGAAGGAAGGGTCACTGCAGTCGACCTTCGAAAAGCGAACACTTGCCAGTCTCTATCAGCTTATCACCAAGGCCAAGGAGACCATCCTTAAATTTCACATAGACTTCAAGCGCATGGCACTTCCCTCGTTCGAGCCAGAGCTCGTGACACTCATCAACTTCCCCACCCGCCTCATGCAGGGCGCACTACGATTGCGGCTCGATTACGCTGGCAAGCTTGCCGAGCCGAGTGTGCTCATCGTCGACTCCCTCACTGACGACCTGAGGACGGCCCTGGCAATGGCCTGCAGAGTCAAGCTCAACTACACGAGCATCATTGTCGCAGACCCCGAGCGTGGCTGGGATCTGGCCCCCTGCATCGCCGAAGGCTACGATGATGTGCTGCGAAGCGCACTCAAGTTCTTTTTCAAGCTGTTGCGGCTCAAGCTCAAGGCCAGTATCTACTTTAAGGAGACCGAGATTCTCGAGCCTGAGTGGCGATTCCTCAGCACGGCTGTCGAGTCGATCGAGGGAGGAGATGTTATTGTCGCCACGAACATCACGCGCTTCGTCAATAAGCTCTTTGACCGTATTGCTCGATACTTTAATCGTGAGCTCACAGCGACGATGATGCATCAGGACCAGCACGGCCGACGTCTTCCCAACCCCACCTCAGGTCCCGTAGGCCTCGCAAAGACGGACCAAGCACCCAATCTTGGTTCCAGTACTGCCTCCGATCGCGCAGCTCACGGCAAGAATTTCATCACTTTGGAGGACAGGGCCAAGTGGATCCACAGCGTCTTCGACAATGTGCGAATCCGTTCGCGCAAGCTGCTCGGTTTCGCTAGAGACATCCGAAACCGTCTCGACAATGCAGCAGAGTATGACTTGGGCACCCTTCGACCCTCGGCCGACTATCTTGAGACTGATGACCAATCTGTTGCCGGATACAGTGATGCGGCGAATGCTGGTGCCATGACGCTCAGCTCGTTCATGCTCACTCTCATTGACCACGACTATTTCCTGGTCTACACGGAAGCGCTGGAAGAAAATGGTATCTACCTCATCGCCGAGCCAAGCTTGCAGGACAAGCCGGACCTGATTCAAGAACTCGTGTGCAAATGCTTGCATCGGGTGCGACCAGGAGAGGAGGAGTCGTCGCTGGTCTCGGAGACCACTGCAACTGCACTCAACGCTGATGGCGAAGGTGGCGAGGACGCAGCAGGTGGTGGATCTGGCAACGCTAACGCCCTGCGTGAGCAACTTGAAAAGCAGTCGGGAGCCAACGCTGCTGCTTCGGCTGGCAACGGTACTGCGAAGCGTGACGATGATGCGGACGATCATCCACGCTACATTCTACTCCTCAGTCCGCGTGATCCATTCATGTGGACTGGTAAGGTCATGCACCACGTTATGCCGCGCGTCGATATTGCGCTTGCAGACAGACGTGTTCGGCTCATCGCAGACGGCCCAAAGGGACGTCTCGAGCTGGCCAAGCGACACTTCCAGCGCATCTTTACCCAGTTCGGCGCAGGGGAGGACGTCATCGATGATGGCAGCGATGATGGTCAGGCTGGTTTCCCACTTGAGACGCTCAATGATCAGATGGCGCACATGAGCCGCGTACAGTCGGGTCTCGAGGACATCAATAAGGGCGTTTACATGCTTTCCGACACCATCATCCGCAAGGTTCCCGAAATTCGTCGCCGCTTGCGTGGATTGGGTGTGCGTGCTCGTGCCAAGGGCGGTACGCCTCGCTCTACGACAAGTGACAACCCAGCTGGAGGCCTCGGTGGCAGCTGCGACGAGCTCATCCAGAATTGTTACTCGATGGCAGCAGAGCACGGACGTCGTGCACTTCCTTTCATCGAATCGGCGCGTCTAAGGGATCAGATGACGCTGGCGCTCGGACGACTTGCGATCGATTGGATCGCGTTCATCTGCGACGACTGTGTGCCTAGTGAGCGCAAGACCTTCAAGTGGGCTGTCACTGCGCTGGGCAACGCCAATCACATCACTTCGGCGGAAAACATCTTCAGGCTCAACGAGCCAGATTTCGCGCTTCTTCGATCCAAGGTAGCTTCGTGCATGGCGCTTCTCATCTCTCACTTTGACATTCTCGGAGCAAGAAGCAGCGTAGCCAAGGCGCAAGAAGAGCAGGAGAAGCTGGAACGCGAAAAGGCGGAACGCAACCGTATCACTGCAGGTAGTGCCGATGCGATGCAGAACCTCTCAGAAGACTTCCATCAGTTACGCCTGCAAAATGGCGAGGCTGGCGTGCAAGCATCGTCCACCAAGACTACACTGCTTGGGCCGGGTATCGGTGCACAGATGCTAGTCAACAAGCTCGACCGTGCCATGCAGGCCACCGAAGAACGTTGGATATCCAAAGTGCTCGAGTGGGATGCTGCGCGACACGAACTCGAAGCAGAACAGCGTCTCATTGGCCGAGTGCTCGACGATACACGCCTCGAGGACCGCAGTCTTCAGTTCCTCGCCCAGTCCGCGTCGAAAATCACCATCCGCTGGCAGCAAGGTCAGTTTATCGGCGGAGGCACGTTCGGTACTGTCTACCTCGCCGTCAACCTCGACAGTGGTGGACTTATGGCCGTCAAGGAAATCCGATTTCAAGACATTTCTTCCACGCCCAGTCTGTATCAGCAGATCAAGGACGAAATGGAGGTCATGTCGATGCTCAGCCACCCGAACATCGTCGAGTACTATGGCATCGAGGTGCACAGAGATCGGGTGTACATCTTTGAAGAGTACTGTCAAGGTGGAAGTCTGGCGGCGTTGTTGGAGCACGGTAGGATCGAGGATGAGACCGTGATTCAAGTGTATACACTGCAGATGTTGGAAGGATTGATTTATTTGCACTCGCAGGGGATCATTCATAGAGATATCAAGCCGGACAACATTCTTTTGGATCATATGGGAGTGCTCAAGTACGTAGATTTTGGAGCCGCAAAGATCCTCGCCAAGAACAGCCGTACCATCCAGCGATCGCGCAAGACGGGCGGCCTCGGCAACATTGGTATGCTCGCCGCTGGTGGAGAAGGTGGCAAGCAGGGCGGTCCAGCAGGAGCCATGGCATCTTTACAAGGAACGCCTATGTACATGTCACCCGAGGTTATCAAAGGTAATGCGGACGTGCCTCAGTCAGCTGCGGATGTCTGGTCCTTGGGTTGCGTGGTTCTCGAGTTCGCGACGGGCAAGAGACCCTGGAGCAATTTCGATAACGAGTGGGCGATCATGTTCCACATTGGAATGGCTGAGCAACATCCCGCCTTACCCGACGCCAGTCAGCTCAGTCCGATGGGTATCGAATTCATCCGACAATGCCTCACCATTAACCCTAAGCAGAGACCCAGTGCGATCCAGCTCAAAGAAGATCCGTGGATGCGAAGCCTTATTGAAGAGCTGGATGCAGCCAACGAGGCAGAAGCGGCGGCGGAGCTTGCCGGAGTACCGCTGCATGCAGATTCGGGATTCGACGATATGGCGAGTCGAAGCGGTGCTAGTAGTGTCACCAGCTCGCTCGAAACGGGTCACCATGCAATTGGTGGTGGTGGTGGACCACAAACATCAGGAGTTGAATCACAACCACAAGGGAGTCTGTTCAAGAGTTTGGATAGGACTGTCTCGAGTCTGAACAGTACAAGAAGTCGATGGAGTAACAGCGAACGAGGTTCTGGTGAAACGGGTATTACGAGTCCTTACAATCCGAATATGAGTTTAAAGGCTAGTCTCGGATTTCGTCAGCAGCAGCAGATGCGGGAGACACAGATTGCGACCGTGGTTCAGGGTGAGTCGCAGCAACAGCAAGAGCAAGAGCAAGAGGAGAAAGAAGAAGGCACAACGGGCAACAACGGTGCTGAGGTGTCAATGGAAGAAGATGCGAGTGATACTGAGGTTATGCGTGAAGTCGAGGAGGAAGATGATGAAGAAAGGAGTAAAAGGCCGGTGCATGTGCCAGGCCATCCAAACCACTCACATCCAGGTTATCCAGCTCTAGTGGCAGATTTACAGTATCAAAAGGAGCAAGTTCAGAGATTGGCCATGTTGAGACACGATTCGTCTCTGTCTACTTTGCCGGATGAGTAGTAAGAGGCCAAGCCATTTTCTCTTTGGGATTTGGCTTGCATGGTTTCGGTGGTAATGGTGGTTTAGGTGGTGGTTTTGTCTTGATGTAAATTACCTTTTTTTTTGCAAAAATAAATAAATAAATAAATAAAACGCATCCATTTGAGCAATCAAACATGTGTGAATAAAGCGCACATACTGTAAAAGTTGCATTCATCCATATCTAGGCTTTTAGAGTAAGATAGGATGGATGAGTTGTTGAATGATAACTATACATTGTGCTCGATGAATCCGTATCATTGGATATGGATACTGGGTGTGATGGTGAGGAGTGTGATTATGAGATGGATGTCAAAACCTCTCGCCAAAAAGAAAATTCGTTTTGGATTCTAGAATGACTACCTAATCCACCACCACCACCACCACCACCACCATTACCATTACCATTACCAGAAATAGAAATTGACGTGCCAACTACCACATTCACACTGGCTTGAATGGCTTCGATGATCGTTTTTATACAGTTGATTTTATTTTCTTTTGTCCACCCACTTGTCGTCGTCGTCGTCGTCGTTGTTGATGTTGTTTTGGTTGATGTGAAAACTTTTGCCAATTCGGTTCGAAGTCTTGTCAAAGCTCCCAAAATGCCTTGATCTGTACTATCGCCCAGAATCCACAAAGATTTGGTTAAAAGGCAAATGTATCGAACTGCAACCATTTGAACCAAATCTTGAGTCAAAATTTGTTGTTGTTGTTTAGTTGAAGAAAAAGTGGTGCCAGTAATTGATCCAAGTACACCCCACATCATACCACTCGAAGATGTAGTGGAATCGTTTTTATCGGATGATCTATGCAGATGAGTAACAGCGGCGATTTGATCATCCAAAAATCTCTTCACTAAAGGATAAGTCGCGATCTTGAATCCCATCAAAACTCCTTCCAAAACAGAACATCCACCTCCTCCTAATCTAGTTTGAACAAGTTCCAACAATGAATCGTTGATCTGCAACATGGATAGTAGCGAAAAGTATCCAGATGGACCACTGATCGAGCCAATCCCAACGTTGCTACCACCACCACCGCCGCTGCCGCTGTTGCTATTGCTGTTGATGCTGATTCCACCACCGGATACGACAGATGTAGCGCTCGCAGCAAGTGTCGATGCAGAACTGCCAAAGGACGATGAACCGAAAGAGGAAGAGGATGAGAGAAGGGTGCGTGTGAAAGAGCTGAAAGTGTTGAGCGAAGGGTCGTAGATTTGTTTCAACATTTCTTCCGATGCTCCTCGACCTTTTAGTTTGGCCTGTTCCACCAGGCTCAATTGGACAACCGAAGCTTCTGGCCCTTGATCTTGCTCTGCTTCTCCTTGTTCTGAAACAATTCGAGTTGAAGTATTACTGCCTGTAACGGAAGCGCTCTCCTCTGGAGCCATCCCATTTTTTTCCGCATCAGTCAAGTTTTTGGTAGTGATCTGATCATCTTCATTATCATCATCGGAGAAGGAGGAGGAGGAAGTGGAAATGCCTTCAAAAAACCTAGTAATAAAACAGTATTCGGAACAAGCGTTATCCACCATAACCAGACCTAAACTTCGGAAAAGGTTCTCAGGACAAGCCTTGAAACTCGGTTCGTCAGCAAAATATCCCAACACCGTGGCAGCATTTGGAGCATCCAATTTGGAATACTGCATTCGATGGGGTGAGAAAAACCATGGATCCAAACTGACCCCAGAAGATGTACTGGATGAATTGGTAGACATTGCTTCGGCATCACCCACTATGCCACCAGCACTACTGTTTTGGCTATCGAAAGGTGGTCGTTGAGCTGTATTGCTATCGCCGCCAAGACGTGGGGGAAGGAAGTTAGTGGTATTGGAAGAGGAAGAGGATGTTGCTGTGAGCCTTGCCAAATTCGTCATGTCTGATTGCAACTTTGATTTGGCATCAGTTGCATAGTTGCCACTACCGCTACTGCTATTATTCGGTATGGGATCTGTGATGAGTGAAATTGACGTATTCGAATCGTTCCATCGCTTTCTAATCACACCGAGAGACCGGGTGTACCTCCTGAACGCAGTTTCGAAATACAATCTTGCACATTGAACGTAATTCCTCTGTACATCGATGGCCACCCTAGGCATTTGTCTGGCCAAAAACGCATACATGCCTCGATGATGACGCAATAAAACACTGGTTTGTAGCACTTGAAGATTTGTGGTTACACTGCTCTTGATAGCCGTGTGTGGAGTGGTCAGGTAGGTTCTGAGTTTGGATGCGACCATGTTCCTGCATGCTTCGGCCACACTTCGAACCTCGTTGACTGCTTGAATGTCGCCTATGTTGACGATACGTTTTTCACCGCCGGTTGTTTCTGCTGCTGTTGAGGAGGTGGGAGGTAATACGAGTGTAGCAGAGGAACTAGTTGCATCAAGAACCTTTTCCAACTGCCTGACCGCTTTGGACCATAACTCGGGCCAAGTTTCAGGATCCGTATCGAAAAACAGATCCACCACCCTCGGACTCAAAGCTATGTGTGATAAAAAGTTGGCCAGCTGAATCTCGACATCCTTGGTGGCGTCCAATCGGGAATCGATCTGATGGGAAGTGGATTGCAGTGCGGAAATGTGCGTGCTGAGGGTAGATAGATCGGATTGGAATGTAGACAAGAACGTCTCGAGCGATGTGAGCAGCTGTTTGGATGAAGTGGCTTGTTGATGGAGGTGGAGAAAGGTTGGAGCAAGGTTAAGGTAGGTGGTGTCTTGATGTGATTCGACTTGAGAGCGATGGGATAGGGCTTGGTTGTGAAGAATTTGGATGTCGAGGGATGAGGATGAGGTGAGAGTGGCTGCGGCGGAGGCAGCGTTGGCGAGACGCTCGGCGGTGGCGTCATCGACCATCATGGTGAAGGGTACGAAGACGTTGAGGTGAGGCCGAAGCACGGAAAGGGAAAGGGAGAGGGGGCCGGAAGCTTTGGTGTGATGTTGTGGGTGTAAAGATGAAATGGAACCGTGCACTGAGTGTTGTGTTGTACAGCACAGTGCACTGTAGTGAGGTGTTGGTGTGGAGACACAAGTTGTGCTCCACGCGGTGCACGCCAACCCTCTCAAGGATTTCACGTTGGAATTTTCAAGCTTAGCACAGCGCTTTATCCTGTTGCCTTTACACAGGACCTCACAAAAGTGATCATTCCCTTCAATACAACTTTACATACATGCATGCATACATACATACATACATGCATACATACACTCTTGGCGCTGAAAATAAGAGAAACTGGGTATTGATGCGGCAACCAACACAAAACCAAACAATGGAAATCCGAAAGCATGGCTGGCAGACAGATGAGGCCATGTGACAGTGACGGGGACAGTGAGAGTAGTAGGTTCAAACGTGGGAATTGTACTCAATGGAATTCGGTTGGAAAGAGAAGTGTTTTGAGTGTGAACATAAAATTCAACGCTGACCAACAGGACTCCTAGCCACTAACCACTTTAGTGTGACATCGATATTGACCTGATTCTTACTGCTGATACTGTAACAACTGACCTCCCTGTTGGCAATGGTGTCGAGCTTCATGATACGGATCACATCATCCACTCTTGCGGCTGCTTTGATGTCGTTCTTTGTTGCAAGCACCAAGAGTGGTACGCCTGCAAGGTGAGGTCTTTGGATTAATGCGTGGAGTTCGTCTGTGGCCACCGCCCATGCTGCTGATGAGGTGGATTGTGCTATTTGGCTCGCTGTGACTGCGACTGGAACTGCTAGTGCTGGTGCTGGTTTTGGTGTTGTATCCTCATTATTACTGCTCGCTGATGCTGATGGTGGTGGTGGTGGTGATGGTGCTGAGGATGACGTCCGAGTTGTACCAGTTTGTGCATCTTGGCTGTTTGTATGTGAATCAGGTAGAGGCACGCTAGAATCGACGACGAAAACAATGGCACTGACTCCGCGACAATATCTCTCCCACATACTCCTGAACCTGGGTTGACCACCAATGTCCCATACCTTGATGGTTGTATTACCCGACCTCACTTTGCGCATGTTGAAGCCGACGGTGGGGACCATTTCGTCGGCGAACTGACCCGAAGAGAGTAGGTTGACCAAAGAGGTCTTTCCTGCTGCTTGAAGTCCAACGACGCATATTTCCAAATGTTTGGAAAAGAGCAAGGAACGAAGGTAGAGCAAGAGAGACGAAAAGAGCGAAGAGATGCCGCCAGATGACATGATGTTGCAAGGTGTATGCGCACGCGACGCGGGAGATGACGTTATGGCAAAGACCAAGTTGTACGTCCGAGAGGATTATGGTCTGAGCAATGCGTAATTGCAGTTGTAAGGTGATAGCGGAATGAAATGATGTCTTGCAGCCAGAAATGTAGGAGAAAGATTTTGACTTGAGTCGATGTTGAGATGATGAATGATAGGTTGATCGAGCTATGAAATCCAGGGTGCGGAGTGTTGTTGGTAGGAGCTGCCAAGCAACAGCGTGTTTGAAAAGCTGAGCGGCGTGATAGAAAGTGTATCATCGTCATTGTGCTCATCTTTGCTGCATTATTATTGAGTGTGTACTTTTGTGTCGAGTATTCACCTCTAACATTTGAACACAAATAATTATATAATCAATCTGATGTCAAACATAGCAGCGATCACGGTTGGCTGCGTGCGAGAGAGGACGCGTTGGCTTTGCAATTTTGGGTTTTAGAATGCTGCCTTTCTGCTGCCTCTGATTTTTTCGGTGGTGTACACTCCACTTTGTCAGTCCAACAGCTGCGCACATGTCATCACTATCATCATCATCATCGCCGTACACAGTCCCTTTGAGCGCTCTCTTCAGCCTACATCATAGCATTCACAATTAAAGCGCCCTCTCTGCACCTACAAGAACAACTCGCGCCCTCCCGCTTTCGCCCATACGCGAATCTGCAACTCTTCAAGTACCCTACCCATTTATTTCACGGCTGCACAACAACATAGCTTTCAATTATGGACTTTCAGTCAATGATGCAACAAGCTCGAATGGGCGGTGGTGCTGGCGCCGGCTCTGCACCAGGCGATGCTCCTCAGAACGACAATGCCGAAATGGTCTACATTTCATCGCTAGCGCTCATCAAAATGCTCAAACACGGTAGAGCAGGTGTTCCCATGGAAGTCATGGGTCTCATGCTCGGTTCTTTTATCGACGACTACACCGTTTCCGTCATCGACGTTTTTGCCATGCCCCAATCCGGAACGGGTGTGTCGGTCGAAGCCGTTGACCCTGTATTCCAGACAAAAATGTTGGATATGCTAAAGCAGACCGGTCGACCCGAAATGGTGGTAGGTTGGTACCATTCGCATCCAGGTTTTGGCTGCTGGTTGTCCAACGTTGATATCAATACGCAACAATCGTTCGAGCAGCTCAACCCTAGGGCTGTCGCTGTGGTCGTCGACCCAATTCAATCCGTCAAGGGAAAAGTGGTGATTGATGCATTCCGTCTCATCAACCCTTCCACCGTCATGCTCGGTCAGGAACCCAGACAGACTACATCCAACATTGGCCATCTCAACAAGCCAAGCATTCAATCGCTCATCCATGGCCTCAATCGTCACTACTACTCAATCGCCATTGGATACAGAAAGACAGAGTTGGAACAGAGCATGCTCAACAATCTGCACAAGAGGAATTGGACAGAAGCTTTGAGGTTGCGTGATTTTGGTGAACACAAGCAGAACAATCGAAATGCGATTGAGAGGATGAAGAGTTTGTCAGAGGCGTACAACAAATCAGTGCAGGAAGAAAGTACGTTGACACCGGATCAGCTCAAGACGAGACATGTGGGTAAACAGGATCCAAAGAGACATTTGGAGGATGCGGTTGAACAAACCATGGGTGATCAGATTGTTCAGTCGCTAGGCACCATGCTTCTGGCAGAGTTGTAAAAAAAAATAAAAAATTCCCGAATCCTTAATCGGTGATAAGTGGAAACGCCTATCTCGCACTGCTTCCTTGACGGTCCCACAGAAGCTGAAGCATTGACACAACTCGACTTCAATCGATACTGCTGTCGTAGAATGGTTCTCTCCCATGTTGACCTCTCATCGAATATTTGTTGCATTAAAACAGTAAGTTCTTCCCCTTTTTCCAACCTCATTCTCTGCTGTTGTCATCGCCATCGCCCCTACTGACACACCCATCAACATTTATGTACACACCTTTGATCTCATTACAGTCCACGAGCGCACAGTTTAGGCCTGATGATGCCAAACGCAATTAAATTACGTCTCTTTCTTTTTTTCCTTCGCACACAACCTTGTATTCTAGCACTTACCGTCTTTTCAACTCGAGCAAATCCACTGGGGTTTTTTTTTTCTTTTTGGGGGGGGGGGGGGGGGGGGGGTTCACAACATTCTCTCGGGTTTACTTGCACATCAACGTAGGTCTTGTTTCGCATGTGGAGCGATCAGCTTACTTGTGCTTCTTTTTAAACACACACAATCAGGTTAGTCACGTTACCATGTCGATAGAAGTCGAAACAAGAGTATCACTTGCGACCGAGGCCACTTGGAGCTTAGGGGGATTTTTGATTGCCAAACTTTTGGCTTGGACGTAAAAAAAAATAAAATTTCAACGGTTCACTTGGCAATTTGATTCGCTAAGTCGTCTTGCAACGCAATTCATCCCAATGATTTCTCATTGCGCAAGTTGGAATTCCAAACATCAGCGGTGTGTGATTCAGGTTTGGAGACATGGTAGATTCTTTATTGATTACGATGGACGGAGATTTTGATTAGAAAAAAGGGCAGACCTCGATACTTTGTATACGGTAGGAGAGTCTGTTGCAAAGCTTAACTCCATCATCATAAACAAATCAACCGCCGCTGACCGTGGCCATCTCAGATTGAGATGCAGATTTTATCCCGGTAGCTTTGACAAGCCACCGTAGAGAGGGAAAGGGTTATAGACCGAATCCTGGCCAAGAACCGTAAGGTCTCGTGGCGTATTGTAAGCGCGAGTTCCACGATGGGCTGTTGCGGCAAGCTTAGCAGTCTCAATCATTCCAACATACTGAAAGACGGAGCCCTGCGTGTTCGGTACTGCAAAACGCTTCCAAACGTGTAAGTTATGAGTGTGATCCAGCTCGGGATCCAGCTGTGATTCAAAAGCTCCATGGCTTAGCACATATTCTTGAGGCCTCGTACCATGAACAAGATAAATGCTAGGTGAATCATGATACAGATACACAAATTCTGATCCCAATGCTTCAGCGGCAAGCTGTTGCGTCATTTTCCCTAGAAAGGGATGAAGCGTCGAATACTTCCTGATTTCACGGTACCTGTTTACCTTGTCGGTTTTACGTGCAAATGGTTCAAGTATCGCGATACGCTCCTCTTTGTTCAGGGGTTCAGGTGGGTTCAGTAGGCCCGTAGCAGTGTCCAAACCGATGATGTGGTCATCCGCTGGATACGGCTGCCAACCGCTTTCAGCAATCGGCGCAACTTGATCTGCAAAGCTTGATGAAGGCGCGTGACCTGTTTCGTACGGCACAGAAGCGGAAGAACTAGCCCCTTGATGCCAACCAGAAGAGTAGCCTAGAGGATCGTAGGTAGAAGGGAGATGAACTGAATGATCCGAATGATCCGAACCGGGTTGGAAGTAATTGGGAGCATCCTGAAGAAAGTGCAAATGATTTGGATCGTGATTAGTGGGCTGGTGGTGCAGTGACTCTTCAAATCCGTTTGTCCAAACCGAAAACTCTCTAGCTGCTTCGGGTAGGTTCTCGAGCTGGTTCCAGATGTGGTCGTCCATCGAGTGGCAGACTCTCGAGACTGCAAGCACCACCAAAAGAACAAGAACAAGACGATAGGCACCGGTCATTGCTGTACGAGGTTTGGGGGAAGGGTGATATGATGTGACAACTTTGTGACACCGATGGATGAAAAAGCTCGTTTGTTGGCGCTTGAAGATTGAATGTGAACGGATGGTTCACAACCTTTTTCCACTTATAGGCTTTGCCGGGTCTTTGGTCATCGCTTTCGCAGCACCTTGCCTTTTGTCCTTTCTATGAGGTAGTCTTTTTTCCGGATCTGCTCGAGCAGTAGCCTTGAGCTCGCCTCGAAAGCGACGTGCATTCTGGCTTAGTCGGTTGCCCTAGCCTCACGGGCAACAGTCACACCAACCCACCGAGCCTTGCGACAACCCCAACGAGTTTAGCGGCTCAAAAAGGATAGACGTGGCACTGTCATGGTCATTTCTTCCCACGATGGACGCTACAGTAGCCAATCCCCACCGATGGCCTTGTTTGCCCTCTACTTCGCATCCACACCCACTCACCACCGTTGTTGAACGCCTCTCTCGACAAATCCATGTCAAATGCATTGGCGCACAGACTTTATGTTCAAATTACAAAGATCGCTTGAAAGATCATTGTTTGTGGTCAATCATTTCGCCGTGTCCCCACCATCACATATCACACATCCACGTTTGCGCTCTGTCGGGGTTTGCAGCCCATGCTTGATCGCAGAAGATGCATTCACACGATTTGCGAGCAAGTGATGAAATAGGGTTCCAGAGAAAAGGAGACATCCCAGGTACAGTACTTGACCCCTACGTTGTAGGACGCCGTGGACGACAGACAGTGCTCATAAAAACGTGACCAAATGAGCTCGTTCGTTCGTCCGTCGAAACTGCGGAGCCTCGTGCACCAAAGATTGGTTGGTATTGTTTTGTTCTAACCCTTATGGTGCTTGCGTTCTCAAGAGTCTGCCACGCAAGTGACGAATTCTGGAGAGAGAGAGACGTTGGAGATGGTGGTGATGAGACAAAAGTGCTTCTGGTGTGTGCGGTTGTTGTTATTGATAAGCGCAAAATCCGAACTCATGTTGGGCTCAACAATAAAGTATAATACAGTAAATAATTAATATTTTTGTCTGCACTTACACTTAGGCGGTGCAGCAAATTATTGCGTGCTCCATCGATTCTTGTTTGTAAACCTTTTGAAAACGTGCTTAGTTTGCCAACTTATCGATAGCAGTGCCTACTCAATTTCATCCTTTGCGACATCAAATCCACTTACTGCGCATCATGGTAACCATAACTTACCCAATCTGAAACTTTGCATCTTCTTTGTCATCAATTCTTCATATCACTCAACGTCCATATCCTTCTCCTCGGTTCTCATACTACCATTGGCTTGGTGCTCCTTCTCCACGCAGTAGCAGCAATCCTTTCCGTACGCATGCCTTTCCGGCCTCGGCAACGCTGAATATGACCGGAACACGAATCATACCAAGGACGCGCGAACAAGGTCCCGAAACCGTCCTCATCATCGGCGGAGGAGCAACTGGACTTGTGACTTTGCGCAACCTTGCTCAAGAACTTGGTCACGATTCCTCTGGCTCATACCCACTCTTTGCACCCACGCTTGTCGAAAGACGCCAAGAAGTGGGAGGTGTATGGTACTGGTCTGACGAAACGTATTTTCTCGAACGAACCGTTGGACCCCAAAACACACAGGGATTGAGTCCCATTTTTGATCTAAAGGGACAACCTCACTGGCCCAGTCCCGCCTATCTTAATCTAAGAGGAAACGTACTGCCTGAATTTCTCGAGTTTTCCGGAAAAGTATTCGATCCTCCAGCACATAACCAAACATTCCCTACCCTAAAAGAAACGCACAATTACCTCTTATCCTTCGCACAACCCTTTCGCAAATATATCAAATGCAAAGTCGAAGTTCTTAAAGCTGTGGAACTGGCTCACGATTCGGGTTGGGAGGTCACGTGGAAAGATTGGGGTCATAGTGCCATCAATACAAACGGTGCAGTGAGTTTTACTCCCATCGTGGAGACAAGGAAATTTGACAGAATAGTGGTGGCTGCAGGTTGGTACGATACACCTTATTATCCACAAGTTGACGGGATTGATCAAGCTAAGCAGGCAGGACATATACATCATTGTAAGCATTATAGGGATTCTTCAGCATATAGGCGTAAAAAGGTGGTGGTGGTGGGAAATAACAATTCGGCAAACGAAGTCGCTGCACATTTGGCACCACTTAATTCGGTCACACATCCGGTTTACAGGTCGAGTAAGTCGGCCCCGGTGGATAAATGTCCAAGTTTACCAGATGAGAGGATAAAAGATGTAGGTATGATTATTCGGTATAATCTTGTTCATACCACCACGACAACCGCAAATACTGCTAACACCTATTACACTACTTCTGACACAAGTGGTGTGGGTGAGAACAAGAAAATCACGACCAAGCTTGATCTAACATTGGTGGACGGCAGCGTCATCAAAGATGTGGATTATGTTATTCTCGGAACGGGTTATGGTCAAAAATATCCATGGTTGTACGTTCTCACCGACTCGGCTCGATCCTGCCTCCCGGGCGACAATTTCAACTCTCACCAAGTCGAACCCTTAACACCCGATAGTCTCAAAGGTACTAGGGTACCATACATGTACAATCACGCACTGTTTTCCAAATCTCCACGTCTAACCTTGGCCTTTGTAGGTCTCGTGATTAGTTTAATGCCTTTCAGTTTTAACGACCTTATCAGTGCTTGGATCACGGCTGTCTGGGCTGGAAAAATCACTTCGATTCCCATTTCCATCTCTGATCGGCTAAAATTCGAAACACGACGATTAGAATATCTCTACACTCAAAAGTGTCTATCTTCCAACTCTGGTACCCAACCTGATCCGAATGATGATGCGATGACGTATTCAGGATACCATCTATTAGGTGGAAGTTTAAAACAAGGTCCACCTAGCGAGTTCCATTTCGCATCCCAACTTTTCGAAGAGCTTCAAAAGGTGGACGAGAAATCGGTCAAGAAATGGAGATGGAAATGGGATCAAGAAAGGGAAGATCGTCAAAATTCAATGTACAAAATCAAAAAATCTTGGTTGGAAAAAAATAAACTTAGAATCAGAAACGATCCTTTCGATCTCTTGGGTTCCAACAGTCATACCTATGGTCATCTCAAAAACGAACTGGTACTCCAAAATTCAACCAACACAACTGAGAACAAAACAGCAACCACTTCAAAGCTTTAACTTGTTCACAGTTACTTCTCTGTCTTGTAATGAATGTCAATTCCCACCAACAAATACGTTCCCATTCTAAGCCCCAAACACACATATAGTGCAAAGAAAAAAAAAAGAAAAAAGGGAGTCATGTAAGGAGAAAAAATTCTCATGATGCATTGCGTGGTTGTGACAATGACGATGACGATGATGATATTTTTGTTACGTGTGGCGGTAATTGTGATTGTGTTTGTGCCTGCTGCTGTTGTTGTTGTTGTTGTTGTTGTTGTTGGCGTGGGTTGCTCTTTTTGTGCGAACAAGTATTAATAGTGTCATTACGGATAGACTTTCCTGCAGGCAAGGTGTTGACTTTGGTTTCAGTTTTGAATGAATTGTTTTGCCTAGCCCTCTGCTGTTGTTGTGCTCCACCCTTGCCTACATTTGTAACATTGTTCCAAGACTGTCCTCCTTTAAAAGCCTTTCTCACCGACGACGAACTCTTATGATTTGTAGCTGTCGGCTTGTGTGACCCTGCATTTGCTCCCTTCTCTGAAGCCATATTCACTTCTTCTTCCCTTTGCACCTCTCTCTGCTTGCTCTCTGGCACAATTGCAGTCGAATTACTAAGACAGGCTACGTCCAATGCCCTTTCAGCCACTTTCACTTTATTCTCGGCTCGGTCCAATGCTTCATCCATCGCATCGATTAGCTCATGACAATCTCGCACCTCTCTTTCCAGCTCTTTTACCTTCTCATCGTTACAAAACGCAGATGAATTTGCATTTGCGTTAACACCCGAAGAGAGCAGACGTTCGAGTTCGTCATTCTCTCGCGTGAGCTTATCCAGGCGCTGAAGGAGACGTATTCCCAGTATAGGATTTGGCGGAGCGTTGGCGTTGGAATCAGGACCAGAGCGCGTGCTAGACTGTGTCTGGTACGCATTGGAAGTTGAGGTTTCCGAACGAGACTGTTGCCAAGCGAGGTAGGCTTCTCTAGGTTGAAATCCCACTGCTTCTGTGCGGAAACGGAGAAGTTCATCTCGCTGTTCATAAGTGGAGATGATGGAATGCAGGGAAGAGATATACTCGAGTACTGACCGGTCCAGGGTCGCCTGTGCTTTTTCCGATTCTGACGCCCCTTTTTCGGAGCGTATTAAAGGCGGTGTGGCAGGTCGCGGAGGCACGACAGGAAGGGATGGATATCGAAGTGACAATGCGGAACGATCCTCCTCGTGGGCATTCGTAGCCTGAGTATTCGATAGAAGCGGTTCCATTTGTGAGGATGAAGCCGTGTCAAAAGACGAGCCAGCAGGAACAACAGCAGGAGTCGGCTTGTTCGGCAAAGCTGCGGTCCATGCAAGTTGAGCAACCTGTGAATCAAGGCTTGGGCCCGTCCCTTGATTCGGAAAGACAAAGTTGTTCAGCCTTGATCTGCCGTCGCTAGGCTTTGGGCTATGACCGGAAGATGGCAAACCCGGGGATAGGTGGTTTGGAGAAGGGTTTCCTGATGCGGCGGAATTTGGTACTAGGTCTGCGCCTTGCGGGTCGGCATTCTGATACAAGATCGCTGCATTTGGTGGGGCATACTGCTGCGATTGTGGATAGTATTGGCCGTACTGATATCGGTCGTGCTGAGGATACACACTTGGAGGGATGCCATGGGCGAAAACATAAGGTTCCGCAGCAGCAGCAGCAGCAGCGTAAGGATATTGTTGAGCTTGGTAGTAAAGCTGTTGTTGGTGTTGGTGTTGCTGCTGATGCTGATGCTGAGGGCCCTGCCATGACGGGTCGCCATATTGGTTGTAGCTGCTAGTATCGGCGAGGTACTGTTGTGATGGATAATAGTGCTGTTGTTGAGGCTGCTGCGGCCTTCGCTTTTGAGCCGACATCTTTAGCCAAGGTGGAGTTGAAGTTGGGCAAGAGGAATGACGGATTAGAACGTCGAAACGGAGACGCATTAGCACTTGGAAGCGGTCATGGCTGAGCTCGATGGTGATTGAGTGGTGCTTATGAGGCAGTGTGAGTGCGCAGAAATGAAGACGGCTAGACCGATGTGATTAATCGAAAGTGTGTGGGAAGAGAGACGGCTGCTTCCGAAAGGATGATGAAGATCCTACACTCTTTTCATGCAGGTCAATGCACCGCTACCCACGCAACCTGATCCACTTACACTGCATAACACCTGCACTACTGCTGCAAGGAATCGCTATTTAACACGAAAAAATAATCAATTTAAAAGCGGGAACCGTTTCCAGAATCAACGCCCTGGAAAGGCATCTCGAGATTTGCGAGACCAACACAAACTTGCAATTGTATATCCTGAGCAGGCGTGCATCACGTACACCAACACCAAAAGTGACATCAACCATTGTGACTCTCCCGCAGGAAGCCCATCCAACGTCACACCTTTTTTTTCGTCATGATTCGGCGTCAACCTACCAGCCTTTCGGTGCAAGAGTCGGACGTCGAGACGCTCAAGGCTTATCGTCGTGCAAAGATGATGCAGCACAACCCCAACCTCACTTCCTCGTCCTTTTCTTCGATTAAACTGGACGATTCTACTTCGATGCAGGACCATCATCATCATCATCAACAACAACAACAACACCACCGCAGTGCCCATCATCATCCCCACCAACATGCGCGAGAGGGATCTGATGAACGGGAGGATCCCGGCACTCAGCCTGGCCTGTCCCAGCAAGAGAATCACGAACCCAATCATCCTCACAACACCAATATCAATGCAAATACGTGAGCCTTTCTCAAGCCACACAATTCATACATGACCCCGGGGATACAGGCCATCTGTCTCAGAAGGAAGAAGCCGGTTCGAAGTGCTAGTGAAGGCCATCATCGGAAGTGGGCTTGCTGAGCACTCAGAGTGGTAGTGCCATCCCAGCTTCAGTTTGCGTCCGCTATTCAGATAGTGATCGAACTGCTATAGTCATTCTTCGCACGCTGCCAGCCAGATTGCTCACCGTCTTATTTCGAATGTGGAGCCCGTCACATTATCAAGATGGTCAACTAGTAACACCTGCATTATCAAGACCATTGCTGCCGCCCCGTCGGAAGCTACATTAGAAGATATCGCCGATTTCTGATACCGTCCATAGACAGAGGATCGAATGGAATCAACAGTATAGCACAGTCACAAGGATTTCTATCAGTTTGATTCTATCTCCAAGAGTAACATTCAACACGCGCCTTTTTATTCTTAGACTTACCTTGAACGTATCGAGCGCGGATCTTCTCGTCCAGCAGCTGTGACATCGTGTCAAAGAGTATGAGACCGAAGTGTGGGGCAAATTGAAGAAAAAGCACGAGAATCTTGTCAGCTTGCCGAATTGTTAATGCACAAGGAAGTTTCCGCAATGAAATAGAAATTGATTGCTTGCGGTCGGAGAACGTATCACTCACCCGTTCCTCTCTGCCTGCGGGTACCTCTGGCTCCATCAAATCATCATCGTCATCATCTTCGACCACAGTGTCGCTGGATTGGGCCAGTCTGGAGCCAGTCTGCTGCTTTGTTGTGCTGCTATTATCCTGGTAGAAAGAGGGTGCTAAAACCGAGTCCTCCTGAGGAGCGTTGATGCTTTGAGGCGTTTTCTTGCCTTCAGCCGCTGGTGTAGCATCGCCGCCCATGTCTTCATCCAAACATCCAGCGACGCTTCCAAATCGATTTTCGCCTTGAACTTTCACGTCGGCGTGCTGGGCGCTGCTGCCACTCGGTGCTGGCGAAGCACTCGCTGAGGCCATTGCGTTCTGTTTTGCGAGTTCCCAGGAAAAAGGGCGGCTACGCAAAGCTATTAGACGAATTGAGGGTAATTTGGTGGCTAAGGACAGTGCTGAAGAACAACAAGGCTGGATCAAGGCCCAGAGATACGCTTCTGAAGTCGTCGGCGAAAGAGAGGATACAGTATGCGGCAAAGGTTCGTGAACAGTTGTGTATGAAGAGTAGAAAATATGAATCGCGCAGTTCTCTAACTCCACATCACAGAAGGTGCATATCAGGTGGTCCACGCTACAACTGATTCTCCCTACAAATGTTACGTCGAAGGTTGAATGAGTTGTAGGGAATGCTATTATTGGCTATTGCGCTGCTATGATAGTGTCGTATATACATGAGTTATGGCTTCGCTTGATCTAACTACTAAGCTAGCCGGGAGTTCTGAGCTGGCCGGAAATTGCCGGAAGCTTCAGCTCCGAGCTATTGGATCTGATTGGTCGGTCTAAGGACTATGTGTCAGTCGGGCTGATGGTGGTTGGTTTGTTAGGTCTTTATTGTGTAACGTCGGATCTTCATCGCGTCGCTTCAACTGAATGTGCTGTCAGCCAAAATAAAAATAAAAATAAAAAACCATCGATATAATCGCACGAGACGAGACGAAAAGAAAAAAGAAAAAAACGATTTCGGAATATGGAAATCGTGAGGGCGCGCAGGAAAGATTGATGCTGAGCAACTCGCACCCTCAACAACACACTTCTTCGAGGTTGGACCAAATGCATCTATCTCTCGCTCATCTTCATTAGTGCCTTCTCCAACTCATTAACATAGCAATCTTCAAAGCAGTATCTCAAAGATCAGCTCATTCACATTCGAGAGAAACCCATCACTCGCCAGTGCCACGACCGGCTTCAGCTTCTGTGTGCCGCCCAATTCCATCTTCGTTCTTCATCCTAGCATCCGACGCATGGTCAGCTCATTCACTTGAACATAAAACCACCGACTCCCGGTGCGTCCCACCTAGCTTTGCGACTCCACGACACCGCAAGCACAAAATTCATTGCTCATCTCATCTGACCGTCCTCTATCGCCGTCCAAAAACCAGCAACCACACAACGGCCAAACCCCCCGTCTCATACCCATGTCCGGTCCGCCCGGCTACAGGGGTCCAACCCCTTCGGCACCTTCCTCGATGAGAGGGCGTCCGCCTGGTATGCCGCACACGGCCATCGTCGCTGCCTCTTCATCATATCGCGAGCCTGCTAGCCTCACACAAGAGCAGCTTCAGGCAAAAGCACGCAAATGGCAGCAAACACAGAGTCGTCGCTTTGGCGACCGTAGAGGTAAGACAGGCTTCGTAGATACAGGTAAGCAGGAGATGCCGCCCGAGGTTCTGCGCAAAATCATCAAGGAGCATGGTGATATGACCAACCGAAAGTACCGCCAGGACAAGCGTGTTCACCTCGGAGCTCTCAAATACCTTCCACACGCCATGATGAAGGTGCTCGAAAACATTCCAATGCCCTGGGAGCAGATCCGTGAGGTACCCGTTCTCTACCACATCACCGGTGCCATTACCTTTATCAATGAGGTGCCCAAGGTCATTGAGCCCATCTTTCACGCACAGTGGGCTACCATGTGGATTGCCATGCGAAGGGAGAAGCGCGATCGACGTCATTTCAAGCGCATGCGCTTCCCGCCATTCGACGACGAAGAGCCTGTGGTAGACTACTCCGATAATCTGCTGGATGTTGACCCTCTGGAAGCCATCCAACTCGAGCTCGAAGAAGAAGAGGATGGTGCGGTGATCGACTGGTTCTACGACCACAAACCACTCATCGACAACTCCAAGCACGTCAATGGCCCTTCGTATCGCTTCTGGAACCTCAATCTGCCCCAGATGGCAACCCTGCATCGTCTGGGCCGCACACTTCTGAGCGATGGCACCACCTCTGGCGATCGCAACTCGTTCTACCTTTTCGATAAGAAGGCCTTCTTCACTGCCAAGGCGCTCAACATGGCAATTCCAGGCGGTCCCAAATTCGAACCTCTTTTCAAAGACACCGACGGCTTTGACGACGACTTTACCGACTTCACCGACTTCCGCAAGGTCATCATCCGCCAGCAGATCCGCACCGAGTACCGCGTCGCATTTCCGCATCTTTACAACAGCAGGCCACGCGCCGTGCACATTGGCACTTATCACGAGCCGAAAAACGTCTACATCCGCTCCGACGACATCGATCAGGCGTTCTATTATGATCCAGCCATCAATCCCATCTCAGGTCGCACACTGGCGAGCTCGAATGCCTTCCGCACAGAGTACGATGACGGCACCCCAGTGCTCAGCCACGAGGATCAAGTCTTTGGCGATGTCGGCGGTGATGACGAGCTTCCCGACGAATTGGCATTCACTTTGCCGGAAGAGATCGAACCGTTCCTTGAGGATGCACCGCTCGAGAACGACCTGACCGCGGACGCTATCGCGCTCTGGTGGGCGCCAAAGCCATACAACCTCCGCAGTGGCAAGACACGCCGTGCAGTCGACGTGCCTTTGATCCAACCCTGGTATTTGGAGCACTGCCCGCCCAACCAGCCAGTCAAGGTGCGCGTCAGCTACCAAAAGCTGCTCAAGAATTACGTCTACAACAGTTTGCACACCACCAAGCAAAAGGTACACAAGCAAACCAACTTGTTGCGCGAGCTCAACAACACCAAGTTCTTTCAGAATACGTCGATCGACTGGCTCGAGGCGGGTCTACAGGTCGCGAAGCAGTCTTTCAACATGATGAACCTCTTGATCCATCGAAAAGGTGCCTCTTACTTGCACCTGGACTACAACATGAATCTCAAGCCCACCAAGACGCTCACAACCAAAGAAAGAAAAAAGAGCCGATTCGGTAACGCTTTCCACTTGGTTCGAGAGTTGAGCCGTGTTATGAAGCTTGTGGTTGATGCTCACGTCCAGTTCCGTCTTGGTTCCATCGATGCCTTTCAGCTCGCCGATGGTCTGCAGTACCTCTTCAACCACGTAGCTACCTTGTCGGGTATCTACCGATACAAGTATCGCTCGATGCGACAGATCCGTGCCTGCAAAGATCTCAAGCACGTCATCTACTACCGCTTCAATGCAGCGGGTGTCGGCAAGGGTCCAGGCGTCGGTTTCTGGGCGCCCTCGTGGCGTGTATGGATATTCTTCCTCCGTGGTATCGTGCCACTGCTCGAGAGATGGCTCGGTAATCTGCTTGCCCGTCAATTTGAGGGCCGAGCGGGTCGCACCGGCGTCCAGTCTATCACAAAGCAGCGTGTCGAGTCGGCCATGGACCTTGAGCTCCGCGCCGCTGTTATGCACGACATACTTGATGCCATGCCCGAGGGTATGCGCCAGAACAAGATTAAGACCATCATGTCTCATCTGCAAGAGGCTTGGCGAGCGTGTCGCAGCAACACTCCTTGGAGCCCCAACCTCCCCGCTCCCGTAGAGAACCTCATCTTGCGATATGTCAAGCAGAAGTTCGACTGGTGGACTTCGGTCGCACACCAGCAGCGTGCTCGAATCGCGCGGGGTGCTACCGTCGACAAGACCGCAGTGCGTAAGAACCAAGGTCGCTTGACCCGTCTCTTCTTGAGAGCCGAGCAAGAGCGTCAGGCCGATTACCTCAAGAGTGGTCCCTACATCACTTCGGAGGTAGGTGTCGCCGCCTTCACTGCTACAGTGCAGTGGCTCGAGGCTCGCCGCTTCAGCCCCATCCCCTTCCCAAGCCTCAACAACAAGCACGATGTCAAGCATCTTGTATTGGCGCTCGACTCGCTCAAGGAGGCGTACTCCGTCAAAGGTCGTCTCAACCAGAGTCAGCGTGAAGAGCTCGCCCTGATCGAGCAGGCATTCGACAACCCACACGAGACTCTGGCGCGTGTCAAGCGACTGATGCTTACCCAGCGAGCCTTCAAGGAAGCAGGCTTCGAATTCTTCGACACCTTTAATAAGCTCACGCCAACCTACGACATCGAGCCCATCGAGAAGATCACCGACGCCTACCTCAGTCAGTACCTTTCTTACGAGGCCGACAAGCGCCACTTATTCCCTGCCTGGATCAAGCCTAGCGACTCGGAACCAGCGCCGTTGCTTGTCTACAAGTGGTGCAACGGCATCAACAATGCACATGAGATTTGGGACACCTCCGAGGGCCAGTGCAACGTGCTCATGGAAACGACGCTGAGCAAAGTATTTGAGAAGATCGACCTGACGTTGCTGAACCGGCTCCTTCGGCTCATCATGGATCACAACTTGGCCGACTACATTACTGCCAAGAACAACATCTCGATCGTTTTCAAGGACATGTCGCACGTCAACTCGTACGGACTCATTCGTGGGTTGCAATTCAGCGCTTTCGTCTTCCAGTATTACGGACTGGTGCTCGACTTGCTTATCCTCGGCCTCCAGCGCGCCAACGAAATGGCAGGACCACCCAATATGCCCAACGGCCTGTTCCAATTCCAAAACACGGCCACTGAGACGCGTCATCCTGTCCGTCTCTACACGCGATACATCGACCGAATCCACATCCTCTACCGCTTTTCTGCCGAAGAGGCGCGCGATCTTGTACAGCGCTACCTCACTGCCAACCCAGACCCGAACAACAGCAACGTCATTGGCTACAACAACCGTAAATGCTGGCCACGTGACGCACGTATGCGTCTTGTCAAGCACGATGTCAATCTGGGCCGAGCCGTCTTCTGGACTGTAAAGAACAGCTTGCCACGCTCGCTCACCACGATCGAGTGGGAAGACACCTTCTGCTCGGTCTACAGCAAAGACAATCCCAACTTGCTTTTCTCGATGCTCGGGTTCGAAGTGCGGATCCTTCCCAAGATCCGACAGGAGGATGTCGATATTACACGCGACGGCATCTGGCCGCTCATCCAGGCCAGCTCGGGCGAGCGTACATCCACCGCGTTCCTGCGAGTCTCTGAAGAGGGCATTTCCAACTTCAGCAACCGTGTTCGAGCGCTGCTCATGTCGGCAGGTGCCGCTCCGTTCAGCAAGATCGCCAACAAGTGGAACACGTGCCTGATCGCCCTAATGACGTACTACCGTGAAGCTGTGGTCAACACCGAGGAGATGCTCGACCTCCTCGTGAGAAGTGAAAACAAGGTCATCAACCGCATCAAGTCGGGCGTCAACAGTAAGATGCCTTCGCGCTGGCCTATCCACATCCTTGCATCGCCAAAGGAGCTCGGTGGTCTCGGTATGCTTAGCATGGGCCATGTGCTCATTCCGGCTTCTGACTTGAAATATTCGCGTCAGACAACCACGGGTATCACCCACTTCCGTGCTGGTCTGTCGAACCAGGAGGATCAGCTGCTGCCAGCACTGTACAGATACATCACACCGTGGGCTTCTGAATTCGAGGACTCAGCACGGGTCTGGCAAGAGTATGCGCAGAAGAGGAAGGAGGCCAATGAGCAGAACAGGCGTTTGACGCTCGAAGATTTGGAGGATTCCTTCCACCGTGGTCTGCCCCGTATTGCCACCCTTTTCCAGAAGGACCGCACCATCTTGTCCTACGATAAGCTATGGCGTGTACGACAGGAGTTCAAGAAGTTCCAGATCGCCAAAGCCCAACCATTCGCCTGGACCAATCAGCGTCACGACGGTAAACTGCACAATCTCAATCAGCTCCGTACCGACACGATTGCGGCCCTCGGTGGTGTTGAGACAATTCTTGAGCATTCGCTCTTTGCCGCCACCGGGCACCCGACCTGGGAGGGTCTGTTTTGGGAAAAGTCATCTTCGTTCGAGGAAAGCATGCAGCAGAAGCGACTCACCAACGCGCAGCGATCCGGTCTGTCACAGATCCCCAATCGTCGATTCACGCTGTGGTGGTCGCCCACTCTCAACCGTAGCAGTGTCTACATTGGATTTCAGGTACAGCTCGACCTTTGCGGTGTGCTGATGTCTGGTAAGATGCCGTCCCTCAAGATCTCTTACATTCAATTGTTCAGAGCGCATCTGTGGCAGAAGATCCATGAATCTGTGGTCATGGACCTGTGTCAGGTGTTCGACCAGGAACTCGAGGCGCTGTCGATCGAGACGGTGCAAAAGGAAACGATTCATCCGAGAAAGTCGTACAGGCTCACCGCTTCGAGCTCGGATATTCTGCTGTTCGCCAGCTACAAGTGGCCCATGTCTCGACCCTCGCTGCTCACAGACTCGCGTGACGTGATGGACGGTTCCAGCGGAAACAAGTGGTGGGTCGACGTTCAGCTTCGATGGGGTGACTACGACTCGCACGACATCGAACGATACTGCCGTGCCAAATTCCTCGACTACACCAGCGACAACACCTCTATCTACCCTTCCGCCACCGGAGCGTTGGTCGGAATCGATCTGGCCTACAACATCCACTCGGCATATGGCATCTGGTTCCCAGGCAGCAAGCCGTTGATTCAGCAGGCCATGGCCAAGATCATGAAAGCCAATCCTGCGCTCTACGTGTTGCGAGAGCGTGTGAGGAAGAGCTTGCAGCTGTACAGCTCGGAGCCCACTGAGCCGTACCTCAACTCTAACAATTATGCGGAACTGTTCAGCAACCAGATCATCTGGTTCGTCGACGACACGAACGTGTACCGCGTGACCATTCATCGTACATTCGAAGGCAATTTGGTCACAAAGCCTATCAACGGTGCGATCATCATCTTGAACCCACGAACCGGCCAATTGTTCCTCAAGATCATTCACACCTCGGTTTGGGCAGGCCAGAAACGTCTGGGTCAATTGGCAAAGTGGAAGACGGCTGAAGAGACCATTGCTTTGGTGCGAAGTTTGCCCGTCGAAGAACAGCCCAAGCGGATCATCGTGTCGAGGAAGGGTATGTTAGATCCTCTCGAGACGCACTCGCTCGATTTCCCTAACCTTTCAATCGTTGGATCAGAGCTGCAATTGCCGTTCCAGTCATTCCTCAAGCTCGAAGCCATTGGTGACTTGGTGTTGAAGGCGACCCAGCCACAGATGGTGCTGTACAGCTCGTACGATAACTGGATGTCGAACGTCTCTTCGTTCACCGCATTCTCTCGGCTCATTCTCCTGCTTCGATCGCTTCATGTCAATCAGGAGAAGGCAAAGATCATCCTGCGCCCCCATCCTGGGGTGATCACTGAGCCTCACCACCTTTGGCCCACATTGACCGATGAGGAGTGGATCAAGGTGGAGATCCAACTCCGCGACCTGATTCTGGCCGACTTTGGTAAGCGCAACAATGTCAATGTGAACTCTCTCACATCTTCCGAGATCCGAGACATCATTCTGGGTATGACGATCCAAGCGCCTTCTGTGCAACGTCAGCAGATGGCCGAGCTGGAGAAGACGGCTGAAGCAGCTCAGCAAGTCACGGCAACGCAGACTCGCACCGTCAACGTTCACGGAGAGGAGATCCAGACGGTGACGACCACACAGTACGAAAACAAGGTCTTCTCGTCCAAGTCTGATTGGCGCATCCGTGCGCTTTCGGCTACCAACTTGCCGCTGCGTTGTCAGCATCTGTACGTGAGCAATGACGATATCAAGGACGACGTTGGATCGTTGACGTACGTTATGCCCAAGAACATTCTCAAGACGTTTATTGTCAACAGTGATCTCAGGACGCAGGTGGCGGGGTACATGTATGGTGTGAGTCCACCAGACGCGCCAAGTATCAAAGAGATCAAGGTGATTGTTTGGGTTCCTCAACGTGGTTCTAACCACAAGGTTGAACTTCCGGACATGCTTCCACAACATGATTTCATGTTGAAAGATTTGGAACCATTGGGTTGGATCAAGACTTCTTCGATCGATTCGGCGCATCTGGCACCTCAGGATGTGGCGCAACATGCAAGGACGATGGCCAACCATACGAGTTGGGGTGGTTCGACCATTTGCATCACGTGTGCTTTCACTCCTGGGTCGGTTTCGCTGAGTGCGTACAATCTGACTGTAGCAGGGTTCGAGTGGGGGAGGAAGGCTAGTGATGCGGATATTGCTGGAGGTGGAGGTGGATTTAATGCGGGCACGATGATGGATAAAGTCCAGTTGTTGTTGAGCGATCGGATTTTGGGGACAACGTTGACGCCGAGTGAGCAAGGTGCTTGGAATTATGGGTTGAGTTTAAGCGCTCAGTGGACGAGTAGTATAAAGTACTCGGTGGTTTTGGATAGACCAAAAGGTTTCTGGGATGAAGTTCATCGACCTCAGAATTTCCTCACGTTTACCAACGCTGCCGATGGCATCCAGGCAGACGATGCGGCCGATTGGCAAGACGCTTTTGCGTGATTCACCAGTTCAAACAAAAAAAGTTTCTCGGCACAAGAACAACAATTGTTTGCGACACACTTTGCAGCATGTTTTATAGTGAATTTCTGGACTTTAGAGCCTTCTGCCGTACAAGTCGAAACGTTTCCGATGCATGATGGGGTTCTCTTTGACATTTCTCCTTAACGAAAAAAACAAGAAAGGAATGATGTTTTTTACTGTTCTCTGCCTGTTTGTGAAATGTTGGTTCTTTTAAATGGTGTGGTGACGATTGTTGTATGCCACATCAACAGCTGTGTGTCTTGCTTTGTCCACATTTTCAAATGTCAGGGAGGTTTTGCAAGTGTTGTTGTCAACTAACCGTATGTAGCAGCCAAGCTAAAGATTATACAGGTGGAATGATTGTGCTTCAGGTAGTAGCAAAGGGGTCACAGAGCAGAACAAGATGGTGATTCAAGTAATCTATTCAAGGAGAGGTGCTTCATTCCCAGCAGCCTCCAAAACAAACTTTTCAAGTCAGCAGAATCACATGGCCAGACAACTTTCTCAAAAACAGCAAATGCCAGCATTGCAATCATTGACAAGCTTACAAGATCAGCAAGGCTTCTATTTGCCTATGATGTTGTTGGTAGTGAAGGTAGTTTCCATGATTGTTTTGAGAGCCTCCATCAGCGAACGGCTTTACAGGATAAACCAAAAACAAGGTTTCACTGACGAGGGGAAGGGTCATATGTGATGATAGTACACTTGTTACACTCACCGGAGGCACATACACTACGCAATATGAGCTCAATCAATTTTCATTCAACACAGCATAAAGTACCATTTCTCGGAGCCGAATGGATTAACGAGATGGACCTCGAGACGATTGTCTTGTCTGAAACGCATGCATCAGCTTGCAATCTCGAGCTCGAGATGGCGGGCTCGACATGGCGTTGCGAAACCTCCCTAACAACAATGTAAGGGAACTCTTCGGATTGGATTGAAAAAGCCTGCCATTCACCCTTTTCTGAGGACATCACTACATTAATGTGGGGCAAAGCCATAAGATAATATGCATTTATGATCAAAGAAGGGTTTCAATCCATTTCGTCATCAAGCAGATCGTCTGCCACAGTCTTGGCACTTGACGATGCTGGTGCTGTACCCGCGCTTTGTGCCACGGTTGTTGGAGCCATGAGAGGTTTGGGTGCTGATCCTGGCCCTTTGATCTGCTGCTGCTGAATTTGCTTTTCCTTTGCTCCACCTGCTGTTTGAGTCGTACCACCACCGAAGAGATTCGCCATCATATCGTTGAGCATATTGCCACCTTGTCTCTGCATCTGCAATCCAAACCAGTCTTGACCAATCTGAGGAATGGCAGCTCGAACCCCATCCTCGTGCGACAATGCTGGAGCTTCCCTCGCGTACTGCCTCACTAACTGCAACCATGCGTTTCGCAGCCAATCTGGAACCCTCCCTGCTCCGCCGTTGGAGTTGGTCTTGATCTTAAGCGACTCAGAAACCAGTGCCACGGCCATTTGGGAGAAGTTGAGGTCAGGGTTGGCTGTGAGATAAAGCTGGAGTTCGGTGCTTGCACCAGCAGGAGATCCGGGTGGGACATATGGTCGGGGATTAGGGGTGACAGGAAGGAGAAGGCTCTTTTGGGACGATGTGACTGTGGAAAGGTAAGATTCTTGGAATGAGATCGCTTGCTTTACTGCGCCGTTGGCCAACAAAGGGATCGTAGCGCGCAATGCGAACCGACCTGCTTCGATACGTGTAATCGCATCAATCCCTCGACCCTCACACTCCTGCTCTGAGGCCATGTGTGCAAATTTTACCAACCACTCTGCCATGGCTTTCGCATAGGCAATGGGTGCGGATTCGACCGCGTACGTCTGCTCTGTTTCCACGCAGCTCGTCAAAAAGTGAGGCTCTGCATGTTCATAGTCGGCTTCCTTGGCGTACATTTTGCCGAGCCATAAGCGGAGCAGAGGATCACCGGTGGAAGCACCGGTTGCTTTGATGGACCATTTCACCGCTGCATCGACGAGCTTCTTCCTCCAGAAATCAGGTGCTGCTTTTTCGAGAATGTCGGTGATGCGATCTCTCGACTCAGAGTCGACGGGAGTGGATGCAGTGGTATAAACATCGATCATGTAGATGCCCAAATCGCATCCAGAGCCCTGCTCGCCTTGGCTTAGGAGATTGAGAGATCCGTCGTGGAGTGCAGAAATAGCCTCCGAGTATTGTTTCTTCTTGAGCAGACGAACGGTTTTGGTTCGAAGTTTCTGATGGAGTTCGTAGCCGGAAGACATGTTGGCGGTGAGCTGCAGTGTAGCAGCAATCAATGCTAGGATCAGAGTCAGGATTGTATTGCGAAAGGTGAAAAGACAAGGTTGGTGAGTGGTGAGAGTTGAGGCGACGGGTCGATTCTGATGATGGTGAAAAGCGTGAAATGTGGGTGGCATGAAGAGCTTGCTTCTTCCACGCAGCACGAGCAAATGCGCTGAAAGAGTGTGCACGCACGGGCGACAGAATCCCACAGCCTCACAGTGCTCAAGTCGAATTCGGAAGTCTTCCAGAACGACCCAATTTTTTCGAATCAGGATGTGAGATCTTTTGCGAAGTATAAATTCACACTTAAAATTTGGTGGTCGCTCTTAGACACCGTCGCCGTGCATCGTCACAGACTGCCTCTATGGTCTTCGAATAATTCAACGAAAAGTGCACGAGCAGGTGGCTAAACAGGCTGAAAAAACATTGAAGGCCAAACAGTGGCATTGAATAAGGCTTGCGCATCTGAGCGCGAATAGCCTCGATATCGGGATGGCCCAAAAGAAACGTGTGGGACTCCGGCAGGTCGATCCGAGCGATCAACTTCTCTTGACAAATGAGAGAGAGTCGAACAAGCGAGACGAAGAAGCCATCAACAACCTCGTTTCCTTCGTTCATGCTAGCCGAGCGAGGAAGGGTGTAGGATGAGTCGACAGTGGCCAAGTCAGAGGCGGTGATTACAAGATTGACCGCATGACGCATGTAAATTACAACGCAAATCTCTTGCTGGCCCTGTGAGCATATTTGAAGACGTCGAAACGCTCATGTTCGCGCGGGACTAAAACAGCGAATCCTCCATTAGAGTGGTGGTCCAAGACGCCCCTGGTGGAACCTAGTTCGACCGCCTGCTGAGAGCTCGCAGCAGGCCTACTGGGACGCATTGTATTGATTGATGCAGGTGCGAAGACGGTGATACAGATCAAGTCGGTGATACAGATCATCTGACCGGAACCGGTGATAAGATGCGCCATGAGTCACAATAGTGTATCTGTCAAAGCCTTGTCTTTTTAGACCACGCGCAAAGCAGAATAGTAGCTTCAGTCGCAGTTCGCGCTTCAAATGATTCCTTCAGCGCGAAGCATCTGCACGTACTGAAAAGCAATCCGTCTTCCCCTCTCGATACCTGTCCAACCGTCGCCATCGCCTCCGTCGTTTGCTTCGTTGTCGTCATCTGGCCTGAGACCTTGGAAAATGAGCTGAACCGTATCCTCCTTCTTGGATTGCATGCCTTCGTCCACTGTCGGAATGGGTGTGGGAGCAGTGCCAGTGGCAGAGGAGAAGGGATTGGCCGAATTCAGCGGTATGCTGCTCTGGCTGCGATTGACGTTGGACCACGTGGGAGCTCCAAGTGGACGATCGTCGTCATCATCGTCATCTTCGTCACCGGCTGCATTCTGTTGCATTGTTACCGTAGTTCCCATCAAACCTCCCACACCCGTAGCAGAAGTGGCTGAAAGAAGGGGTTGTTCTGTTTCGGAATCTGAACTCGACAGACTATCTTCGTTGTCATCATCCTCCCAATTTCGCGGTTCGGCCAAAGAAGGCTCCGCTTCGTCAAAAGCATCCGAGCCAAATGCTTGCCACCCAAATAAGTTATCGTTCCCACCTCCATTCACTCCACTTTTAGTGTGCTTCTTGTTGCCGGGATCCGAAGATGCAGTAGGGCTGGCCATTTTGCGCTGTCTACGCTGTGCTCGTGCAGCGATCCGCATCTGATGAGACCTCTTAACAATTCGCTTTCTCCATCCTTCACCCGATCGAGGCACGACTTCTTCCCACAATTGATCCGAAACAATGGGAATGTTGAAGTTGCGATTGGGTGGGGCTGTAGCTCCTGCACCAATGGTGTAACCAAATCCGCTTCCATTCGCCATTGTCTTTAGACTTACAGCATTCCCATTTGCGACGGGACTCAAGGGTACACTACTCGACGTCATACGAGGAGTGCCGGTTGCACTTACTGTACGAGACATACCTCGCATAACCGGTGGATGCGCCATCCCGTTCGCAGGTGCAGGCGGGGGTGATGGAATAAGTCCGGGCGGGAATAAACTGAACAGAAATTCTTCCATGAACCGACTCTCCGGCAACATCTTTGAAACAGGCAGAAATTCGGCCTCAACTATCGCTCCTGCACTCCTTCCGCCTCCTCCCACTACACTCCCGACTCTTACCCTCCAGTCCACGCCGCCCCGTCCACCATCACCTTTCCCATCACCACCTGATACCAAGTTTGATAGGTCATCCATGGTGGACACTGAGGCAAGAGCGGGCGAGATACCTGGCAGAGCGTTCAATGATTGTGAATTTATTTCGAGCACGAGACCTTCGATGGACACAGCTGCTCCTCGAGGAACCCATGCGCCCGGACCGGCAGTGCCTACCGGAGCGCCGTGGGGAGGGGGCAGGTTTAGACCGGTCAGCATGGCCGAGAGAGATGACGTGAGCGCGCTTACGGTGTAGCGCGTATGTGACGGGAGGTTGAGCGTTGGTCTGGGTCCTGCGAGGGGGACCGATTCTTCGATGGGAGAGGAGGGCGAAAATTGCTCTAAGGAGGTGATCGGGCCTGTTCGAGAGGCTTGATCGCTCGTGAATGTTGACAAGGATGTGACAATCGCTGAAGCAGATAGGTCTGACTGACTTTTCGGCGGATCCGGTGCTGAGGCGGCTGCATCTACATCCATGGGCTCTGAATTATCCGCAGTTGGTGTAGCGTCTTTGATCGGAGCCTTCGTCTCGTCCTCTGCGTTCTTTTCGTTGGCAGCAGCACCTACATTCGCGCTCGTTGTTGAATATATTGATTGTTCGCCAGCAATTTGTACACCTTGCTGCGCTTTCTCCTCGCTCTTCTTCCTCACCTCGATCTCCTTCCGCTTCTCCCTCTTCCACTTCTTCATGCCAACCTCCCAGTCCCTCCACACTTTTGCTCGAGACACCCTCCCGGTATCTTCCACGACAACGAAAACAGCTCCGGGATAATCGGATAGCCATACTTGCCACATTGTCCTGGGTTTTGTTAGTGCCGGCGCTCCTGAACCTCCGCCTCCAACACCTGGATTCCCTGTTTGATTGCTGAAGCTTCCCGAAGCAGGAGCAGTGTCTTTGACGTCATTTGCTCGCGATGAGAACGAGGAGCTTGATCTAGGGTCGAAATTGTGATCATAAAGGTCGGTAGCGGGCCAAGCGTTGGCAGGAACCGTAACGGCACGAAAAGAGCGGATGGTGATGCTCCATCGAGCGACTACCTTGGCGTTGCTTGTGTGCTGAAGGTGGTTGAATAATGGCGGTATCGACTGTGCCCCAAGAGATGGAAGACGAGCTGTGCTCGACACCCCCATTTTAGCTGTCTCGCTGTAGGTGTACTGTAGGGGATGTTGTGAAAGGATCACGAGATAGGTTGATAAGGAAGGAAATGGGCAAGTCAGTCTGAACGGCCGTGCAAGAGTGGAACAGTGAAGGGTTGGATTTTTTTCCGGGATCCGAATTTCAGAAAAGGCCGTGCAGAGAATAATTCAGTGCGAAACGCCGTGGAGGTAGATAGCTTTGGACGTGAGGGACAGGTCTCTTCAAAAGGCGGGGTAGACACCGAGTCTTCGAAGCGAGTCGAAGACGAGCGAACTAGCTTCTCTCAACCACTCCCTCCATCCTCTTCCTCACATAGAGTTCGATTTGTCTCACCGAAGCGCAAAATGACCATCCTCACCACCTCAGCCGATAAGCAGTACGTCATCCGTCGAGGCACCAAAGCGGATTGCCCGGCAATTCTCGATTTTGTACGTCAATCCCGACCGTGGACAACTCTAAAGTGTGGCATCTTACTGACCCTATCAATGTTTAGGGTTCGAGCAGATTCAACAATTAGCTGATTACGAGAAGGAGCCGGATGCTGTCAAAGCTACCGTCGCAACTGTAAGCAATTATCTCCACATGGGATCTTTCTCGACGATATGCCCGCACTGACTTAGTGCTTTCGCAAACTATTTGACGGATTCGATGGTCGCATTGGTGGTATAGTTGGAGGAGAATGTTTTCAACAAAGGCTACGCCGAGGTTTTGATCGCTGAACAACATCTGGAAGGATCATGTGCAACGCATGTGGGAATGGCTCTTGTAAGTGCTTTCTGACTCGCCAGGTCACCAAACTCCCGAAGCCTCCTCGATGCATGATACTTACAAGATATCCTGCTGATAATGCACGGCAACAGTACTTCTACTCCTTCTCAACGTGGACCTCCAAGCCCTCTCTCTACCTCGAGGATCTATTTGTGATCCCCTCCCTCCGAAATAAGGGCATCGGCAAGCTGCTGTTCAAAGCCCTTGGACAAGTTGCAAAGGAGAAAGATTGCGGGAGGATGGATTGGTCTGTTTTGACTTGGAATGCGTAAGTATTCCCAATTCTCTAGTGAACCCGGAAAGAGAGAAAGCTGACAAGTTTTCCATTGCGCCGAGTTGTACAGGCCTTCGATCGCTTTCTACACTAAGGTTCTGGGCGCAGAGCCAATGGATGAATGGAAGGGAATGCGACTGGAATCAGAGGGCATTGAAAACCTTGCCAAGCTTGTCTAGATCATATTCAAGACGATAGAGTTTGACGGGCTTGCTGCATTCTAGAACAGAGCGCGTTGCAGCAGAAGCAAATGACCATATCATCAAATGGAGTATAAAGCTGTATGATGCTTCTAGACGAAACCGCTTCATGACAGTGAAGCACGAAGTTCAAGCCAGTCCTGCTTATCCTTCTGATATGCTAGCTCTCTCTGTCTCCGTGTAGGATCGGTGCGTTTTCTTCCGACGCCGGAATGTGATCGCGATCTGTCGGGAGGCTTTGAGGGCCGTCCCGTTGCAGACGGCCGAGGCTTTTTGGGTGCTTCTCCGAGCGAGTCTGCCGAAAAAGACAGTTTACGAATCTCGACACGCCCCTCAGCATCGCGTGAGCGCCTTCGCAGATCCGACAGGGGTCGCTTCGAGCCGATGCCGCCTCGACCGTTGCGGGGCTCAACTTGAACGGGATATAGGAGAGCATTTGACTGCGCCAGTCTGTTGATTCCTTCGTCTTCAGCCTCCATTCCGAGACCGGTCAAATTCGGGTGCGTTGCAATGCTTGGAACCTCGTCAGGACTTCGAGTATCCCCGATGTCCAAGAGAATGGATTTTACATCGAGAAGGGAGACGTGGCCTGATATCAATGCCTGCTCGAGCGACCGCTGTTCTTCCTCTGTTAAGTACTGCAAACATTTGGCGTCAGTACCACTTAAGCTGGCTAGCCACATTTGAGAAGCCTCGCGCTGCTTCTCGGCACTCTGAGCGTCAAACTGGAAGGGGAACGCAGCCTCGAGATGCCCAGCTTCGGCTTCTGTGGGGTTTGGTTGCAGTAAAGGCTGCATCCATTCAGATTGGGTTCCTAATCGTCCTGGCTCTGCTTTAGAGGAACCAACGAGCTGCACCGAAGGAATTTGGGCCGGGTCGAGAAAAACACCATCAGCACTGGAGCTGGCTTGTGCAGATGAGCTTTGACGCAGAAGCAGAGCGCGTACGGCATTCGAGCGCTGTCTCTTATCCATCTCCCGACGTAGCTGCTGCCACTTCCATTCCTGAAGACCAAGGCCCATACCCTCCTTCCAGCCCATGCGGGAGAGCAGGCTGTGCCCAACATTGTCACGCGCAATTTTCTTCCATCGGGGCGCGTTGCTCAGCCGCGTAGGTGGTTTGCCTGACTTGCGGCGCAGCCATTGCATCGAAACACCGAGTAGTGAAATATCGATCGGACTTGAGGATCTGGGTCGAGGTGCAGGAGTCGGAGGCTCCGACGCATCGGGCGAGGGTGCTTCGGAAGCTGATGCCGATGAGACTGGCGCATTCAGACCCAAACGATGGCCTATACTTTGGCGATGTCGGGCCATGTATTCTGGAGTGGCGTCGGATGGGAGAGTATCACCACAGCGCTGACAGCGATTTCGATTTGATTGGCTGGAAGACTCGGGCAGGGGATCTTCATACTTGTCGATGCCGGCCTCTTCGGCGAGAACCGAAGGGGTGCTGGTTTCGATCGGAGATGCATGCTGAGCTCGCCGCATCTTGGTCAGAGCTCTGGAAATGAACCATTCTGAACGACGCCGTGCGTCCGGATGGTGGCGTTGACGGTGGCCGTGGCTGTCTGCTTGCGTTAGAACCCGTCCTTTCTGCGTATTCTCTGAGCTGGAGGGTGAGCTAAGTGATTCTGGCGCGGACGTTCCTAGCTGTACCGGGTGTGAAGTCGACATGTCCTGTGTCAATTGCGAGTAGAGTTGAGCCAAGCTCTGTTCCGGCTTCGGAGTCGCCTCAGATGGCGGACTTGAGATCGTACGTGAGGTGATCGTGTTTGCAAGACTTGACTGCTCCGTCGTGTGGTTGAATGCTGAAGTATTAGGATTGGGTGAGAGCAGAGAAGAATCGCTCAAGTGTGTTGCTTTCACAAAGCGTTTGCGCATACGAAGAGTATTCGAAGCCGGCGATTTGCCTGTGCGGTATGAATGCCATCCGATGTCATCGCCTACAGAGTACGACTTTGTGGCGGAGCTTCCGAGTCCTGGTCGGCGTGAGCTGCGAGGCGGAGGAGATGAGGAGCGACAATCGTACACATTCCGGAATTCCGAAGGCGCTGCTTGTGTCTGCTGGCAGCGTATGGCATCAAGACCCTCGGCCTCAACAGACTGACGAAGAGCTCGAATGTGAAAAGCGTCGAGCGCCATTGTGGGATTTCAAGACATGTCCAGGGCCGGGATAGCCAGCCGACGAGAACAGAAGGAGAACGCAGCTCTTCCTGGCTAGGTCTTTGGATGGTGTTCGTGAAATACGGAAGAGGAGGCAGAGGCGAGTTGCCGATGAGGAGGAGAGGCAATACGGCAAAGAGGTCAATTGAGGCCACTGAGCACCCTTTTGGTCTGGAGTGAGACCCTAAATTTGAGGTCTGGGGAGCCGCCTCGGTTGACCCTGGACCCTGAGCTGAGTGGAGGCATCAACTGTCTCCCTCTCGCTCTTTCGGTCAAGCCGAGGCTCTACGAGTACTGCGGTGGGCCAGCCCGAATTCCATCGATTTCGACCACACAACCACATACACGTACGGCCAATTTTTCTCATCGGAGTGTTGCGTGACTTTTCAGAACCCACCGTCCCAACCAACACCATGCTGGGAGAGCAATATTCTTCTCTCTTCACGTGTTTATCTGAGAGCGCCTCAGCCATCGGAAGCGAAAGCTTACAGTGGCCTGAACAGAAACAATTTTGATCTGCGCCCACTGGTGATCCCAACATACCTTCGCCTCGTTGGACACGTATCGGACCGTTCACGACTAGACTTCAGACCTAAACATACGATTTAGATAACGGCGACGGTGATCAGCATCGACAACATGACCGACGCAAAGGCTTCGCTCGTACAGGTGCTCAATCTCGCGTCCTCTTCGGATCCATCTCTGCTCTCGCGAGCAAACTCTCAATTAGAAGAATGGGAGAAGGATCCCAATTTTTGGCTAGCGCTGTTGCAAATTGCATTCGACATCAAACTACAGCTTCCTTTCGCGTCTTCAGCAGCAATACAGGAACAACGAGAATTGATACGCACCCTAGCTATCATCCGTTTCAAGAATGGGATCGACAAGTTCTGGAGGAGCCGTGTCATGGCTCGTGTTACCGTCGCCATCCCACCAGAGACCAAGCAAGCGATACGAAACACTTTGTTTCAATGTCTGCGCGAGCCCAATCGGACCATTGCGCTTCAAGCGTCTGTCGCCATCTCTCGTATCGCACGCCTGGACTTCCCTCGCGACTGGCCAGATCTCTTCACTACACTACAGCAAGCTATGATCGATGCTCACACCCGCCTCGCATCAATTGGGCCCGCTCCTCAGCTCGATCAGCCTGAGGACCCTTCATCGGCGCATGCACGACAACTCAACACCACTGTTCTCATGCGCGCCGCAGATGTCTGCTCAAAAACGCTCAAGGAGCTCGAATCGGTGCGTGTCCTTGCAGGCAAGATGCGCATGACCGAGCTTTCACGAGAGCTGCTCCCATCCCTTCATCCCATCTTTCAGCAATACTTCTCCGAGGTGTTTTCGCTTGGTGCTGGTGACGACCTCAGCACACTCTCTGCCTGGTCAAAGACCATGTTGCGTGCAGAGCAGGTGCGGACCAGCCACCTTTTACTCAAAGCCATCTCGCGCCTCGCGGTCGCCGATATCGGGATGATCTCTAGGTCCAACACTTCAGAGGGCGGTGCTTCAGCCAACATGGCGCAAGCATTCTTTCGCTCTACTCCTCACTGCTTGCAAACTCTCAAGGACACTCGACTTGCCTATTTGCGACTTCTGCGTAGCTCACAAGCCTCATCCACCCCAGCCTCCATCTCGGCTGCCTTGCTTACGGCCCTCACCAAGCACCTACATTCTTTTGGCAAGTTCTTCTTATCGCTCGTGCAGAAAGACAATGGAAAGGCTGCATTCTGGCAAGGCTGGCCGGAGGTCGTTGCTTGGTATTGGGTCCAGGCGAAGGCCGTGACGAACGAAAGTCTCTCGGTTCCTCGTGACGAATATGCAAACCATGCCGCCGTCATCGACTGCCCACCACGCTTCGTGGTTCAGTCACTCGTACTTCTCAAGCATTCCCTTGTCCAATGGAAGGGCAATCGACCCGAGGGAGGCCTGTTTCTCACGCACGACTTTACATGTGAAGCTGCCGACGTGCTCGCAATGCGACTTATGTGTCTGAATTCCGACGACCTCGAAAGGTGGCAAGCCGACCCGGAGGAGTGGGCCGTTGGTGAAGAGCAGGAGAATTACGAGCTCGACATCCGCCCCGCGGCCGAGCGTGCGCTCATGGTGCTGGCGCAGCATACAAAGCCTGTCGGATTCGTAGGCCAGCATATCTGGCAACATTTCGCGTCAACGTCAAAACTTTCCACAGACAATCTTGACGATATCTTGACGCGTGACGCCATCTACGCTGCCGTAGGCCGCTGCCGTGACCACCTTGCTCCGGCTGGGGAGGATGACGACCGACCCAGCACGGACGTGCTTATGGGCCAAGCGATTGCATCCAAGCTTATTCCCGAAGCTCGCCTTGGTAGTGTCACATCGCCAATGTGGGTTATTGTTCGCCGTAGGATCGCATGGCTGCTGTGGGAATGGTCCGAATACGTCCCGCGAGACTCGCGCCTCGATGTCTATGCGCTCCTCGTTAACCTACTCGAAGACGTCCCCGAGCAGACCGACCTGGCTGTCCGCCTTGCTGCCGCACGTTCGATCATGGCCATTGCAGATGCGCTCGAATTCGATGCGGATGGTTTCGAGCCGTTGCTACCCAAAGCACTGCACAATTTCGCGACTCTCGCTGCTGCTTCGGATCTGCACGAAATGGAGTCGATCAAGGTCTGTACCGATGCTTTGTCAATCTTGATCGAGCGAATGGGCCCCCGCATCGCGCCGCACGCAGATGCGCTTGTTGATCTTGTTCCCATGCTTTGGCAGCAGGAGGATCCCGAGTGCAAAGCTAGACCGTCGATCATCGTGTTCATTTCCAAAGTGCTGCGTGCGATCGAGATGCTGCCCGCTGCGGGAACGGGTGGTGCTCTAATGCAGAAAGTGCACCATATGGTCTCACCGATTGTACGAGAATCGCTCAACCCCAAAGTCTCGCATCTGCTGGCCAAGGACGCCATCTCGATGCTGTGGATTCGAGCGCTTCACTCGACGCCAACCATGACCCAGCCGCTGTTCGAGCTTTTGGACCTGGCAAAAGATTTAGTAGCGCAGCCCGACTACTGTGTCGAAATGTGCCGAGTTATCGAAGAAATTTCGATGCTGAACCCGCTTGAGATGCTCCAAACCTATGGCAACGATCTGCTGACAGCCTTTGTCCAGATCATTGCGGATCCTTCTAACCCGATGGTGCTTGCGCCCATTTCAGCCCTCGACACCCTAGTGCAGGCGCTGGTCGCCCTGCCGAATTGGAATGAAGTGCGCGAATTGTGGATCAACGCGCTTGAACAGACGCAGCTCGCAGCCGCTCTTGTGGGATCGCTTCTGCATTTCCAAGATGCAACCTTGATCGCAACGCATTTCGTCTCGCTTCTCTGCCGTATTGCGTACCACTGTCCTCACAATTCGTTCGTTCGGCTCGTGTCCTCATCTTGGTGTCACATGTCGCATGAAGTGTACCCGAGCGTATCGTCCATTTGGCAGCCGCTGCTCAAGTCGATCTGTACACGATTTGAGAACATGGCGTCGGCGCGCAAACGTAGGGTGACAGTGCTCGGTCTGGCTTCGATCCTGGATTCGGCCATTGTTGATTATGAGCAAAATCAGAATAGTCAAGTGACGGCGGAGGTGGTTGCGTGTACGCCAGAATTGATTGCAGTTTGGTCCGAGATGTTGGCTGAGATTAATGAATCCAAGCCGTTGGACACGGCCAAATATGTTCGGCCAACATCGCCGATTGCGAGTATGGAGTTGGGAATGGATGTGTTTTTTGACGACGATGACGATGATGGAGGATGGTTAGAGGATGTTTCGCCCGGTGCGGCGAGAGCGCAGAGGACAGCGATTGCTGATGGAACGTTGAAGGACGGGGTTAATGAATGGGTTAGAAGCGTGCTAAACCATGCTCACGCGAGCTATGCAGGATTCACCAGGGTACTTGAAGCAATGGATCCATTGGTCGTCAACATGTTTCAAAAGGATCTCATGGCATGATCCATCCTCAACCAAGTTGATCTTTAATACCGTGATGACATAGATAGAAGCATCGATCCATCAAAAACTTGAAAACCAAAACACACGTACAGTACACACGCAATCATGCATAGAATTGACCTCTTCCGCATTCCAACTGAGCCCGAAAATTTACTCTAAGTGGAACTGTTGTGAAGACCGGAAAATTAGAAGCGGGTGGCCGGAGCATTCTCGACACTAGAGATGGGAACTTTGTGACCTACCAACTCTCTGATGTCCTTGACTGCATACCTGATCATGGTTGGTCTCTCTAGGCTGAGACCCCAACCTAGGACGTTGACGCCTTCTGGGAGACCCATTGGTCTGAGCATTTCGGGGCGGAACATTCCGCTGTTACCCACTTCAACCCATTTCCCAAGACCCTGATGGTAAGAAAAGATTTCCAACGAAGGTTCTGTATAAGGGTTGTAAGCTGGTTTGAACCTCAGATTTGTAACGCCCATTTTTTTGAAAAACACCTCCATGAATCCGATCAAATCACCAAGAGTGATGTTGTAATCTGCCACAACTCCTTCCACCTGATGGAACTCTGCCAAGTGAGTAGCATCTACGGCTTCGTTACGGAAAACGCGATCGATACTGAACAACTTTGCCGGTTTAAATCCACCCGGCTGATTCGCAAGTTTGTAAAGCATAGCGGATGAAACAGCGGTAGTGTGCGTCCTCAGCACCAACTTTTCCGTAACCTTCCTATCAAAAGGATACCTATAACCCACAGATCCAAATCCGCCTTCTTGATGAACCTGCGTAACCCTTTTCAAATACTCTTCATCGATACGCTTGGCATAGGGAGGATCCTTGATGAAAAACGTATCCTGCACATCTCGAGCAGGATGCTGTTGCGGTACGAACAACGAATCGAAACACCAGAAGCTGGATTCAACGAATCGATCTGTGGCCATTTCGGTGAATCCCATCTCGAAAAAGATGTTGCGGAATTCTTCGCGAACCTTGAGCAAGGGATGCAAAGCTCCCGATCCTTGCAAAGCACCTTCGGCATTGAAGTTGTACTTCTTGAAAGGTGCGGTTTGCCATGAGCCCGACTGAAGCATTTCAAACGTGAGATCAGTCTCGAGCTTTTGAACTGTGAGCGAGAACTGGGGACCTTTGGTGATGGAAAAGTAGACCAGTTTGCGTGTGGCTACTAGCTTTCGCTTTCGCAGCTCGGCCAGTTTCTTGTCTACCGCAGCAGCATCGGTACCGGGCAAGGTACCGGTTTGGAGAACTTGAGCAATCTGCTCTTGGATCTCGTCGTTGAGCTCTGCGTCAGATTTGCCAAGAGTCGCTTCAGTACGACCAAAACTTCCGTCCGGAAGCTTCTTGGCCCACTTGTTGCGGAATGCATTGCTTTGACCGTTCTTCAACACTTCGGCTCCAAGCAGATCCTTGAGCTCATTCACGTTTCTACCTTTGCCCTCTTCGTTGGGCAATGCTTTCACTAGCCTGATCTCGGGACTTCCATTTTGCAACAGTGCAAATCCGTCGGGGAGTGGGGCTGAGGTGGTTTCTTCGAGCTTCTCCATCACCACCATTTCGCGTGAGACGAGCGATTTGAGCACATCGGAGAGAGCAAGCTGCCATTGAGCGCGCGCCTTGAAGACGGCTTCGTTGGCAGATGAGCGGGCAGCTGGATCGGTAGCAGAGTTGGATTGGGTGGTAGGGACGATGGGAGCGATGGTGCGTGTGTCGGAGATGACACCGTTGGGCGCAGAGTCGAGAGCAGCGAGGACAGATTCTGCCGTTGGCTCACCGATAAGGTGCTGCGGTGCGGACATAGTGGAGATTGGTTGCGATGTGGGCAGTCGAGGTGTTGCTTGTAGTCAGACTCGTGTATGTAGGGTACTGCTTATTGTATTGCACAAAAAATAGTGGTGATGCAGCCCACTTTTGCGTGACTGAGAGTGAAGGGAATGCTGTTAGGAGACGAAAAGCAGAATTTGAATCCGCACCAAAAAGGCGAGAAGTTGTATGAGGAGCGTGGAGAAGAGGATGAAAAGTGGTGGTGTTCGAGATTTACAACTTGTGTGAGAAAAAAGATTAATTGGGAGCGCTTTGACTTGCATATGAGTCTTACGTCCGAAGGATGAATCACGTGTTTGTTTGTTCCACTTTTGTTTTCTAAAACAGTCTAACATTTTAAAGAAAACGCCACAGCTCCTTTTTGTCTGTATGCATCGTTGCGCCACCGTCTTGGAACATGCACCCTGTCCGTTTTGCTCTCGATGGACTTGCCAGTTAACAAGTCCGCTACCGCTTTTGCCGCCGGAGAAAGGGGTAGGATACAATGGCAAGTGATTGGTGGGGGATGTAGTTGCCGATGGCGACGAGGAAGCGAAATGGAAAGGAGAAACATACAGTAACGGGGTGAAAAGAGGCTAAACGGGAGGATGCAGCTTGCAATCCACCAATTCGGCTGCTGGGTACCCCACAGTGACTGTGCAATCGCTTGGTCCAACTCAGCTTAGACACTACTACCCCTCATGACAAGATGATGAAGAATTGTGTCACACATTCAACGATAACATGGTCGGAGTATGTATGCCAGAGAGGACTAGAGGATGGATTTGAATTGGTACGAGGTTTAATGGAAACAAGATATATCTAGCGAAAGTACTCTGCACGACGGGCGTTGATGCCATACTCTCCCAAAGCAGCACTCAAATCATCCATGGTGAGCACTGTCCTACTCCTATCCCTTGCATTCGCTGGCAGCGCTCCTCCCGCACCGGCAGCACCACTCGCGGCCGCACCGCTAGCACCTGGTTGACCACGAGGCCTTCCGCCAGGTCCTGCATTTGTTCTGATCCTAGCATACTGGAACGCATCCGCTGCAATGTCGCTGACAAATTTCTCGGCAGCCAGGGACAACAGTCTCTTGAGTCTCAAATCGTGGCATTCGAAGCCGACCTTTTCGAGGTAGAAATCGGTAACTTGGTCAGGTATCAAGGGTGTGTATCCATCGAGAAGCTGCATGAATTCTGCCAGGGTTCTGTCTTTGCGCGATTCTTCTTCTTCACGTCGCGACATTGTGTGAGGTTGAATTGGGGCGGCAGACGGAGTTGCAACTGTTGTGGCTGCGGCAGCGGCAGCGGGGACAGAAGAGGATGTGGATGGCATCGGTTCATCATTGCCAGCTGCAGCAAGGGTAGTGGTTGTTTGCGTGGGAGTTGCTGCGCCAGAGCGTGTACTGTCAAGACCGCGTCTTGAGACGTATTTGGACAAATCTTCTGGTGTAGCAACGCCGAGTACAAAAGCACGTCCTGGATCGGTGATGAAAGCGAATGGGTGTGACTGAAGGAATACCTCGAGTTCGGCAAGACCAGTGTCGGGCGTGATGACCGTGTACGTGACTGCGACAGCAGCAGCAGAAGACGAAGAGGGTGAAACACTGCTGGAAAATTTTGACATGATGGAAGCGACGCTCTTGTCGCTGTTGCCGCTCTTGAGTTGTTGTTCGAGGCGATCCTTCTGAACGTATCCGAGTAGCTTGCGGTTCTTGTCGCTGACTAGGGGTAATTGGGAGTAATCATGATCAAGAGCCACGCGAAGAGCCGAACTGATTGAGGTGGAGCGAGGTACTGATATGGCAGGAGGGACCTGGAGGTCTTCTACGGTAGCACCACGGTATTTTGCGATCAGAGATGCGGAGGGAGCAGCAAGTTGACCGACGGGTACGGATTGAGGACCCGAAATAGGAGCAGTGACTGAAGGTGATGGGTTCGACATGGATGCGATGCAAAGGATGCGTAGCAGTTTGACGAATTGGTGATAGGAGAATGAGAGACAGAGAGAGTGTGAACGAGTGTGTGTGATGAATCTTGTGATAGACAGTGATAGAAGGTGAGTCAAAGCGTTAGAAAAGTTTAATCGCGCCAATTGCTTGTCTGCTGTCTTAGCTCCACGGCTTTGACGGTGATGGACCGCGTGTGATTGCCTTCTAAACGCCAAATTTGGCTGGCTGCACAATGCAACGTCACGTGTTGACAATTTATTAGTGCAGCGCTCCCCTTCTTTTTTTCTTTTTTCTTTTTTTTTTGGCTTTTTCTCAGACACACATCCAGAAGAAAGCGTCGGATATCGGAGCTTTTTGCAGTCGAGTCTAGCACAAGAGAATAATACATTATCTCTAGAATTCAGCCGTCAGAGTGAGCAACGCCTTCCTTCTTCTCCCTAACTCATTACGTTCTCGTATTGTGGGAACAAGGGGCAATCACTTACCTCTTATTCCTCTATCTCGACGAACCAGATCCGCACAACAACCTTTGTTGGTGCAATGAGAAGGTCTTCTCGTGTTTCGGCACCTACCTTTGATGGATTTTCAAAGGCGCTGGAACAGGACCTCGCTCGCACATTTTCTTCCAACCCCCATCTTTGTCTTTCTCCATCCTCGAATTCATCCAGCTTCAAGGTAGGTCGATCGAACCTGTAGCACTATTGTCTATGGCAGTGTCCATGTCAATCTCATAGTATATTCAAACCAACGCCACTCGTTTGTAATTGTGTGATTGGACCGTGATTCGGACCCAGGGTGCGGCTCTTGATCGTTTCGGACGCAGCTACACCACTTGTTAGTGGATGAAATGTGTCTCATTAGATGATCAGCCACATCTCAGAAACAAGTGATGCCAAATGATGCACTTCCTCACCATTCCGGCCCCTTTCCACGCGGCTTGCAGTAATGCAAAGTGCAGACATCGGACTTTGCAACGATCAGATAGCCGCTCATACAGTGCATGCAATTACCGTGGCGTGTACCTTCCATCGCACGCGTGGGAAGTCCTTTTCGGCTGTCGACAAACGATGAAACCAACCTCTTACACTCATCTGGCGGTGGTGTGCTACAAGCATCTCGGTAAACGTCGCTCAAAATCACGACATTCCTTTCGCGACTTTGCCATTTTTGGCCACGCCTTAAAATTTATTCACCGGTTGCACGTCAGATTCAGCCTCCTGCACGTCAAATAGGAAAGAGCTCGCATTCATCTGCTCTTACTACTCTATGAATTATTCTCTGGCCACCCCCAGTGCGTCGAGCTCGGACAATTCAATTGCGCCTTGCCAAGTCTGATAACCCTCCTCATCTGAACATGGCGGTCTGAGTACAGGGCACCCACCGGCTTTCGATTCACAATGTGGTATCGTCTACTTGGCAAAGATTCTCTGATGCCACCCTCACGTTGAATGTCATCCTTGACCTATCCAGCGTTTGCACTACCTGTTCCCTTGGCCACCCTTGGCACTAACGAGCCCTCGGCTTATCCCCTCCAATCCACTCTAGCAGAAATTCGGCAAGGCTGTCACGCAACCTTCTCCGGCCTCGTAAGCTTTTCTTCCGTTGCTCCAATTGGCTTTTCAGCATTTCATGCCAAGCGAGTCGTGCGTCTGAGACCCAATGGCGAAAGCGAACCCTTGCATACCCTATCGAAGCATCCTTAGATGCCGATATCTTCCTCTAGCCACGCCGACCTATTGCCTTATTTCTCTCAAACAAGTATATCAGAGGTCAGATGTGTCTTTTTCGCCTTTGATAGTCCACGCTGATCCCATCAGCTTCTTCATTGTCATGCACATGGCTTCAGGCACTAGCGCGGAAGACACGGATATTCCAGTCCCATCCGTTCTTCCAGAACCCCCACAGTCCATGTCTCTCACCGACTTGTCTGTGGTAGTGTCTGTGATCTGGAACAAGTATAAGTAGCCGTCTCTTGAAAATCAGCAAATCCCTCTTCTTCAATCCACACTTCTCTTCATCTCGTCCGTTAGCTCCTAGGTCTTAATTGTTTCAGTCAGATCAAGTTCACAGCTCAACTGCTTTGTCTATCTCATTGAGGCCACAACAACAATGAGTGCGCTTCCACGTCTGTCCAAAGACGCACCACCCGTCGGCGTCAGCGCCCCCAGTGCCGCAGTTGACATTGTCGAAGCAACTGTACCTGCTCTCGTTGATGGTCGCCATGGGTCGGTATCTTCCACACTCACTGATGACGACAAGAAATCCGCTGGTACGGGAACCTGGTCACCAGCCAGCTATGATCGTGCCGAATCGCTCGTCTCGGACGCTCCACTCAGTCAAAGTCACATTTTTCAAGACGAGAAAGTGGCACAACGCTGGCGTCAACTCTACGAGACGACAAAGTACGAAAACCGTCATCGCTTCGATCCGAATTTTGAATGGACTGCCGAGGAAGAAAAAAAGGTGCTTCGCAAAGTCGATTTCAGGATCCTCGTATGGAGTTGGATCATGTTCATGTCGCTCGATCTCATTCGCAAAAACATCAATCGTGCTCTTGCCGACAATTTCCTTTCGGATCTGGGCATGAATCAGAACGACTTTAACAACGGTCAAGTCGTTTTCCTTGCCGCTTTTCTCTGCGCAGAGCTTCCCTCTGGTCTCATCTCAAAGAAACTCGGTGCGGATATCTGGGTTCCGACCCAGATTGTTTCCTGGTCAATCATCTCGGCAAGTCAGGCAGCACTGTCTAACAAGGCTGGTTTCTTCATCACTCGTGCTCTCCAAGGTCTTAGTCAAGGAGGCTTTCTACCCGATCAAATTCTTTACCTGTCTTACTGGTATACGGGAAAAGAACTGAACACTAGGCTTTCATGGTTCTATACCGTCTTGGGTATCAGTCAAATCGTTGGCTCGCTACTTGCTGCAGGATTCCTCGAACTTCGAGGAGTGAATGGTCTTGCGGGTTGGAGGTATCTGTTTGGATTCGAGGGGTTGATCACGGGTCTCATCGGCATTCTTTCTTTCTTCTTGCTCGCAAGAGGACCGACACAAACTGCCGGACTCTTGAGGGGAAAGAGTGGTTGGTTCAACGAAAGGGAAGAAAAAATTCTGGTCAACCGCGTTCTCCGCGATGATCCTACCAAAGGTGACATGAACAACAGAGAGGGCCTCTCGCTCCGCGCTTTGTGGAAAGCGCTTAGCGGGAAAGATCTGTGGCCGGTCTACCTTCTTGGTCGTAAGTACCAACTCTGATCACCTCTTTTCGGCATTACCAAAACTAACAATGTGTCTTGCATCTCAATCTTTTCAAATTTCGTGTTTTACAGTGGTCGTCTTCATCCCCTACTCGCCACCCCAGACCTATCTCTCGCTCATCCTCAGGCAACTCGGTTATGGAACCCTGCGGTCCAACTTGCTTTGTATTCCTTCGCAGTTCTTCTTCGCGCTCAACACGATTCCCTACACCTGGCTTTCGGCGAGGCTCAATGAGAGAAGCATTCTCGCGTCATTGTCCAATGTGTGGAATCTTGCTTTTCTCATCCCGCTTTATCTGCTCAAAGAAAGCTCGTCGAATCACTACGATTGGATCCGATACGCTTTGATCACTGCACTGACTTCTGTGCCTTACTGTAAGCATCCTTTCACCTTGTACTTCTCATTACCGGAAATCTCGCTGAACATTTTAACCGGGCCTCTCTCTCACCCGTGGTTTTTTTCTCTCGCCTTTTTCACTTCGCGTCCACTACAGGTCATCCGTTTTTGATCGGTTGGGTATCGCAGAATTCTCAAAGTGTCCGCAATCGTGCCGTCGCACTTTGTCTGTATAACATGTCGGTCCAAGTCGGCTCGATCCTCTCCACACGCATTTATACCAATGGTGATCGACCTTATTACCGCAAAGGTAATTTGGCCCTCATCTCTCTCGCTGTTTTATCCATTGTTCTCTGCTGGTTGGTCAAGTTCTACTATATTCAGCGTAACAAGCAGAAGCGTCGAGTTTGGGACAGTTTGAGTGCAGAACAGCAATTGGAGTACAAGCATAATACAAAGGACGAAGGTGCAAAACGATTGGATGTTTTACTTGTTCACTAAGTACACGATCATGGAGATATTTATGTAGACAAACGTATGATGCCTATTAATATGAGAGTTCTCCCTAGTCTCCACTTTTGACTAGCACCTAAGCAACATACCCCAAGTCTTGACACGTTTTGGGGAGAACTAGGAATGATCTTGCCGCCCTCTCTCTCCCCACTTTGCTTCCTCGTCTTAGTGTTACTGTACCTGTAGGTGATCACAATTGATCACTTCTCTGTTTGAGTTCAAGCTTGACAAATTTCTCAGTGGAATGCTTCAAGTGTGTCATGATGAATTCCATGCAATTGCAACTGAACATTTCACGAGCTTTAATCTGGTGCATACTTCTGACTGTTCCCTCACTTAACCCACGATGATCGAGCCCGAAGCTTCAAGCTCACTCTCCATCTCAAATCTCCATATCTCGAGCAATGCTACACGCCGTTGACGGACAACTGCAATTAAAGGGTCAATTGCTAAAAAAAAAATGAGAAAAAAAAAAAAAGAAAAAAAAAAGGCAAGAGCTTAGATGTAACGAAAATGCGTGCATGCTATTGGAACCTTTGACAAATGCGTTCTCGAGGAATATATTCACGCATCTTCTCAATCAAGGTTGACAGGTCTTCTCTGACGAGAGCTTCGCCTTTTTGATCCAGTCATTTGGAATCCGTTCACATCCAGTGTCTCGATCACCCTTTGGTAGTCCTCAACCATGTCCATTGTTGTAGCTGTGGTCTTTGCTCCGTTGCCCTCCATTGCGCTTCTGGGCCGGGTTTTGGGTGGAGTCACCACACCAGCCTCGAAATTATCGCCGTTGCTCGTGCTCTTGTTCGTCCTTCGCGAGCGAAGGATCCTACCGCTCGGTGTAGCTGGCAGTGGTGGATTAATTGTGGATGTAGTCTCGCTTCCAGCGGTCGGAGTAGCCTTGGATTTCTTTCCTTTGCCTTTACCTGAAGCCGAATGAGGCAGCTCCGGTGTAGAAGGCTCGCTAACCACGGGACTATTCGACACCCGAGTTCTTGCCCGCTTGGCAGCGGGAAGCGAAGGAGCAAGCAATTCCAACACTCGTTGTTCCTCATCCAAGTCGCCACTTGAAACTGTTACCTTCTTCTCTCGCTGTTTTTGCTCCGTCAGCTCTACCGCCGCTGCGGCGGCGGCGGCAGCCGCGGCTTGTTTGGCCTTCTTCTTGTTGATTCTGCGTGCAGCGGATTTGGAAGGTTTGAGCGTTAACACCTGCCTAGTACGCTTTGTTGGCGAAGGAGACGGTGGTGGAGAGACAGATGGTGTGCGAGGCAGCGACTCTTGCGACGAAGACATCTCATTCTCGACGTCAAGTGTTGCTTGAGAGAACTTGCGCTTGGTGCCAGCTGAAGTGGGTGTGTGAGCCGCTGCATCGGGTAATACTTCGGCCTCCTGCTGATGCTGCTGCTGCTGCGGATGAGCAGTTCGAGCAATAAAATCTGTCTCGATCACCGAGCGGGTGGTAAAAGGGGCAACGACTTCCTGTCGAGGCTTGACACGTTGTGCTTGAGGTGTGGCTGTGGCAGCACGGAGCGCTCGCTCAAAGGCTTCGCTCGTGGTCATGGTGGGCTGGGCTGGTCTCTTTGCTGCAGCGGAGAGAGTGCCTTCGTACGAAGTGTTGCGCTTGAAGCCAAAGTCCGGTCGCCGCAACAGGCTCAGACTGTGAGGCGGACCATTGATGCCGGCGGCCCTCTTCCCAGACAAGTTCGCCGCTCCAGCGTTGGCTGTGGCAGAGCCAGGCGTCAGGAGCATTGCAAAGGGCGAGTACGAGAGCGAAGTCGGTCGCTTCTCTGACCTCCAACCCGGGCTACGAAAGGCAGACAGTCTCGCTGCGGCATCCGACGACAGCTGTGCTGCTGCCTTTGTTTGCGCGGCGCTTCCCTGTGTGCGCTTCCACTCGTTCAAAAAGGACCTGCTAAACTTTTCTAGGTGCTCCACACATTCCGCTTCTGTCGAGCGGACACCGAAGAATTGTCTTGCATTGGTGTACAGCATGGTAAGGTCGTCTTCAAAGTCGGTCACAACGGCGTTGGCAGCTATGCGTCCCCCGAGGTGCTGGCTACCGTATTTGCGCGAAGCAAGACTGTCGCGAATGCTGAACAGATCTACGGAACGCGAGCTGCGTGATGAGAACTGCTCAAATTCCACACTCATAGGCCTTTGGAAGGCCCAGTTGGCTTTGTGCGACAGGAGCTGGGAGACGAGGTTGGAAAGGAAGCTGTAGATGCGGTTGAGCTCGCGGTCGTTTGATTGGCCTTCAGCTGGCTTTGCTGATGTCGGTGATGTCGGTGAAGCGGTCTTGGAGGGCGATTCCGACTCCTCGGCGACAAGCTCGATATCTTGCTGATGCATCTGGCTCAAGGTCTCCGATTCCTCGTTGGCAGTAGTAATCGCGTCGGTAACGAGCTCGTTAGCGACAACATGGTTTGCTTTGTCCTCCAACCCAGCTGACACAAGGACAGGGATCTTGCCCAGCTCAGGCACTGGCACGGTTGATAAAGCATTCCTGTAGCGCGATGAGACGTCACGTGTGGGCGAAGGGATGGGAGAGCTGGATGGCTCGTCGTCACAAACGCCACGGTCAAGAGCCCGAGTGCTGCCGAGAGATCGGTCGGAGCTGTGGAAAGGAGAGCTGGAGCGACTTCCGCTGGAAGGAGGTGTGTCAAGACCGCCAGCGTCAGCGTGCTTCTTACGCGGAGGAGATTGGAGGTCGACGGTGGCGGCGATTGGAGCAAGCTTTGCGTCTGATGAGACCACATCCGCGGGAGATGGTGCTTCGATGTCAATCGGCGAGCTGTGGTCCTCTTTTATGGGCATGTCGACGTCTTTCAAGCTGGCTCTGGAGGCTGCATCTACTTGACTAAGAGCAACAATCTTTGGAATATCATCCGAAGAGCTGGAAATTTCCGCAAGCTCGAGAGCAGCCTTGGCCGTCGCTTCCGGGTCAGCATCGGGCATAGTCTCGGGTTCGGCATCGACAAGGATGGGTGCTGCGCCGAGAGCATCTGCGGTGTGCTCTTCCTCTCGTTTGCGTTGTTGTTCAGCCAGGACTCGCTGCACGTGTGCCTTGCGTGCCGCAACGCCTTCGCCGAACTGCGTACTGGGGTCACGGTTTGCAATGGTGTTGGCCCGAGTGGTGGAGGCTAGGTCCTTCTTTGACGATGGCGATGCCTGCGCCTGTGGCTTAAGTGCCTCCCCAGCAGATGTTACTGATGATGTCACTGAGGTCTCAGAGCTCGAGTTCTGGGGCGATGTTGTGAGGTTGAAAGAGAAAGGCGTGGCGGAAGTCGAGTCAGAAGGTGCATTCCAGCGAACGCGGTTGGCGAGGTTGCGGCGAGGTGTTTCTGCGGACCAGCGGAAGTGAAGAAGCTCGCGATCGCGAACAAAGTCGTAAGACTCTTCCAGGATGATGGCTCGCTCATCAGTCCCGAGCGTTATATATGGTACTTTGCCGGGTGGCACAGGGAAGAGCTCGACGGCTCTGGCCACGAGCTGGTCCAACGTATTCGGAAGAGGCACAAAGTAGGTCTTGGATGTGAGAGAAGGGCCTTTCAGCATAATTGCTTTGCGAGATTGAGACGCAGCAGAGGAAGAAGAGGCGACCGGATAGGAGGCTGAGGTGCCGTTAACTTGGCCATCCTCGGATGCCATCGTTGAAGTCGCCATGATGAAGTGTTTTCTATCTGTGCTTGGGCAGACACTGGATTGGTCTGCAAATATTTATTTTGATTGTTTTTATGCTTGCGTAATAGGTCCGCTTTCCATCCGGCTATGCGTCGCTTTTTCGATGCTTTGGTATGTTGGCGATTGCAGAGTCCAGTTGCAGAAGGGGAATACAGGGGCGAAGGTGGGTATGAGTGTCGGTCTGAATGCCGATGGTAATGCGGATCCCTTGTTGATGCTACCAATGAACGAGATGTTGTAATGAGATGCTGAGAGCATGAGTGAAGTAGTGGCAAGAATAGAGGCTCAAAGGTCAAGATCTACAGTCTACTTAACAGTACCATACGATGCCTCTGTCCTGTAAAGTGAATTTGCTGTACACAAGGTGGCCATGTCTGTGTGCAACCCACAAGGTTGGTGCTTTATCTCTGTCTGACGCCTCTGTGTTTCGCTTAAATTGCAGACGTTCGTGACTTTTTCGCAGCGACGCATACACACTCGTTGCGCTTAACGCGTCAGACGACGCGTTCCTTTCTTCCAATCGCCTTTCAGCAGCCCGCAACTCTAGTCACGGTCCGATTGCTGCATGGCGCGCACGCGAATCACTCAAAGTGTGACCAAAGGTGGCCTAACAATTTCGGGACGAAGCGATCGCTTAGGAGTTCTCTGGGTTCTCTGGGGTTCTCTGTCATCTACACGCTCTCTCGATCAGGTGGCCTCGACTATGTGCCTGCTCGCAACAAATGCATAATGCTTCGCAGCTGTCATACAAGGACAGCACAATCAAGCGTTCGAATGGGTAGAAGTCAATACGCGTGGGGCTCCAATGCATTGACACTGGGCTTGTGCTGCTTTTCAAACAGTACGGTTCCGATCAATACGCTCTAGCCTCCCTTGCGTCTGTTGCTTGGCATGCATCTCGTCGTCCTCCAGTCCGAGCAGCGACTTGGCCTTGTTCCTGGCTCTTTCCATCGATTTTACAAGGATACCCTTCCTTCCTTCCTCTGGTGGAGGTTGCAACAGCGGCAAGCCCAGCCTGGCACGCACGCGGTTCAGCACGCCTTCCTCGACATTACGGTCTTGATCGCTGTATACCGCACCTTTGCCCTTCCTCCCACTGAGTTCGGCCCAAGGCCCCTCCTGTTCTGCCCCGCGGAAGCGCAAAGGCTCATCATCCCCGATCTCGCTGGATTCTTGCGTGTCGCCAGTACCCTCCAAACGGTGGCACCGAGACGAAAGCTCGCTAATCGAACCGCCATCTTCGTCTTCGTCCCTCTCGATAAGATAACCATCGTGCAGCTCTTTGACTTGCGAGTAGTGACCAGAATACCACCACATTTTGATCTTTTGCCATGGTCCAAGTGGATATCCATCCAAAAATGGTGGTCGGAGCGACTCGAGCAGCTTGATCCTCTTTTGCGGCATCGAAGAGCGTTGTAGGACGCCCTGGTCGCGGCTCAGCGAGCTGGCTTGCTCAGCATCATCCTCTCCGAGCTGAGAACGCGTCCACATGATGCCTTGTTGTGAAGTGTCTTTGTGAGCCACAAATCGTGCAAGTCCGAATTTCTCGATTCGCCTTCTGAGTAAACCAAAGTTCATCTGGGATTCGATCTGCGCTGTTGTCAAAGTCTTACAATATGATCGCCAAATTGCATTTGGCGCTGGGTTGGACTGGACGTCGGTCAAAGCAGCTTCATCGGGTTGCATGAAGCCAAAGCGCTCCTTGAAGACGAGACCTTCTGTGACCGCGAGCACAGTGGTGTGGTCGAGGTTGCGTGTCCAGCTCCGCATTGCTCTGCCATTCTTGGTTCGACCTTTGAGGCTCGTTGCGATTGGCACTGGAGCAGACGCAGGTTCCACATTTTCCGCATCGATTGTATTTGTGCTGCTAGCCGTTTTTGTCCTGGCAGGAAACAAGTCGAGTTCAACCTCGCTTTCCTCCATCACCCAGCTCTCGGCGTTCTTGATAAGCCCAGAGGGGGCCCATTTGGGTAGATTGCCTCGTTTGAGAATGAGCCGTGTAGTGCACAGAACAGGGATTGTATCAGGCCGTGGTGATCCATTGTTGAGGTCGTCGAGCGTCACAGAGGACGTGCTGGCTGCTGAGGAAGGCCCACGAACAGGACGGTACTCGATTCTGCGGTCAAGGACGTCTACTGAGAGTACATGCGTTGCGTTGGGGTTCGGATATCTAAGGAAGTATGCCCTGACGCATGATGACCAGGAGCGGTCGTAGCTGGATTGGTGGACAAAATCTTTGACCATCGCGAGTTGTGGGTTGCGAGCAGAGTGCTAGAGCGTGGTCCTTTTGTCGTGTTGCTTTCAACTCGCAGTCGTTTTAGGAGTCAGTCGTAAGTCGCCTGGAGAGGATGGTTCCCGTCGATATGTCAGTAGGAAAGGGCCGTAGCGAGCGTCCACAGCCGGGCAACGATGATGACGGGAGCAGGATGCGTCGTCAAGATGCTCGACACAAATGTCAACTTCGATGGTTGGCAATGTGATTGCATCGAATTTCGCAGAATCCTCGAAATGTGGAAGAAAGCTCAAGAAAAAAAATCTACACAGTGCATCGCGAATCTCTTTGTGGAGTCCGCCTTACAATAGAGCCTTTCACTCGGACACGGTTGGATACTCGCAGCCGAAGATCAGCATGACAAGAGCGAGTGGGCCATGGAATAGAATTTAGCTAATGTACAAGGACTGAAGAGACATTTTAAGACAGGAGACAAAGGTGATTGATGATCTGATCAAATGTGGCACGAAACGAGAAGGTAGGTGATTCTGCACAGTAGTGGAGGCCGAAGGGCCAAAGGTTGATGCCTGATGCGAGCAAAGCAGGCAATTTGGTATATATGAGTTAGAGGTTCAATAGCACATTTCATTCGTGAGGTGCGAATGTCCTTGGAGAAGGATGGTGAAAGAAGGGGTCATGCTGGCAAACAAGGCACCAGCAAAAACATCGATGGATAGCGTAGCGAGGTATTCGTCGCTTGTTGCGAAGGGAGATCATGCGATTTGAGCGGAAGCACTTTGCAAGGTGCGATATTATGAGACTTGTTGTCCGGGCTGCGGTATAATCATCATGGTCGCCACCATGGAATGAAGATTGGCGAAAAGCGAGAGTGCTGAGCCAGATTATCATCGCGTTTTCACATTTTCCAGCGCCTCGAGCGAGGTGACGCTATTACCTCGAACCACGACGGTGCCGCAACGATCTCCGTTTTGCCATACATTTGTATTGCCTGCTTCGGGATGCACTTGTTCAATAGCATCGTCCACCACGAGGTTGAGAAACATGTCGAAACCTCGAAGTGTGCCCTGAATCTTGCGTCCACCCTGGATATTGACAGCGATGCGCTTGTCGAGGAAACGTTTGAGCTCCGGCTGGGATACTTTGGCCATTCTGAATGATTTCAAGTATGTCTCAAGCCTCGATGAATGCGGAAGATGGGTAGTGAAGGAAGATGGTGTTGGTGTGGATCTAGTTGGATCGAAGAACCGCGAAACAAGAAAGGGTTCGTTGTTGCTCGGGCCCGATTTAATGAAACCGTCCTTGAAGTTGACGTGTAGGTCTAACAATTTTGCCGTTTTTGGCTGTCAAACCATGATGACGCTGTCGGCACTCTTGGACTGTCCAGCCTTGCTAACGATTCGTTAAGCCTCTGAGAAACATGCACCGGTTTCTTCTTAAGGAACAAGATACAGGAGGCTAGGTTCTTCGCCATGGAAAGCGCTTGGATTCGGGACGGCTGCCGATCGTTTCCCAATGAGCTTGCGGTGAAGCCCTCTGATGACTGACGTTGGCAAAGACGGGTGAAAGGACCATGCGGTCTTGATCCGAAAGTCGCGTGGTCACGAAGCTTTCGGCGCCCAATTCTCTTTCAGGCTGTGTGGCATTTGGACTCAGCCGCATTTGACCATGTGGACTCGTTTTGAAAGCTGAAAACCTGAGCGCTTTATTGAGCATGGTCGCCTTGACCTGCTGTAAATAAAACCGCATAACTGTTGCAATTCACGCAAAGTATTATTATTCACGCCAGCGTCTGATCCGCGTAGCTTTCAGCGGCAGGATTGGCGGGCGCTCAGGCGGTGCAAACAGGCTTCGTATGAATGATTCAGGAAGAATTCGTCACCGGTCAATACAACCATGTTTGGCCACAGACAAAGAATTATCGAAATGCCCATACTCCATCCTATTCGCAGCCCCCACATGTTCGACTCGGGCTGTGCACCGTCAACAGAAGCGGCGTCTTGCTGCGCACCATATGCAATCTATGCATTCCACACTTGGCTTGCCGGGCGTCATGGGCCTATCGAAACGTAACTTTCTACGCCTCTGAGTCTCTGCTGCATATCCTTCAGTACATAGTCTCCGGCATAGCTAATGGATGGCCATAAAATAACATAAGACAGAGCTTCAGGACATTTGTACCCGCTTATTACTCCCATCTCAGAGTCGAGCTTTCAGCCAGACACACACAAACACCATCATTATCTCGATCACTCCGTCATGGATCTTGAAAAAGAGCCACTACAGTCGACATCGCCCGCCGAAAGTATTGTAGACATGCCAAGCAGAGGTGTCTTGAACGAGGACCACCTCCACCTTCGCGTCGGTCAGGACAATGGATCTCACCGCGCCAATGGACGAGCACGCATCTTCTCACGAGGCCTAAAAGGTATCGCCATCCTCCTGGTTGCATTTTTGACGGCCAACGGCTTTTGGGCTCTCTTCCGCCCAGAGCTGTATGGTCACAATGCCCTGTTCCAACTGAGTGGCCACGATGCCCATCACCGACACAAACTCCCTCATCAACATCATGACCATCCTTATCACCGGCCTCCTCCTCCTCATCATGGTCCTCCCGGTCATGGTTGTGACCATCCTCCTCCCCCGCCGCATCCACCACACGGCCCATTTTGTCGCGATCACCCGCCTCCCCCTCCTCCTCATCATGGCCCTCCTGGTCGTGGCCCTGACCATCCTCCTCCCCCGCCGCATCCACCACACGGCCCGCCTGGTCGCGATCACCCGCCTCCCCCTCCTCCTCATCATGGCCCTCCTGGTCGTGGCCCTGACCATCCTCCTCCCCCGCCGCATCCACCACACGGCCCACCTGGTCGCGATCACCCGCCTCCCCCTCCTCCTCATCATGGCCCTCCTGGTCGTGGCCCTGACCATCCTCCTCCCCCGCCGCATCCACCACACGGCCCGCCTGGTCGCGATCACCTGCCTCCCCCTCCTCCTCATCATGGCCCTCCTGGTCGTGGCTCTGAACACCCACCTCCTCCTCCACCTCACCCGCATCCTCATCCTCCTAAGGGGCCCGGCAAGGTCCAGGAGTGCTTCGACCTGCAAGAAGGAGAGACACTCGAATTCGAAGCTCCCCTCGAATGGGCTGGGCAAAGCGTTCAAGTCGCCCCGTCTCTCGCTGGCTCCAGCGTCATCTTCGTTTGGGATGGAGAGGTTGGCCCTCCTGCCCCTCCTCAACATATTCCTCGTCCAGGATCTCCTCCCCCTCCTCCTCACAGAGAATCAACCGAGAGCCAGGAAATTGGAGACAAGGACCAAAAGAAGCCCGAAAAGAAGCCCGGGCATGTCCGATATCGAATTCAGATACCTTCCAAGGCTGAGTGGAAAGATGCCGGCATCGCTTCTCAAGATCTCAAGATTTGCTCGGTCCGTCGTCCAGACGCTACGGGCATCGACCTCTTCAATGCCAGTGGCATCCCCCCCAGCCATGCCCGTATCGATCCAGCGTTCCAGAAGCTCGCTCCGCTCTTCAACACTACTGTTCGTCTTCCTGACAAGTATGCACGTGCGCCTATTCGCGCGGGCAGTCTGCCTTGAACCAAACCTAAGTTATTGCTAGCTACTCGTACCTCTCTCTCTCGCACCATTCCGAATTGCATGTTTTCTTTCTATCGTTTCTGCTCTTGCTGATGTTGTGCGCCTATTGTGGTTTTTGAATGCAGTGCTCGCTGGGGTCAGTGAAACCATTCATCGAAGGAGTGGCATGAATAGCACCCTCGGAATTCACAAGCAGATAGGACAAAATCCCTGATGGTCGATACTAGGACAAAAGTTGCACCTTGAGTAAGAATACATATACGCACGTCTCAGCCGCCTCGGCAGATAGAGCGGTTGCTTCGTCCAGTGGTAGGATACCTCTTTCGGGAATGACCCGGTCTTCAAAAGAGGCTTAAAATAGAGGTGGTCGCGAGTTCGAATCCCGCAGTGACCCTCACTCCCATTTTTACCACTTTTTAACGTTCACACATGCGGAACACGAATCGAAGGGATCTTCAATCTGAATCAAGATCGATCGAGAAACGGCGGAGTTATGCTAGATTCAAATTGTTGATATGGCGGTCTACGGCACTGTACAGTAATTTAAATTTACAGTACAGCAACTGTATTTTGGCATCACACGCAGCCATCGCGACGGTCAACGGGCGGGACGCCGTCCGGTCGTGCTGATGGTGTGGAGGTTTACGCTGCTCTCGAAAGCGGTGGGGAAGACCAACATCACCCCTGATAGCGAGTGTCTGTCGATTCATCATCACATCCTTTCACTAGCACCTTTTCCAAACAGCGCCAGCTAGTGCGACCCTTGAACCTATCAATTTTTTTACTGCTTCAGTCAACATGAACGCTTTTCCGATGATGCGCTTAGTACCACAAGCATGCCGGGTAAGTATGACGAAGTGCTATGAAGCGCATTGCATATGGTTATAGCTTGCTCGCTGACCACTTTTTCTTTTCCCCTTTTCCTCTCCTCACTTTACGCTCTTTCACTGGTAGGCTGCATCCACGGCTGAAGCAAGACTTGGTCTTAGCATGGCCCGCATGCCTCAACAGATCCGCACCTACTATGGCAAACGCATTGACCCACGAACCCGCTTCTTCGACACCGCCTCTCGCGCCGCTCGACCTCGTATTGTAGCTGCCTCTGCCTCTTCATCATCCTCTGGCTCTACCGCGCACATGGGGTTGATGCTCGCAGGTGGATCTTTCATCGCTGCAGCCGGCCTATCTGCTTTCACTTCAGCTTCGGTTCAATGCGAATCAGCCCGACCCTATGCCAACCCCTCAGCCTCCACCGCCCCAGTCTCAGTCTCCACCAAAGACAACAACACCACCACCATTTCCACCGAACCTCAAAGCATCATCAACGTCTATCAGCTCTCCTTTGGCACCATCTGCGGTGTGTGTGCAGGAGTCTTTATCAAAAAAGGTTTGAAACTTATCGCTTTCCTCCTCGGTGGATGCTACATCTTATTGCAGTACCTGAACAGTCAGAAGCTGGTCCAGGTGAATTGGTCCGCGATCAACTCGAAATATGATAAGCTCGTGGGAAGCGCAGCAGGTCCAGAAACAGCAAGCAATGTGAGAGGATACAGTGGTAGCACCCTGCAGAGGATCTGGAACAGAACCACCAACTTCCTCATGGCTGACTTCCAGCCCAGGGCTACCTTCATGGCCGGTCTCGTACTCGGTCTTCGTCTCGGATGAGCTGAATTGGCCCGCCTGAAGACAAAGTTTGATGTATCTTGTTTTCCTCAATCACCAATCGAACGAATCACAAGTTTCATACAGTCTCTCTTCCTTGTTCAAGTCATGCATGGAGCGTAATTAATCGTGTAAAAACTTGTGAGACCGAACGGCGGTGTGCCGACCGGACAATGACACCAGCGACGAGATCAGAGCACGAATAAGACATGTCAAGCTCGAAGTAGACAAGGGCAGCAGGCGGATTGTAGCATGAGCTGCTGATTCCAGAAACCTGGATCGCGGCCCTACGTCTGGCGGCGAGTTGAGCGGGCATGTCAGTATTTCGCGTGCGAATAAAAATGCTTGGTTGGAAGAGAAAAAAGAAAAGTGGGGTTATGAAAAAGAAAGACACACTCCGCATTTTCAGAATTCTTCTCAACCAACCAGAAAATGTCGAGAGACGACAATCTTTCCCACCTTTGAACCCTTGCCATCACCCAACTGCACCATCTCCCTCCAGCTAGTCAAGCACCCCTGTAGGCTATCAATATGTCGGCTCAAGAGCTCATCATCCCCTCACCGGCGGATTTCCACGTTCATCTGCGGCAAGGCAAGATGTCGGAACTTGTCACACCGCACGTCGCTGAAGGTGGTGTTCGTCTCGCATACGTCATGCCCAATCTCGTCCCCCCTATCACCTCAGCTCAACAAGCGATCGAATACATCGACTGCCTCAAAGCGCTGGCACCTGAAACCAAGTTTATCGGAACGCTTTACCTTTCTCCGGCGCTCACTCCTGCCGAGATCGCCAAAGCCGCCCAATCCAGCGTTCGTGGAGTCAAATCATACCCTCGCGGAGTCACCACCAACTCAGACTCTGGCATCGAAGACTACGAAACGTACTATCCCATCTTTGAGGAAATGCAGAAACACAACATGGTCCTAAACCTCCACGGAGAGGTGCCAAGCAACGCCGATGCGGGTATCTGTGTCTTGAATGCGGAAGAAAAGTTCTTGACGCATCTGTTCAAGATCCACAAACAGTTCCCTAAGCTCAAGATTGTGTTGGAACATGCGACGACCAGAAAGGCCGTGGAAGCGGTCAAGGAGTGTGGAGAGACAGTGGGATGCACGATCACGCCGCATCATCTGGAGCTGATTGTGGATGATTGGGCCGGAAAGCCGCTCAACTTTTGCAAGCCTGTGGCCAAGTATCCTGATGACAGGCAGGCATTGCGGGACGTCATCCGAGAAGGTGGGTAGACCGTAGACCACAGATCCGATCGTGACTGGAATGTGAGACTGACTTCGACTTCCCTTCTCACTTTTTTCCTTATGCTTTTGCTTTTTCAACATCCTTGTCAAACGTTTCGTTCGCAACAGGTCATCCTCGATTCTTCCTCGGCTCAGACTCAGCTCCTCATCCTCTCGCCAACAAGTACCCATCCGCAGTGACCCACGGTGCACCTGGAATTAAGGCCTCGTCCACTGGATCCGATGACCTAGAACCTACCGGAGTCGTCTCCTGCGGTTGTGCCGCTGGTGTCTACACATCCTCCGTCCTCGTGCCCCTTTGCGCGACCCTCTTGGAAGGATTTGGTGCGCTTGACCAGCTTGCCAACTATGTCAGCCTTAATGGAAGGAAATTCTACGGCTACGACGATGAAGCCGAAATGTCCCAGGGTAGCGTCAAGATTCGTAGGACGGATGACAAGTCGGCGACGGTCCCTGCGGTATACGTACACCCCCAGTACAAGGACGTTTCTGATTCGGACGCAGGCAAGGTTCAAGTGGTACCGTTCTTGGCTGGCAAGAGATTGGGCTGGGAGATTGTACAAGCCTGATCGACGCTCGAATATCAGACGATTCGGACATACGTGCCTGTTTCTTGAACCCCACAAACAGTAGTGAAGGCCAGCTTACCACGTCTGCATCTGCGAACGATCATTGTGCCTGCGTGCGTGTGTGTGGTTGGAAAGCTTTCAGGTAGAACGCGGAAATCGCCAGCAAATGCTGTCATCAGAGTTGAGCGATGTTGGCCTTATTGTTATCAGAAAAGGAATTCACGGCGGTGATGGTTCCTTTTCGACGCTCGTTTAGACTTTTGTTCGACCTGCGAGGAAATGACCGAGTGAATCAAAGTGGATTGCCTTGCCAAGAAAAGTGCAAGGATGAAAGACCTCATTTATCGGTTGTGTGACTTCGGGTGAGGGTGCTCCAGGCATATAAAAATATGCGCCGCCCCACTGTACGGCGGATTAATTTACGACCTGCGTCAAATAATGAATTGGTACCACGCAGGATGCAGGCAGGCGCAAACGATGGGCCGTAGAGAAATACCACATCATAGTCTTTTGGCGGTTCTCGTCGGACTTCACTTATTGAGCCTGATGCATGATCAGCTTATCCGGCGATAGTGATTCGAAGGTGAGATGTCGAGAGGTCCGGCTGTTTTGCGATGGTAATGATGGTGATAGACTCAAAGCAAAGAATATACTGTGGTAGTGCTAACACGATGACACGTGGAGAGGTATCAGCGGAAATGTCTTCACATGGTAGGAGGTTCGAAATCAAGCGACGAGATCGATACTGATGGAGCTTGTTGCTCGCCTCATCCTCAATGCTTGAATCAGGACGGCTGATCCGTGCCAGTCAGTCTTCTATTGTGTAGCGATCCCGACGGTACCCACTCACTCGCCTTGTGCATGCGCCGGGACGATTTCAGTATTTTCTCGACTGTGGAACACATCCGAACTAATCGCACTTGCTTTTCCTCAAAGATCACGTTTAGGAACGCCAGAATGCCAAGATTTTAAAGCTTAAACCTCCTGCATCAAGTCCCACCATTCAACTAAGAGTTTGCTGTAACTTCGAGGTGAGATAGTGACACACACTTTTGCTCGCGCTGAGGAGAGATCAGATTGGCCCAAACGCAACAAATTGCCGCAAGTTGCTCAGCAGTCCCCGCAAACAGGCAGGTGCAATTGTATGGTGGTGTGATGAGCAGAGATGCAGCAGCGACCCCGATTGCAATTTTGTAATGCTGAACAGCATCAGATTACAGTAGAAAGCCGGGCGATTTCCGATATACGATATACAGGAATTAGCTACAAAGCCTGATGTGAAGTGTGGCTTGATGCCGCTCGACTCCCAAACCATTAGTCTCTGCTGATCTGGCTGAGGCGCGAGTACAAGCAAGCTCGAAATCGATGTCAAGTCACGCCGTAGAGTTTTTCAACGTGGGGTTTGTTGTTCTTTGAGCTTTTGGGGTCAAAAAAAAAAAATTGACCGGTGGAAAGGAGGCTTTGTTTGACTATCCAGCAATGCAGTACTGTATGTACCTAGAATGCAAAGAAGCGATACGGGCTAATTGAGATGCTGCAAATGGAAGGGGTCGCTGTCAGTTCTCCTATTTGTGCGAAAATGTCTCGGAAGAGTGTCCGTTGCAATACAGCTTGTTCATTGTATCCTTGCTTTCATCTCTGCTCGAAACGATGTGCGTGAAGACAAGAAGAGTCCTCGGAAGCGCTGACATTTCCGATGCTTTGCAAGCAAGTAATCTCTCCTGCCAGCCTGGACTTGGTGAAAACATGTCACGGAAGCGTGTCATGTATGATAGTTTCAAGAGGCTCATCAGTGATGAGGGAGCTTGAGCTTGATTCCTCTCGGACTCAGATCGGAGCTTCGAAGTGCATTCGAGCACGAATTAGGGCCACGCAGTAACGACGCTTGCCACGTTCTGCGAAATGCGAGAAGTGAGGTCGAGGATCTGTGGATGGGATTTTCAGTCCTAGACTCACTCAAGGCTGGAAAACCTGTTTGAGCCGCGCTGACCGCCACAATGACCTAGGTCGGACGGTCCGAGAAGCCCTCGCAGGTGCAATATAGCGCCTTTCTCTCAGTCTAGGTGCTGTGCGTGGCTACAAAAAGCTGATCTAGGCGATGTATCACGGGGCGGAAGCTACCAAAGCAAAACGAAGGAAGCATTTGGAATCTTACGACTTCATTAGAGCTCTGCAAGCTGCGGCAGGATCTCTCATTTCCCAAGTGCAGTTCAGCAGAAGCAAGACAAGACGAGCTTTGCTGTTGCGCTTGCACTCTACACAGAATTTGATAATTCTCACGGCTGAAGACGAAAGACGGATACGACCGTCGTCATTGCCAATGCTTCTTTGCGCTTGCATAATTCGCCGGTCAGATAAGATTGGACTTCAAGCTCATCATTCCCGCAGATTCAAGGCCAGATGGCTCAGCCATGCGCGTCTTTTCAGAACTCCTTCCGCTCAGAATAACCGGCTCCTAGAGCGTGGGAAAGTTTGTCTTCATTCTCGATACAAACCCAAGCTCAGCATGTGTAGGGACATCCGACATTCACTCATCAAATCGATAGCAGTCATGGCTGCTGCCTATCTTTTACCTTTTTTTGGTCTGTCAGGCACGTTATGTTGCTGTACTGTCTCATGATGGATGCGCATCGCCTGTACAATACAGTAATTTTTACGTTCATTGACGACCGTCGTCACACGTCTGATGCACAATCGTCCAATGGCGAAAAGTGCCTGTCTCTATCCATAGCTATTCTTGGAATTTGACCGAGGCTTGTCGGTCATAACGAAGCTTTTGGCGGGACAAACAAAACACATATAGTATGCTACGGTACTTGCTACCCGCTGTCGAAGCAAACCTCAAATGTCAATCGCTTAGCTTGCAGTGCAGCAAATGAAGTCGAGTCCGATTGTTTCTTCCTCCGTCTGTCCTTTTCTGGAGACCCGGGAAACCACTGAGTAGACAAAGACTGCTTCCGTTTATGAGTTGAAAAAAACAACGCCATCATCCTTCAAGCTTGTAAATGTCACACGGACCAGAGATTTGCGGCATGGCGGAAGTTAGTCATTCCATTGCGGATGCGCCGAAGCTCTAGTGTAAAAGAAGCAGTAAAAGTCTTGTGGATGAAAGACACAGAACACATCAGATCTGTACAAGGGGGTTGTCAGCGTAGATGGGACACAGAAGGCTGAGCATCATGATATGCACAGCTTGCCCCTTTATTCGACTTATAAGCACACAAGAGTTCATGTTTGCTTCGAGCCCCTTTGAACTTTCACGACTCCGCGTCCACTCCTCATTCCTGGCTCACACCAATATTTATCAGCACATCCATTGGGTACGCCCGCTCTTCTCGATAGACTTGGGGTTACGAGGCAAGAGCTACGGCCTTTGCCCTGTTTGCGTTTTACCCTCGCAACCCACTGGTGCGGTACCAAGGTCAACACCATGTATTTGTCCCATCCGCGCGATCTGATCTCCTCGATGTCGTCAGGATGTTCTAGAAATACCGCGCTGCTGCCTCATCCCGACCATCTAGCACAGCTCTTGTCGCCCAAGAGTGATTGGCACACGCCAAACCGTCAGTCGACCAAGGTCCCTGCGGCTTGTTCATCGCCAGTGTCCGACCAAGCATACACTCGACTATCCGACTCCTCTTCTATCTCAACATCCTATGCGCATAACCGAATGGAACGCACAACGTTGTGCTTGGACTACAACAAGACCGGAGGAATCCCGAGGGCAGTGTCGAGTTCCCACACCCATTCCGTGTCTCGGCTGTTCCGATCGCAGCACTTTCGAAAGGTGTGGGAGGAACTGGATGCGGGCAACCCCAACGTACGACCGCAACATCCGTACACGGAGCTCATCAAGCTGTGCATCCTCAAACGACCCGAGGGCAAGCTCACTCTCAACCAGCTGTATCGAGACCTCGAGGACAAATTTCCTTTCTTTGATGCCTCAGCAAACGGTAAGGGCTGGAAGGTAAGCACATTGTACAAGCTTTGATCGAGCATCCATTCTGGTCAAGCATTGTACTGACTAACAAGCTTGTATTTGCCTCGACAGAACACGCTGCGACACAATCTTTCGACTCAGCCGTATTTCATCAAGCTTGATCGTGAGCACGGTCAGTCGGGCAAAGGACATTATTGGGCATATTGTCCTGACCTTGAAAAGCCCACCTCTTTAGCTCAAAGCTCAGTCGTTCAACTATCAGCCTTGTGGCCCCCAACCGTCAGCACAGCTTCCGTTCCGGCGGAAAATTCAGCGCGCAAACACTGTAGCGCGAACGAATTCCCACTTAATCCATCAAGGTCGTGTTCACTTGGCGCAGACTTGAAAGTGTCGACAAGCTTTGAAGGGTACAATTTGGGCCAAAACCTTGACGAGATACCCCGCATCTATTGCAATTGTTTAAATGCAAACCCTCAGGATGAGATGTTGCAAGACTCGCCTGTATTGGTTCACATACGACGCCGCCTCTCCAGTCCAGTCCGCCGTGACCCGTATAGCCTGGTTCATCAGCACAAACGTGACCCGCCCATTTCGAGAATGCGCTCAGCAACCGTTTCCACCATCTCTCCCTTACTCTCGCTCGAGTCTTCGACGTCTTGTTTTTCAAGAGAAGGAGACAGACGCAGATCGTATTCCATTTGGCCCCATACCTCCACTTCATTTTCGCCAACAGTCTCATCGTCGGACGTTGTGATTGAAGAAAAGCAGCTAAGTCGAAACCATTTTCCTACTTTACCTCATCTACCAGATATCCATCATTTGCAGTCGCACAGAAAGAGTTTGGGAGATTGGTATCTTTCTAACCCGATTTCGACGAGACGCAAGAGCTTGATGGATTCGTCGATTGGTGTGCGTTCTCGCGCTTCGCCGTATTCATTTTCGCTAAGTTAGCAGGCAAGCAAGTGAGCAAAAATTATAAAACCGCACAGGTTAAGTTTAAATCCCAAATCTCTTTCATCAGGTGCATAGATATGACTTCTTGCAAGCCTTGGTAGATCACAACATGAGCACAAAGCGAAATAGTAACTAATTCTTATCGGACAATTCACTCGATCCCAACAAACTTGACATCTGTTCTTTAAGCTCTTCCGGGTTTGTGTCGCGCTCTTCTCTCTCTCTCTTTCTCTTTCTCTTTCTCTTTCTCTTTCTCTTCAACAAAGTCTGATCTGTAACCGTGGCAACTCTATTCTCATTCAACATGTTCGGTTCATTTTTTAAGCTGCAAAGCCTTATATCGGTATGCATCCTCATCTCACACCTTTCTTTCACGACAAACAAGTATCGCTACATCAATTGGGACCTCGAAAGAGAAAAAAAAATACCAAAAAAACCATGACATTGAATGGAAAACAGTGCAAAGTTACATCTCGAAATGTAATATAGATGCGCACTTTTCAAAATATATATAAAAAACGGGGTTTCGAATCGATCTAGAGATCAAAGATGGGACCTGTACCTGTGGTGGCGGTGATATTGGAAAAGTCCAACATCCAGGTTGGGGTTGAGGTTGGAGGTTGAACGCTTGACTTTCTTACGTATCTTCCTACTATTCTTGGCACTCTTCCTGCCGCTGCTACAACTTTGTGCTGTTGTTGTTGTGGTTCGATGCTCATCCTCTCATACCTCCCAACCAAACCTGCCGAATGATTTGATACGACATCAAATTGGCTCCTGACTTTACCCTTCTTCCCGTTCAGCCTTGCCAACTCATCCTGTTCCTCCTCATCTAACTCTCCATCATCAAATTGATTCGTAATCCACTTCCCCCCTCCCCCTCCTCCTCCAACAAAACCACTCTCTACATCTCCAACCACATTGCACATCTTGGCAGCACCCATAGTAGCACTATAACTCTCCCGAGTCAAGTACCCACTCAAACCCGAAAACGCTCCGGTCAACCCTTGCAGACTCATCCTCGACAACGCCCTGCTTCCCATCACCGAAGCTACTAAACTCGATGCACTGCTCGAAGCATGCGCTTCATGCCCACCGTAACTACCAGCTTGCGAGAGAACAGTGTTGTTGTTGGAGTTTGTGTTGTCAAAACTTTCGCGCAAATACGCAGACCTAGCGACCGGAGGTCGACGTCCACCACCACCGCCAAAGATGCTTGCGCTCCTAACATTACTCGTAGCCTTGGCGGTCAAGACGGGTTTGCCATCCTTGTTGAGACGTGCAGTAGGGTTGAGGCTTCCATTCGGATTGAGTGTAATGGGAGGAAGATCCAATGGTTCCTCCGAGAAGCTGAGCGGAGGAAGAATGTCTTCGCAAAAAATGCCAAAGAAATCTTCTACTTGTTGCCCATCACCATCACCACCAATGGTGTGTTTCAAAGCGCGTGTTTTGCCCCATTCGAAACTCCACTCTCTCAGAAACTCTGGCCTGGGCGAAGCGGGTGCCGGTGGTGTCGAGGGTGCGACGTGGCTTTCGCCTGAGCTGGACGAGCTTGTGCTGTGCTCTCCATTGTTGTTCATCACCGCGGCGCTGGTTGGGTTGTCCGTGTAGCGGTTAGAAGCAGGATCTGTGGAAGATCGGGAGAAGTCTGGTGTTGGAGGAGCGTTTTCCGCATCTTGATACGATGCGCCAAACGAGGATTCGCTTCGGACATCAAGACTAGGACGTTCAGCTCCGTCAAATACCCCGGCCTCAACATCAACCCAAGCCGGACTTGCAACGACGTTGTTATGCTTTTCCACACTAGCAGCGCCACCCAGCGTCTCAGCGTTGCTCCCTTCGACGGACTCGCTGATCTCTGAAACCTCCTCAATCTCGTCCAACGTCTGCAGCGAACCCATGCCCATGCCCATACCCAACCCTACCAACTCGCCCTCGCTACTTCCACACGGCAACTTGGTGGAGAAGGAATCGGAAAGATCAGAATCGTTGTCTGTATGCGCAGTGTCGTCAGTCATGGTAGTCATGCTCAGCGACGCCGACGATTGTGACTGTCCGAAGCTGCCCATAGAAGAATCGTACGCAAAGACGTGACGTTTGTTCTTGCCCATCACGCCACTCGATCGACGGCCTGACTCGAAGCTCGAGTCCGGCGTCGAGGTCGTAACAAAGCTCTGCTCCTCCGGAGCGGCGACCGCGCTTTCCTTGCTGTCACCTTCCAAAACGGGCGTCGAACTCTGTTGTTGCAACCGCGCCACTTGCTCTTTAGCTTGAATGTGCTGCTTGCGTTCGTGCTCAAGACTACCAGCAAGGTTGAAAATCTGCTGTCGCATATCCGCCAACAACTTGGTGATGATGGTTGGCGCTTCCTCTCCACCTAGACTGGGGCTCAGCCCCACACCAGAAGTGGCAGCACTGAGATTCGGGCTGGCAGCGCCGAGGTTCGGACTCCTCAAGATGCTCGCCAGATCGAGTGGCGGCATTTCCAGCGCAGCCAGTACTCCGAGATCATCCGTGGGAATAGCGAGCCCGTTCTGCTCCATTGCATCTGTGAGCTGCTTGATCCTAAGTCGTGCGGCAGCGCGAAGTTTACGATTCTCGTCGGCCTTCGCTTTCTCCGTCCTGAGCGTCTTGTCGAGATCCTGACAGCGCGAGCGCCATCCTTCGATATCATCCTGCAACATCTCCCTCTCGGCACTCAGATCCTCGAGCTGCTCCTTGGCCGCTTCGAGTTCGGTCTGGATCGCCGTCATCTTGGCTTCGGCAGTCGACGCGGAAGCCTCTGCACGTTGAGCGCGGTCAAAGAGATACTCCTCTTGGTCTGCATTCCACGCCTCCAGTTCCGCTTTCTCCCGTGCAGATCGCTCCGTCTCAGCTGCCAGCTCGCGCTCGAGCATCTCTACCTGCTTCTTGGTAGACTCCAAAAGAGCGGCATCTCGAGAAGCTTTGGTCTTGAGCTCATCGAATACGGCGAGGGGAACATAGTTGATCGAGTCAGATGCCGAGTGGTTTGATGGAGTCGGAGATTCAGGGAGGGGAGCTGTGGATGGTTTGTAGATGATGCTGGATCGACGGGCAGCACGGCTGGTGGGGATGGTGTTTGCCGAAGCAGAGCTGCCGAAGGGCACAAAGTCCGTGTCCCGAGAAGAGGAAGCGGAGAGAGGGCCCATGATGAGAGATCTGCGGCGCTGGGCGGAAGTGGAAGCGGTCGTAGTGGATCCGGTCATGCTGCCGGAAGGGGTGGTGGTGGAAGGGCCGGCTTCCGTAATCGATGAAAGATTTGCTTGGCTTCCCAGACGCAGAGTGCGCATGCCTTGACGAGAGGGGGTGCCGAAGGAGGAGGTGGAAGAGGGTTCAGCGGAGAAGGGAGTGGGCGCTGCAGTGGCAATGACAGAGTTGCGATGAGCACGAAGAATCTGCTGTTGCAATTCTTCCAGTTGGCGTTGCTCTTCAGCAGCTGGCGAGGCGTCGGTTGCGACGGGGCTGGCCACGTCCTCGACATGGGGCTCGTCAACAGCGTCTTCGCTCTCCTCTTCAATCTTAGCCACGGTCGACAGATCCGGACAGGTAGTGCTCCCGCTGGGCATACCCGTGGAAACCTCGTGCTCTTGGTCGTGTTCTAACTTTCGACTCTCATCCTCATTGTTCAGCTCCGGCAAGGCCGCAATGCTAGCTTTGGGCGTGAGCTCATCAGCAATCAAAGGCGAAGTGGGGAAATTCGGCATACTCGGACTGGTGACCAACCCACTCCTTTGCGAGGGCGTCAAGAACAAGCTAGGCGGGCGAGACTTCAACTTGAGCGGTTTGGGCGCCAAACTTGCCCTTCTGTTCCTCTTGACCGTCGCATCCTCGGCCTCTCTTCGCTGCTTGCGGAGTTCCTGCACCTCAGCGGTGGTGTGACCGTCGACCGGCATATCGAGACTAGGACGTTCGCGAGTGGGCGAGCTGGCTTCGTCCTCCTCTTCCTCCTCCACGAGAGTTCCAAGGCCCTCGGGTTCGGGCGAATTGGCACGTTCGATCATGGATACGGGTCTACCGCCAGAGCTTGGGTGGAGTGCAGGTGATGTTGAGAAGCCAGCAGAGAGAAGGTTGGATGTGATGGGGGCAGGAAAGCTTCGACCCCAGCTTTCACGGCGAGTCGAAGTTGTAGAGGTGGCCGGGGCTGAGGCGGCAAGTTCGAGAGGTTGAGAATTCCAGCTTGCCCGACGTTCGTTGATCTCGACTTGGTAGACTTGGTCGAGGTTGGGGATCTGAATGCTCTCGGTCCTCGTGTGGCCCGAGAGTCGGCGGGATGCACGCTGTGCAGCAGCCAAGGAAACAGGTGGTTCGGATGAAACATAGCGAGCAGCCATGGATGTACGACCTTCAAGCTTTTCGAGTGCGGACAATCGACCCTGGGCGCCTTCTTCAACTTCCTCGGCTGCGTCTGCGATGGCTTTTTTCCAGTCCCACTGTTGACCGCTCTTCGTGGTGTTGGTAAAAGCGTTGGCGGCGCCAGGATCAGAAGGTGCGAACAGGAGGCTTGCAGAAGGCAGATTCGACATTCTCGAGCTGCGACGTCTGCTCGATCCCATCGACTGCATTGGACTTGTTCCGTTCACGATGTCCAGCCCGAGACCAGCACCGAGACCGCCCATGATCTCCATACTCTCTCGCTTGGTTGCGACGCTTGGAGTGCGTGCATGTCGGCTGAGCCTCTTGGCGTGAGGTGTGTTGGCTGCGGAGGGGGAAGGCGCAGCTGTGGTGGAAATGGGTCGATCAAACAAGCCTGGCGAAACAGGAGCAACGTTGCTCAAACGCTTAGCAGAGGCTGTAGAAGCAGGACGCAGACTCGAAGTACTCGGAGCTCCGCCAAAGAGTGCAGCAGAATCGAGAAATTGTTGAGAACAGCGCTTATCAACCGAAGTGACGTCATCATCTACACGGTGTTCGATAGCGACCACGATGGGTTCGTCCTTCTTGGCACCCAACATGGAGATGCTGATGGGACGCGATCTTGAAAAGTTTCTGGAATGTGTTCGAGAGTGCGTTCTGGCGTGCGCAGCGCTGGAAGCTACGATGGAAGCAGGGCGTGCGAATGGTGCGGATGAAGGTGCGGGGGTCGAGGCAATCGGTTGTGCTTGTGACCACAATGCGCTTGGAGTGATGGAGATGGAGCCAGCGCGGGAGTGGCCTCTGGCGTGTCCTCGAGAAGCCGAGCGAGCGTGTGAGGAGAAAGGGGCGGCGCTAGCTGAAGCTGGAGCGGATGTGGAAGTGGAAGTGGAAGTGGAAGTGGAAGTGGAAGTGGAAGTGGAAGTGTATGCTTGGGAAACGATCTGGCTGGATAGCGCTTCTGCAAAAGCGTCGGTGGTGGGAGGTTCGTGTGCGAAGCAAGCGCCGCTTCCAGATGGTGAGTGTGAAGAGGATGTGGAAGAGCGCTTTTGAGCTACGAGCGCTTGTTTTGCGCGATAGCTCTTGAGCTTCTTTTTTGCAGAAAGAATCTGCTTGTTGCGCGAAGACTCGGAGGTTAGGGCGGCTGGGAATGACATAGCTGACATGTTGTTGTGGTAGATTGAAAGTTGGTGGAAATGCTATCGCAGATGTTGAAGGCAAGAGCGTGTGTGGTGAAGTATGGAGTGATGCGATATGTTGCCAAGTGATTTGTACGGAAAGGAGGCGGTCAAGAACGACTTGAAGACAAGAGTGGATTGGAGGTGCTGCCAGCAGCTGAGTGGGTGATGGAAGGGAGGACAGTATGCGTGATTTATTTTGACCGGCAAAAGTAGGAATCGCACCGAAGAGAAGGATATGTAAGTGTGGCAGAGCTTTGCCTCTCAGAGGCGAGTGGTTGTGAAGATCTGGCGAGGATAGCGCGATATTGTGTTGGTGGGATTGGCACGCCAATCGAGGCGCGGAAATGAAGTTTGTTCGGGGGATCCGCGATTGTATGACGCGTTGGGAATGATGTGAGGCTGCAAAATGCAAACGAAATGCAGGGTGGGGGATGAAGAAGTGCAAGAGAAAACGTTGAATGCTGGACTAAGTCGGAAAAAGACAAGATTGGAAGAAGAAAGGTGTGGTGGGAGAATTTTGATTGCTTGAACGAAAAGAGTGGAGACGATGTAGAAGGGAAAGAAAGCAGAGTTGGTGGTGGTTTGTTTTGGTGGTCGCCGCCTGTACGAGACACGATAGGGATGGTGTTGATGAAAAGGGAGGAAGAGGTGCGACACTTAATTACGACTCTAAGCGGTAGTCAGTCAGCATACAGCACATAGCAGGCACAGTCGAGAATAAAGAAAAATGTAGTTCAGCAGCTATGTTAGAGAAAAACGCGGCGGATGCACAAGAATGCAAGGGAACGAGCACATTCCCACACGTACACGCGCTTAAGTTAACCATGGACCATCCATGTACAGAGTTAGTTGCTTTATTTTTATTGTTTTGTCTTTGACCTAATTTGTTTCGCCTGTCTTGTTCTATGTCAAGCAATCTAGCTTGTATTGTCCAAAGCAGGTACGAGGCAGTGACCATTCCAAACAATTTCAAATCAGTTGCTACGTGTCGATATGTGACAAAAATTTCAAGCCTATTTGTGTAAAATACCAAACATTCTATTGCCCCTTTTTGTATACACAAAATCCAAAGTCGAAATCGAACTATTTATTGATTTCGAACCCTATTGAATTCACCCTATAGCCGGCGTGGGAAAAGAGGCAACAAAAATTAAAAAAAAAAAAATTGAAACGCGATGATGCCACACACAATCAACTGCGCGACGTTTTTACTTGATTCTGAAAACTCCAAACCCCCCAATTTTTCGATTTCACACACAACAGCACAAGAGAGGTACGTCCACCCTACATCGTAATTCCCATTGCGTTCGCGCTTGTCACCAACCTGAATAAAGAAATAAAAAAAAAAAAAATGAAAATAAAGCCACACACACAAAGAACACAATAAATTTCCTACCCGTCCCTGTACATCTTGACCTATTCACATGCATCCTCTACACTTCACTGACTGTAGAGTAACAATGTTATTCTCATCTTTCACACATACTCCCCAAATCAGTCCTGTCAGATAGTGCCATATTTCCACAAAAAGAGTATCCAGAATCTTTTAAAACTTGGCTTCTAATCGTGAACGAATAAAAATACACTGTACAGTACAGTAAATTTACGGTACATCAAGCCCAACACTTAGGCCACAACAGTGTTTTGCCTAGGCGTAATAACCCCACTGTCAACCTCTTCAATAACCAGCTCCTTACCCCTGCAACTCAACATACGAGCTCTCGCGACTAGCATTCCTAACTGCATCCTCTTTCATTGGCTCCTTTGTCCTTTCTCTCACATCTCGACTGTTATAACCCATCGATCGTGACCTTCGCAACGCCACACTCTGCTTGACACTGTCCAACGGAGAAATCGCCCCCAGTTTTGGCATCGTGCTGGATTGTGTCATCCCTCGCCTTTCCTCAATACCCAAACTAACCTCGTCAGTAGCGGCCGAGAACAGCGTCGAGAGCTGCTGAGGAGTGCTGCGTTTCGATTCGGTGTGATGACGCAACGACGAGTCGCGTGGCGGTGGACGCATCTTTGGGTTAATTGACGATGAAGCAGAAGCAGACCCAGACCATGCCACATAGTGTCGACCTTCTCGCCACTCTTGCTGCTGCGGCGACTCTTGCAATCCAGCACGGCTAAGCAGCGTTCCGTCTTCGGAAACTTGTTCCTTCATCCGTTGAGGTGGCACGGGGAATTCAAAATCCACAGCTAGCGATGAGGCGATCGAGTAGGAAGTCTCTGGTCTGACTTCCGCACTGGCATTGGAAGTGAATTTTGGATCACCGCCGATCTCCTTTTGCGCACGAATGTACATCGTCTTGGGAGATGCGGCAACCTCGACGTGGATGGGTGCATCTAGCGCAGTGTGGAAAGACATGGCACTACCCGCTCGAGTCGCAGCCAGCGAACCCGTGCCGCCAGCTGCAGGCCACCGTCTCTCAGCCACCTGAGCCACCTGCAATCCAGTCCCAAACACATTCGTCTTGAACATGGGAGCATCACATTTGACCTGTTCCGGCATTGTTTCCTCGAGCGGAGGTTGCAATCCAGCCAAAGCCAATCGAGCAGCCAGCAGAGGATCACTTTGCTTTTTTTGGGCATACTTTTGTTGCAGTTGCGCCTGTCGCTTCAACTCCTTCTCGGCACGTCTCTTCTCGCGTTCGATCAACTCGAGCTGTTTCGCCTTGGCCGCTTCTTCCGACGTTGCAAAACATCGCTGTTTGGGTTGCTGTTTGCTGCCCTCCTCCACATTGGCGCTGGTCTGAGGCTTTGATGGCTCGTTCGGAGCCGAAGTCGTTGGACCATGTACGTCTTGCATGTTGAGCAACGGCGTAGAAAGCATGGCGGGGACGAGTGTAGGGTTCAACTGATCGGTGGATGGTTTCTTGGACGAGGCAGACGCAGAGCGACGACGCGCGCGAGCAGCAGCAATGGTCGCAGCACTTGCGCGACGAGGCGACTCACGTTCGACCATAACCGCTTCGCCAACACTCTTCGCCTCGCTTAGGTTGCGGCGGACTCGCTTTGAAGGTGCACGGCCGAGTCGGATCGCTTCTTCCACCAATTGATTGGATGGTGCAACTATGGCGGCTGTGGCCTGCTGAACTGGCTGGACTCCTTCCATGAGATTTCGATCGTGAAATACGGAGAGTCTGGCAAAGTGAGGTTCCACGGTGGCCTGGGACTCAATCGCCGACTCTCCCAGGGGCTCAGCAGGCGAAGCTGTTGGCAACTCCTCAACATGAATGCTGCGGATCTCAGCATCTTTCGCTTCGAGCTGAGCTTCCGAAAACAGCTTCAATTTGCGACTGACGTGTTCGTTCAGAGTCTTTTGACGTTGCGCTTCTTTCTCGCCCAGCTTGTCCCCTGTGACTCCAACCTGAGCCTTGTTCCTCAGCGTGTTACTTCGAGACAGCATCGGAGCATCGGCCATAGGCAGAATTGGTCGGTCCGCAACCCAGTCTTTGACTCTGCCCTTGCCCAATGCAACCACCTCCGCACGCCTGGCCTGTCCGACCTCCGCTTCGAGCGCGCTGAGTGCGTCTTCGGAGAATTTGCTCTCACTCCAGTGTCCGCTGCTACGCGTTGTGATACGCGAGGCAGTGCTTGCCCTTCGTCCCTGCTGAACGGTGGCTTGGCTGTATGTGGAACCGTTCGACGCCTCTCGTCGATGCAGCTGTTGTCGGGTGCGGGACGAGTGTTGGGAGAGCGCGGGGGATTTTGCGGGGAGCGGGCCGACATCGTCTTCGACAGGTGCAGGCACGACTTGGGAAAGGCTAGGAGTGGGCATGTTTCGCAAGCGAATGGTGGAATTTTGTGAAGCGTCGGACAGAGCGCCTGCGGCAGCCGAGAGCGAAGAGATGCTAGCTTGGCCAGCAACACTGCGGGTCGCGCGCAAAGTGCTTGAGCCAGAAGAGTGATTGGATGTGATTTCGTGCTTGGTATCGGATCGAGTGGTAGTCTGAGAGCTTGACCGAAGTTGCTCTGACCCGCCTTCGGACATCATCTCAACTGTGTCGATGGCGTTCACCATGTCCTGTGTCGTCGCTTCCGCTGCGGATCGATCCTTGTTTGATTCGGCTGCATTTCTGGTGGAGCTGTTCAGAGGACGGAAGAATAGCCCCTCGTCAGCGTCGCTCTCATCCCTGCTTCCTTCAGAGCCATTGGTGTTGACGACAAGTTTGCGCAGCTTGAGGAGCGGTGTGTCGGCTTCGCCTGCGCTGATGAGAGACCATGGTCTGTCGACCGACAAGGATGTATCAGCGACACTGTGCATACCCAAAGACAAGCGCTTGCCGTTTACAGCAGGCGATGCGGTTGGCGCCAGCTTTGGCTGGGGGTTGTTGTTGTTCGGTTCATTCGCAGCAATTGGCGAAGCATCGAGGGAAGGCGTGCTGGGACGAATGTCGATGCTTGGTATCGATGCGTCCTCGCATTCGGCAGAGGTTGAAGAGGCGCAGACAAGTCCAAGGCCGTGGGCATCGTCATACTTGAATTGCGCATCCTGCGAAACATGAGGACTGCTTTTCGTCGAAGCAAGGAGCTGAGAAGCCAGCTTAGGACTTGTGCCCGACAGAGCAAAGAACTGTGGCTCGGACAATGAGGCAGGGCTGCCGCCCAGAGGCAATCCGGTATGGTGCTCTCCATCGAGCGTGCCGAACGTCTTACTGTACACAGGCGTGGTTGAACTGCTGTCGATCTCCTCTTGCTTGAATTCAGGCGGAGGCTTACGTCGATTCATGCTTTTTGATCTCGTGATCTTGACGGGTGACTCTGCCGGTCTTGGTCTAAAGGGGCTATCGATGCTAGCTCGTGACCTTCTCGGCGTGCCGACATAATTGGCATCGACAAGGTGGTTGGATTTCTGCTTCCAGCTCTCGATTTCGGGTGTAGTGGGGCGCCGTGGACCTGCGTCGGCGGTGCTGCTGCGACCGAATCTCAAGCGGGAACGCAGCGAAGGCTTGCGAGAGTGACTCGATGTTGATGGCTCCAGTGGCTGGCTCGCACGTGTCTCTGCGGGAGGGTAACGCTGACCGAGCGTCGCCGCCGATTGTGGGAGGGGTGGAGACGATAAAGATGCTTGCGAGGAGCTGACTCCAAAGATGGATCCGATCATGGAGAGGCTCTTACTGTTCTTCCTGTGCGCCAAAGATTGGGTGAGAGTACGACCTGATTTGCTTGGGCGACGCTGAGGAACGGGCAATTCGGACGGATCCGGAGAAGCTGATATGGGGATTGGGTTTGAGATGGGTATAGATGCCAAAGGCAGGGAACGGCTGATGGAGTGCTTCGCGTGCCTAGGACGCGCGTCGATGGCGGGAAGTTCTTTGTTGGTAGAATCGTTGGACAGAGATGCACGAGCAGGGAAGGTGAATGCAGAGACGTTGCTGGCTGCGCTGTCGACCGTTCTGGTTCCGAGGGCTACGTCGCTTGCGGACAAATTTTCAGTTTGCAACGCTGGCTTACTTGTCGATGAGCCTGTCTGGATCGCAGGTGCAGCAACGATTGCACGTGGAGATACAGGCCTGTGCTGGGTATGGTGAATCTGGCGCAACTTTATTGTTCCAGCGTCGTCCGTCCAGCCAGCCGAGATGACCGCAAGAGGAGGCGAGTTGCGGTTCAGAGTGGCACTGGCATCTTGAAGCGGAGGAACAGGATCGACATTCAGGTCGGGTTTGGAGAGATATGTGAGATTGGTTGGGCTCGAGATGGACTTTCGGCGGCCAAAGAGACGTGCAAAGCGGCCTGTTGATGAGCTTGTGGTTGCGCTCACCAATGATTTTGTGGAAGCAGCAGCCTTTGGCGCTGCAGTGTTGAAAGATGATTTAGGTTGACTCGCTACGAATTCAGCAGGTGTGTTGGAAGAGGAATTCTGCGGTACCTGCTGGAGCTTGTCGGTGCGTGAAGCAGTCGAGTCACTCGAGGCGTTGCGGCGACGACCGAAACTGGGTCTTCTGAAGATGACGCTGCCCATGGTGGTTGTGTCGCGATGTGAGCTGCTGGTTCCGGTGGAGGCCGAAGCAGGTGGAAAGGGAGACCTTGACTTTGTAGCCTTTCTTGTGAGCTGTGGAGCATTAGAAGAAGCAGTTGCCAAGGATTTATCGTGTGTAGTTGACAGATCTGTATGTTCGTGCGCTATTAGTGTGGATGGTATGGATCGAGTGAAAGATGATGATGCTAATGGTGGTATTGGAGTAGAAGGAGCACGAAGCGAGGTAGAAGAGGATGAGGCAGCCAATCCGAACAATCTATCGTATTGATTGAGCTGTGGGTTCGAGGCGGCGGGGGCGGCTGCGATGGTTGTGGCTGTGGTGGTGGTGGTAGCTGAAGAAGATGAAGCACGAGGCAAAGATTGGGTTACTGGAAGGGGTGAAGGTGATGGCGAAGGTCGGGTGGACGAGGGGGAATGAAAAGGAGCTTGGCCTATGCTGTGATCATCTGTGGTTGAGTAATGTGAGCCTCGGGAGTTTGTGCTGATGCTGATGGTGGTGCTGGAGCTGCTGTTGTTGTAGGGTGTTTGAAGCTCGCGATTGGGATAGAGGAGATCATGCGTATGCGTGTGTACGTAGGGTTGTGATTTGGCAGAACGACCAAAAGGAAGACGCTCGCGAGCTGAAGGAGATGAGCAAATTTTGGATGTTGAAGAACTGTGGTCGGATGTGGAAGCGCTGGAAGTTGGAGGATGGACGGTGACTCGCGTGGAAGGCCGCCTGAGCAGATCTGCAAACGGCATGGTGTGTGCTAGCGTAGTCGGGTCGACGAGATGGGGTGAGATGCAGCGCATGCGGTCAGCTGATTGTGATCATGGTGAGAATTTGTGGTGAGAAGATGGAGCAATGTACAGTGGCGATGTACGGACTTTATGTGAACAGCGAGTGAGAAACAAGGGCAGGCAGCTAAGTAAGCGAGGCCGGGCTGAATGGTCGGAGTAGAATAGGAATCAATCCGACTGGTTGTGGATATCCAACGATCGACGACGGAAGGAGCTTGCAAAGCTTGTAACCTGTTGATGGACTGGATGATATATGGTTAATTTGAGTGAAAGAGCACAAACAAGCCATTTCGTGTACTTGTTGGAAAAACCACCTGCAGTGCAGTGCAGTGTAGCAGATATGCAGTCTTAGTGGAGCCAAATTCAGGGTGGTGGCGTTTGGCGTCGTCAAGGGGGTTGATGAGAGCGTAGCGTGGTAACTGAGCTTTTTGCTGTCATGTCTCAGAACTGACACTGAGCGTCAAACATGAGATTCATATTACTGTATTATTCACTCTCTCACACGTTTTCAGTCTCAGTGATTCGGACCCTGGATTTTTCGGCTTCTCCTTGTCACCTTTTCAAATCCAGTAAATTTAAAGTATATTGTATGATTATCGCGTTCTACCCGTTCAGATAATTTTGTATTACAGTATTACGAGACAAAGTGTTGAGCAAAAAGAAAAAAGAAAAAAAAAAGAAATCCCCAGTTGCCTCATCTTGAACAAGTCGTGCACCTACAATGTCTCCTTTTGTCCTTAGAGGCAATGCTAATTCGCCATCTCACATTGTATGTGCCAACATAGAGAGTAATATGAATATTGTGAGCTTAGACGTAAGGGTTGGCAAACAGTATATCTTTCCAACAAAACAATCTTGATCGTCGGCCTAAAGAGACTGTTTCCTTCTCCTCCCCCTTAATCCCCCTCTAATCGACTTTCCTTTCCCCCTTTCCGTCTTTCCCTCCAAACAATCGACTTTCACGGTTCAAAAAGCAACGATCGATTCCATTAAAACATCTCGAGCAACACCATCACACCGTAATGGGAGCAATCATGCCCCAATCACATCACTTCATCCACATTCTCTCTCTCTCTCTCTCTCTTTCTCTCTCTCTCTCTTTCTCTCTCTCTCTCTTTCTCTCTCTCCCTCTTTCACCACATGTCTCGATTTGTACACACAACTGAGCACTACTGTAAAAACAAATTAGTCACAGTATTTACTGAATTCGAAATCTGAGAAACACAAAAAGTATGCGCATCAACTACCAACTGTTCGATCAGCATCTTTAGTCGGTTCACAACTCTACCATATCATCCAATCGAAAGTGCTCAAAGAGCTTTCGACACTCCACCCGCGCAACTTTTCCAACCTTGTTATCAATGTGGAAATTCTACTAGAGAAGCATACTAGGCATGTCCTCAATGTATTGTTTCAATTTAACCAGGAAAGTGACTGCCTCCCTGCCATCCAGCAACCTGTGATCATACGTAAGCGCCACCACCATGATAGGTCGGATCTCCACCTTGCCGTTCACCACCCAAGCCTTTTCCTTGACAGCGTGCATGCCCAAGATCGCACTTCCGGGAAGGTTCAGGATCGGAGTACCAAAGAGCGAACCAAACACGCCGCCATTGCTGATGGTGAACGTTCCACCGCTCATGTCCTCCAAAGTCAACTTGTTGTCCCTGGCCTTCTTGCCGAGATCAGCGATGGCCTGTTCGATCTCGATCAGCGACATGTTCTCCAGGTTCCTCACAACAGGTGTAACCAATCCCTTTTCGGTGGAAACGGCCACCGAAAGATCCACAAAGTCGCGATAGACGATCGTATCACCCAGACCAGCGCCTTCAATCGAAGCGTTAGCGGCGGGAACGTCCTTGAGCGCCATGGCTGAAGCCTTGGCAAACGCCGACATAAAGCCGAGCTTGACACCCTTCTCCTTGAGGATGCGGTCCTTGTGTCGTGCGCGGAACGCCATGAGATTGGACATGTCGATCTCGTTGAAAGTGGTCAGCGAAGCAGCCGTGTTTTGCGACTGCTTCAAACGCTCGGCGATTCGAAGACGCATTCGCGACATCTTGACTCGGCTCTCCTCTCGGCTGCCAGCCGCAGGTTTTGACGTGCCCGAGGACGACGAAGACGAGGCCGACTTGGACGCGGATGTAGAAGACGACGAGGAGGAGGACGAGGGGCTGGACGACTTGGGAGCGTTAGCGTTGGCTGCGGATGGCCTAGCGTCAGGGTCAGCAGCAGGGGCGGGCTTCTTTTCACCGCCCTTTTTCTCGGCTGGCTTGGACTCTTCCTTCTTGGGCTTGTCGTCTTTCTTTTCTTCTTTCTTTTCCTCTTTCTTTTCCTCTTTCTTCTCATCCTTCTTTTCGGCCTTGTCGCCGGAGCTGGCACCACCGGAGGGAGCCTCACCGGGCTCGAGCTTGAAGAGGTCCTTGCCAACTTCGACGGTGTCCTCCTCGTTGGCGTAGACCTCTACAATGGTACCGGACTGCGGAGCATTGACAGAGACGTCGATCTTGTCGGTCTCGATGGTAGCGATTTCCTCGTCAGCATTGACAAAGTCGCCGACCTTCTTGTTCCACTGCTTCAAAGTACCCTCAGTGATGGACTCAGCCATCTGAGGCACCTTGACGACCTCCTTATGGCTTGAAGAGGTGGAAAAGTTCCTGTGCAAGTTGCAACCAAGCGAGTTGGGCAATGAGCGATTTGAACGGGTTCGGTTCGATTTGAAGAGAGCGCAAAACGAAAGGGTCAACACGATTTTGAGAGAGAACGAGAAAGGTGAGCCATTCCAGTCTTATGCTCATAGAGATCACAAAGGATGGGCGCTTGTTTGGCAGTCAAAACACCACGCTTTCCGACATGTGGATGCTTACCTGTGAGTGGGAAGGGCGGTCTTTGGAGCAGCAAGAGCAAAAGATCGCTGAGCAGCACAAGTGATCAAAGTTCGTCGAGCGACGGCAGGAGTCACCATACGAACGGAGCCAGACCGGAGGGTGAGGCTCCTAGCAGCGCGAGCGCCGGACTGGGCGATGGTTCGGGAGAGCATTTTTGTAACTTGGACCAACCAAGTGTTTGCCGCGTGCCGTGCGTTGTGAGTGGGTGGATGTGTTGAAAGGCGAGGCCTCCGAGTGCCAAGGTAGAGCAAGGTTTGACGGCGACGACGATGATGGTGTTGATGGTGTGGTAAAGGATGGGAAGAGGGTGTGGAGAACTAAGAGTGACCGACCGGAGAAGTGTCACAAACTTGGATGCTTTTGGCGGTCACGGTCCAACAGCTGTATAAGTTGCTTGCTGCACACAGACTCTGAGGCTGGGAGAGAGAAGAGAGTTTGCTCTTGGTTCAGGGCCAAGGGTGAGGCATATCGAGAATAATTTGGCAAATTCCAAGCCAATCCAGTCAGCCTGTGTCTGTCTGTGGCACGGAAGCCACGGACGAGCTGCAATCAAATGACGACCGCATCATCCGTTCATCGACTGCAGTCACCGTGTACTCGAAATTCGCAATTAAAAACACACTCTCTCTTGCTGCTGTGACGAAAGGTGGAGTGGAGCTATTTGGATTCCAGCCAGTCACGATCGCAAATTCAAAAAAGAAAAACAACAAAAAACACTTTGCCTGCAGGGAATCTTTCGTGTTGCTCTTTTTTATTAACAATTTTCTCCGAATACAACTCATGCTGCTTGGAGGGAGCATTTGTAATCATTCCTTCCCTCACCGTTGTATTTACGCTCTAAAGCGGGTGGACGAGCCAACCACACTCTTAACGCATGTACAGCTCATGATCCGTCCATATCCAAGCAAACTACTTTATCACCATCCCTCGAGTGCCTTATAAGTGCTTGTTCTCATCGAAGAAATGATGAAATCAAGTTCTGTACGACTCGTTGAAAACTCTTCAATGAACAGCAATGGCACAAAACAAATGAATTACACAAAGAGTGAGTCTGACCATTCACAGATTGTCTAACGTCCACCCTGTGTTGTGTTGCGGTCAAACGGATCTTTCCGCATGAGTCAACAACTTGTAGGAGCCAAACCTTATACAGCTGTCTCCGCCCCCTTTTGCATCACTCTCCTCTACAGAGTCTGTGTGTGCCTCGGGATTGGCCGGTTTCTGCACAGAGCCGCACCGGTTAGCTCAACATATTTGTTTTTCCAGCTCACACACTTCCTGATACTCCCGAAATAAAATTGACCGACGAACACAGGATCGAGCCGGAAAAACGACCCGATCAAGATCCCCATCTCTCGGCCTTTCTTCTGTGGCAGGATTTCCGCGTGAGCCGATGCCCGTACCCACACACACACCCAAACACACACACACACACACACACAGCTAAGACCATATACACACACACACACACAGCTAAGACCATATACACACCCCTGTTCAAGCTTGACAGATACCACACAGCACCAACACAAATATATATATATATATATATATATATATATATATGTGTGTGTGTGTGTGTGTGTGTGTGTGTGTGTGGGTGTGTGTAAGTGTGTGTGTGTGTGGGGGGGTGTGTGTAAGTGTGTGTGTGAGAGAGAGAGAGATGACGAGAGCAAGCCAAATCAAGAATAGATTAAAAGAAAAATTGCGACCACCAGCTTCAAGGTATGATGATGATGATCATCATCATAAGTCTATTGGACAATTCCTTTCCTCCCTCTCTACACTAGGCCTTGTCAGTCCGCCAATTGAAAATATCCAATCCGCCCAGCTTCCCATTCTCTCCCGTTCCACCACCAGCAGCACTCTGTCGCATCGCCAAACTTCCTGTCAACGACGCCGCACCCGAACCATGCGTAGAACTCGATCCAGGCGCACCCGCTTTACTACCCGCCCTTGGCTCCAAAAGCAAACTGCGCCTGTACAGATCATCTGCACCCCTGCCGCCCTGAGCTCCTTGCACCTCATCCAATACCCCTCTGAGGAACTTTTGCATCTCGGGCACCTCGACCAGGTTGTATGGCACTTGGAAGCGCTGCACCTCGCCCACAATGCGGCTGATTTTGATGTACTTGTCAAAGTTCAGCAGCTTCTTATCCGGGTTCGAAGGGCATGGTCGTGTCGGTGCATTGCCCTCGTGACAGAACGTCAGGTCGGTCAAGAAGAGACCCAAGAATGGGATCGCGGGCGGTGTGGTATTGCGAAGACGGGCACGGTAGCTGGCGTAGTTGCGCGTGTGTTCGACCGCCCGACGCTGCTGGTCCATCATACCTCGATACTTAGTCGACAGACCATCCCACGTCTTTTTCAGACGTGCAATGGTGGACGAGTTGAGCGCACACTGGATGGCCATGAGCGTGTGGAAGTTGTTGAGTTGCTCACACCGGTCGCCGAGCTTGATGAAGAATTTGAGCAGTTGCGTCCGCTTTCGCGCATCGCCCTCACCCAGGATGCATTCGCTGATCCAGCCAGTGATTCGGGTAGACATGGACGACATGCTCTTGACGTGAACATCTTCGCAGACTCCCGCGGCCTTGGTTTCCTTGGTAAACTTGGAGCCGAGTAACTCTTCGGGCTGAATGGCGCAGTAGAGCTTGCTGTCCAGGATGGTCAGCTGACGAGCGAGCTCGAGCGCGTCAAAGTCCAGCACGTTGATCCGCTCAAAGTTCTCGCTTCGAAGGTTGGACAGCAGCGTTTTTGACACCACAGAGGTAGGCGGGAGCGCTCCGCCTTTGGAGAAGGCCGATGGCGCGTACATCTCAGAGGCGTCGGTCATTGCGAGCCCGAGACCGCTCTTCATGCGCTCGGACGAAATGACACGCTGGAGACTGCCAGGACCGCGGCTGTTGCCTACCAGCACCGTGGTCTTCTGCGTAGCTCCATTCAGACGCTTGCGTGCCAACTCGGCCAGTCGGTGCGCAGGACCGGCGATAGATCCTCCACCGGCCCATCGCTCAGCTAAAGAAATGAGCTGCTGCAGAATGACACGGTCCGTGGTAGGATTCCAGTGATTCTCAAGCCAGCTTTTGAGCAGATTCAGCACGCGTAGGCGGACAGGCACCAGCTTCTTGTCGTGCCAGCGAGACTTGTCACCTTCGCTCATGGCAAGGTCGACGGGGGGCTTCAGCTCAAACCGAGCTACCAAGGCGTCAAGAAGCTCTTGTGGGGAGGTGAACATTCTGAAGCACAGGAAGAAAGCGGTGGAGAAGGTGGCCTCGATCATTGTGTCGTGCGGAGTCATCTTTTCGATGAGCGCCTTGAGAGTTGCACCCGTGACTTGGCCCTCGGAATTGCAGACGACGTCCGAAGCATCGTAGTCCGGAGCCATGTAGCGCGACTCGATCGAGATGGCAGCACCTCTCTGCTCCCTGTACATGGATTGTCCATCGACTGCGCTACCAGCCAACTGCTTTGCCGCCGTCTGGGCGGTGGTGTGCGCGTCTGGAACTGCCCCGGCTCCCTGCTGCACCATTTCGAGCGAGGGGCGTGCTGAAGTCTCTCCAGTGCACTCGGACCGGATCGACTGGATGGTGGATCGAGAAGTCCTCGATGCGTCCTGCGAAAGCTGCCCGACAGAAGAGCCAGTCGCAGAACCGGTACCGCTGCTGTTCGATAGGGAAGTGATCCGAGTTTCACCAATTCTCGCATCGACACCGCAATGCTGAGCATACTGAGCGTTAGTCTGAAGAGAAGAATAAGATCTATCCTTGGCAGGGGGGACCGGTCGCGGAGCTCGCTGCATCGAGGCATTGCTGAGCTTGGACGCTACCAAATCTTCGTCACTAAAGTTACCCTCATCAATGTCTTCGAATCCATTTTGAAGCTCATCGCGTTCGTACTTTTGCTTGAGACACGAGAGGCTCGTAGCCTTGCGACCGAGGAAGGATAGCGTGTTCTTCCGGCGCAGTGCTCGCATCGGATCTGCTTCACCTTCTTCGCCGCCACGTGTCATGCTGTCGTCGTCGCCCTCGTCTCGCTGATCGGGATCAGCCGCGGCACGCATTAGCGACGTCGCACGCGGGTAGCGGGTGCGCGAAGGCTCGGGCAACCCAATAGTGAACGCAGGGTCGAGTCGATCGATGCAGAGGCGCACAGCTCCAACGCATTCTCCACCTGTTCGCAAGACGCTTGTGGCCGCCTGAAGCAAGCGCGACTTGTCTTCGGCTTCAACGGCCGAGCCAGCCGTAATTGAGGCAGAAGGAGCTGATGTGACGATGCGTGCAGCCGTGACGAGCTGCGTCGTTGCTTCATATAGGTTCTCGCGTGTGTCCCAAAGGATCGAAGTCTCGCGTGGCCTCAGCTGCTGAAGCACCAAGTTGTTGTTGACGGCTTCCACCACCAGCAAGAGATTACGCACCCCGACAACAGCTTCTCGCGTCATGTCGATGAGGTACGCATAACTCGAAGCATGACTTTCGGAAGTGTGGGTGTGAACGTGGCCGATAAACGCAGCAATGATGGAAAGCAGCTGATCATTGGTAACACTAAGGCGTTGCATGATCTCGTAGGGAGTGCGTTCCACCGGACTTGGTGGACCCTCATCGTCGCCAGAACCGGCAGAGTCGTTGCGTGAGACGGCGTCGTGGCCTGATGCCGAGTCTGGCGATTCGGAGCTCGAGTCGGAGCGGGAACGTGCCATGCCGAGGTGATGGGCAACGGCGGCTGCCACAGTGGCGGCACGTCTATCGCTTCCGTTGAGCTGTCGCTGCGTCAAAGAACGAGCTTGAGCAATGGCACTGGCGCCGCCGTCAGACGATTCAACCGACGCATCCGAGGGATGGCGACGAGAGGCGTACGCACTCCGCATGTCCGACTGGCTTCGGGTAGCATGTTGTGCTGATGTGCGATTGCCGTCGTAGAGGAGTTGGCGAGCCGAAGAATGGGAGGCTCGACTTGTGGCTGCTGTGTCAGGAGCCTTTGGATAGCCTGGAGTCGGTGTCTTGTCCAGCTCATGTCGACTCAAAGCCGAGCGGTCTTGCACGTCAGGGTGAGCTGAAGTGCGGTTGACGTAAAGGTCATCGTAGACGGACGAGCGGCGATCAGGTACGGGCACACCGCATTCAACAGCGACTCGGAGGAAGTTGCGCACATTTGCGAGAACGTGCTCAGCCGAATTGAGCATGGAGTCCATCTCATCGTTTCGCTGTGTTTCGTCAACCATGGGCGCTGAAGCGCGACGTGCCTGAGCCACGAGCTTGCTGAGTTCAGACAGAATAGCTTTGCGCTCGCGAGCCAGATGCGGGTTCGCTTTGAGGACAGCCGACTCGCGAGTGAGGCAATCGGTGGCAGAAAGCACGGATCGAACCGATGAAATGACGCATGCTGTGGATGGCTGAAAGTGCGCGACGCGATTGCCTCGAACCGCATTTCTAAGCAGCGAGATGGCATGCAAAATAGGATCGAGGACACCCGCGTCGCCACGGTCAAGGAGCGATGTTGAGGTTGGTGTGGAAGAACGCGAAGTGTTTGCCAAGAAGAAGCGCTCGCGCGCCAGAGCAGGCTGCGCTACGGAGCGGTAATCGGCGACGTGGTCAAAGTCGGAGGAAGTGTGACTATTTGTCGAGCTGCGGAGCGCATGACCGTCATCGTACGAATAGCTGTCATTTTGACCGTCGTCGGACACATAGACGGCTTCTTGGTCTACGTAGTTGCTCGGGAACCAGCCTCGCTGACCGTTGAGCTCTCCATCCCACCAGCCGGAAGGGTCGCGATTGTACACCTTGATGACCTGACCTGCCTGGAAAGAGAGGCAGGTGGCGTTGTTGGAGTTAAAGTCATGAAGCGCTACAACGTGCTCTTCTGGCCGTAGGTCCAAGTCGTCATCGTTGTCGTCGTATGTTGGTACGAAGCTGGCCTCGGCCTGTATGGACGAGGTAGAAGCCCAGGACGTCATGTTGGGTTGTTCAGAGTCACGATTCGAAGATGCGGCGCGTTGAAAGCGCGAGGAGAAGGGGCTATCAATGCTGTTGGTGGAGTCGGCCGAGGGTAGGAAGGATTGCTGATTGTAATGGTAGTTGTGATTGTGATTTGGTCTGTGACTGTGGTAAGAGGTAGCGGGATCCGTATATGCAGAGGCGGAAGGAGCCATATCGCGGCTGCGCGGAGGGATTGTAGAGTAACAGTGGTAGAAGGCCTGTTTGCTGGGATGAGAGGTGTGGTGGGTTTGTGAGGTGGCGGAGAGGTAACCTTTGAAGCAATTGGAGAGCGTCACAGAGCTCTTGAGGCCATGGTAAGATCAGCGATAGATTAAGAAGCGGAGCGAGCTTGGTTTGTTGGAGGATGCGAGAAAGAGCTTGACCAGCAAGGACACTTGTGGCTATCGATTGACTGCGTTGGACGGAACGCAACTGTATCGAAAGATGCTATCGGAATGCGAGATGAGATGAGGCAGTGAAAGTTGTTTAAAGCACGACGATGCAGAAGAACTAGCTTTGACGTATGGATAACAAGGTGAAGAGCAGTAATGAAAAAGAAGAAGAAGAAGAAGAAGAAAAAGCAAAGGAAGGTCTTGTTGCACGAAGGAGAAGCTGAAATACAGGGGGCGGAGAGCTTGCCAAGCTAGTTTTGGTGTCGATTGAAAGAAGGGTGAAGAGAGAATTTGAGAATTGGGTTGTGAATGAATGAATGAATGAACGTGTGAGCTAAGAGAGAATGTCAAAGTCGATGTTGATGATGGTCGTCGTCCACGTATTCTGTGATTGCAGGGAAAGGAGGTGATAGTTCAGAGGTGTATGACAGAAGGTGGCAGGACGAGCAGATGTCGATAGGCTGTCAAACAGGCGCGATTCAAATTCAAATGTGAATGCTAATCCAAAATAGCGGCAACACAGACACCACAAACACACACCTCAGACTCATACTCGAAAAGGAAAAAGAAAAGAAAAAGAGCAAGCTGTTCTCGGTGCGGGGCAAGGCACTGAGCTAGTGTATATTACTTGACGAGGCGATGAGGGGAAAGGGAAAAAGCGTGTGAGTGGGATTTTATTTTTGGACGTGCAGTAGCTAGGCGCGACAGCTCTCTTTCTCTGAAGTCACCAAAACACAAAAGGAGGCTGAGTAGTAACTTACAATAGTTACAGGCTCAAAACGATCGCGACTCGAATTCCTCTCATTTTTCTTGCATCCGACTGTGACACCGAGCTGGGCTTCCTACACCATACGCACACAATCATCGGTCTTACCGAGACTCAAGACTGGTTTAATATTTTACTTTGTTCGTAAATTATAAATTCAGTATACCGTATTGTATACTAAATTTACTGTTTTTCCTACTGTATTTCGTTGGATTTTGGTGTTGTTTTTTTTTTTGGTTGGAGATGTGCACCAGCCGCGGCAAGATTACTGATCTGCAGAAGCACATGGATGCTGTCCTGTATTGTAAATTACTGTACTGTAGATTTCCAGCACTCGCTAAATGTGCGTATACAGTATGCAAATGTGTGTGCGTGTGCTTGTATAACCTGCGTGGATGTCCAATCGAGTCCTTGTTGAGAAGAGCTTGATACCATTCTACCACAGTGGCATAGTGCACGCGGATCCCACTCTCGCATCTAGCAGGACCGCAGAATGTAGCTTGATTTGGTCCTGACATTGTAGAGAGCTAAAATAGGCGCCCACCATCGCAACACATCAAGTGTCCTAGCAGCCACACGGGTCGCGCTATGGAACGCAGTATCGAGGGCGGACAAACTTGATCCTTGATTTCTTTGCCGAGAGATCGGTCGTTGATGCTGTGATTGTGAGTCTCAGGGGTCTTTTTACGTGAAGGTGCCAAAGAAGAAATTCGTGCTGCGTGCTGCGTAGCTTTGTGCCTTCAGGCCACATTGCTCTGAGAATGCGGTAAAGCTCTGAACCAGCATCCACTCGTTTCAAAATCCGATTTCGGCCTATTCCAACCACATGACGGCTACCACTCTAATTATAAACATGACCGCTGGTCTTTTTCGCCAATATTGGCTCGGACCATCAGCAGCGTGTTCCCAAGCTTACACCATTGTCAGATCGGAGAACGATACCAAAAACAGCGCAATCCACACAATTTTCCACGATTGATATCCTAAATTTAGGACGAGCAAGTGCAGATTCGGGCTGGCATACGCTCCGCCGACACAGCGCTAAGCAATGTTGATTTCACAATCAATCTCAGGTGTGCTACGAGCAAGTCCTGCTTTAACGTAGAACCGAGAAAGCCAAAGCTCCTCTATCGTCCAGCTTATAGTCTCGTACATTCTGCCACTTACTTTGATGATCCAGTTGTGCCAGATTAGGATAGATCGCGAAAAGTCAGCTTTACTGTAAAGTAATTTTGTTGTACACTTCAGCCAAACTTGCAGTCTACATTGTATATGCTCAGCTGAAACTAGTGCGCCATCGTGCTTCAATGGTACCTGCAGTACGCCACAGCATCACGGCCTTTGCTCCTGAACATCATCAGTACTATCCCTCTGTTCTTTGAGATGTGCCGCCACTGTACTGCACAGCCATGTTCATTCCAACTTTAGCGAGACAAACAGAGACCAAGAGATGTCGCTTGATTGCCTTCTCTGACGTGCAAGCGCGAGGGCTGTCTACTGGAAAGTTCAGGGTCCAATCAAAACGACCGTTAGCAACTTATATCTGCACTTTACTCTTGTCACCAAATTGGGAGCACGCCAGTCAGGGTCGTGAGAAAACCAGAGTTCACCCTTACCTACAGTGCTTATCGAGCGCAACCCCTCACCGCATTCGTTTCCCAACATTGTCAGCCAGCCAGTCAGCAGATCCGGATGTACCGCTCTCTGGTCCAATTTCATGGCATCCCCGACCATCTTGGCGTTGATGGTTGAACCCTGCAGTGGCTTCGCTCCCAGACTTTGCGAGCGAGCTTCCCGAATCCATTGGCTGATTTCCAAGCAAGCCATGCATTCTGACTAGACAACGCAAAGGCTGGCTCAACCAATCCCGAAACTGCAGAGTCGTCGTATTATAAATGCCGAAACTGCAAACTTTGTTCCTGCCAATTGACCGGTATATTGTCCGTCGACTTGATCGATCTTCTCAAGATTCACCTAAAAGACAGCCTTTCATAAAGAGTGCGCATAATCAGTCTGTCAGCCGCCGCCAAGCGTAAAAGATATGGTGGTAACGACGATGATAGATGGTCTGGACGAAGATGCTGCAAATCGATGGCATTGGAAATCTGAACCCTACTTACCATAAAGTATCTTGGATCCTCGCAGCCTCAAAAGGTACAAACTGCACGATGAATTTGGCAAGTTACTGTAAAAGCTGCAACACCCGCGCATCTATTCGGTCTTTCCAAAGGGCTTTTGCGGTCGAGGTTGATGACTTACACAGCTTTGTCTCAACGTGGAGATGCAACCTCGATGAACGTGCGAGCGAAATACTGTACAACTCAGTATAGCGTAAAATCATATTTTTCTTGATTTATTTTTGGCTTTCAACTCCCATAGATGTCATCTCGCTCCAACTTGATGCTTTAGGAACCAATCAAGCATGCCTGCGATGCGTTTTGGGTACGATCGGCCTCCAAGATCAAACGTCTAACGCCGAATAAATGTATGTCTAAACGCCACCTTATTCGAGGTCCAAAGTTAGCGTGCTGAAGCCGTTCCAGCTATGGCGTTTGCAATCTAGATCCCCCTTCCTCCTTCGATCCTTGTTTGCTATCCAGGCATGACATCCTTGATAGCGTTTAGACTCGTTCAAGCAGTACCTTTTCCGGCCTGCAAGCATCACCTCATCTTGCCTGTCAAAACAAAAATTCCTAACAACTTCATCCAGACATTTGACAAAAAACCAGTCTCGCACATACTGTATGAGCATTCCAACGTGGTCACGATCAAGTTATAAAGTCGATCGATAGATTGCAGATGGAACCAATCTAAAACCCGATCGAAACAGACAGACGAACATGGAGCCTGATCTCAAGGAAAACCCAGTATCATTGATCAAGATTGTGGCCATCGTTTCAAGCGCTTCAACCGTCGAGCGGAAGCATGTGCGGTAGCGGTCCTCTCGGCTCGATACCCTTGTTGGCTCCTACACCCGAGTACCCCTTCTTGATATGGTCAAAGTTGGTGAAATTCCTGAACGCGTCTTGGTTCCAGTACAAACGCTGCAGATAGCGATGAATGTGCGGATAGTCATGTCGAATCATCCGAACGTTGCACCTGAACAGGTTGTGGTACGCGACGTCAAACCGGGCAAGAGTCGGGTATAGACGAATGTCGGCATCACTCAATCCGACCTCGGGTACCAAAAACTCTCTTTCATCCGACAACAGCTTCTCGAGCCTATCCAGTGCACCAAACACATTGTCCACCTCCTTGTCGTACACCTCTTGCGTCGTAGCGAAGCCTGTCTTGTAAACACCGTTGTTGAGATCTCGGTAAATCCACTCATTGAGCTCGTCGATTTTCTTGATTGCCTCTGCGTCGTCTGTTGGATAGTACGTCTTGCCTTTGGCTGGACTGTCATCGGGTAGAAGCTCGTCAAAAGCCGTGTACAAGATACGAATGATTTCCGATGACTCGTTGTTGACGATGGTGCTGAGCTTCTTGTCCCACAACACCGGGACAGTGTAGCGAGCGGTATAATTAGGGTCAGCTTTGAGGTAAAGCTCCTTGGTGTTCTTGAAGCCATGGACAGGGTCTCCAGTCTCGACATCGTCTGTCACCTCGAAAGGCCAGCCGTTGGGCGTCAAAGTGTCGTGCACGATGGCTACATCAATGATGTCCTCAAGTTGCTTGAGGGCTCGAGTGTGCAGCGCGCGGCATGCCCATGGGCAGACGAGGGCGCAGTAGAGGATGTAGCGTCCCTTTTCTGGTTGATGTAGGCCATTTTTGGAGACGGTGTTGCGGAAAGAGGAGACTTGACGGCGGAAGTTGCCATCTTTTTCCGCGTGAACGCTCACACTATGCTCGACCATGGCAAGAGTCTCGGCAAAGATGACAGTCTTGATATGTGGTTCGTCTGCCAATGAAGGAAGGAGAAACCGGTTCTGAGGATGGGTACGAATTTGTAGAATCCTGATTCGGAACCGGACTGATGAGCGTTGGCGAGGAGGGCTGACGATGCTACGGTCGTAAGATGGAAACGGAAGGTACAGCCAAGTTATGTGGTAGAGTGCTTTCGTCTGTGGGGCCCTGAACAACTTAAACCGCGCACGGTCTCCGTCCGCACAAGGAGAGTGGAGGCGATGATGCGATTTTGGCTGCAGCTTGACTCCGTTCTCAGCGTTCAGCTTCAGACTCGAATCCGACTTGCATAGCTTTGATAGCTTAATCGGCGGCGACTAACTCACTGAGCGGACAACCCCACAATCTTTGGCTCATGAAGAGGAAGGAGCATTGCGCTGCACAGCCTTTCTGCCACGCATCTCGGCCAAGCCGAATACTCAAATATGTATTTGGAACATTGCCGGATGAACGCTCTTGTGAATTGGAGAGGCCATCATCCACAGACCGCAGCATCCTGAGCTTTGCACAGACACTTGACGAACTTGTGGCGATGAGATTGAGAATGCCGGCAGCTGAGCAGAGTACGACAAACCACGCCCAGCGATCCAAGTGAATGCGAATTCAACCCTCTCATTTCATCCCATCAACCCATGCTTGCAAATCAACCTTGGCAGCGTCTGCCTCCATCACGTATTGATGCTTGGTCAGATCTTTTGGAGTAGGACGTTTGGCAGGATCCTTGACCAAACACAAGTTAATAAATTCCTCCATAAGCTTGGGAAATTTGCCTTCTGGCAGTTTCGGCGGTGGCTCATTGACAATGTGCTGCAGAAGATCCAAGATGGACATCTGATGACTTGATCCTTCGAGGCTGACACCAGCTGCTTTTGACTTTCTGCGTTCCTGTTTCTGTTTGTTGCTAACTGGCAGTTTGGGAGCGGGCTTGGTGGGCGAGAGAGTTCCACTGAGATCATCGTGCAGCAAGTCGTTCTCGACATCAGAATCATCGTCCTCGTCCTCATTTTCGTTGTCAGAGAAAGGGAAGCGACCGAGTGCCAGCTCTATAATGGATACGCCCAGACTCCAGACGTCGGACTTGACGCTGTACTGGTCACCCTGAATCCGCTCCGGTGACATGTAGGTGCTTGTGCCCACAAAGGTGTCTGCAATACTGTTGATCAGCTCGCCGCTGACGCCGAAATCACAGATCTTGATCTGACCAGCGCCGTTGACGAGGATGTTGCTGGGCTTGACGTCACGATGGATGATGCGGTGCACGTCGTAAAGATATGTGAGACCATGCGCCACAACGACGGCTATCTTGCCGCAGATTTCGGGCGCGATGGGGCCGTACTTTTTGTAAATGCCATCAAGCGAATCCTTGTCCATGAACTCCATGCACATGCAGATGTGAGGCTCGTTGAGGTAGGCGCCGTAGAAGGAGACAATGTACCGTGAGTTGCACTCGTGGAGGATCTGAAGTTCTCGCAAGATCTGCTTGCGTACGCTTGGTTTGGCATCGATGAACACCACCTTTTTGGCCATCACTGTCCCACTCTTTTCGTGCAGCACCTTGGTGACGGTACCGCCGTTGCCAGCGCCAAGCTCGGACAGTGTCTTGAGATCCTCGTTTTTTAGATCCAGCTTGTACTCGACGCCGAGTTCCAAGTTGGCCAGCTGCTGTGTCAACTTGTTGTGGTAATTGGCGCCCGAGTTAGGTTCAGCGTCGGCGCCATTCTTGGCTGGAAGCGAAAGCGAGCCGCTCTTTGGGATTGCCGAGGATTTGCCAACGGTGGACGCATCTGAGGTCGCTGAGCCTTCGCCAGTGGTTTGTGCTGGTACTGTCGAAGATGCATCTGCTGGGCTGGCTAGCGGCGATTCTGCAAGTTGCAGACCCTTGAAGTTACGCTTCTTGCGTATTGACGAGGCTGCGCTTGATGAAAGCATCGTGAAAGATGAGTGCAGAAGCCTGTTGGGCGCTTGATGTGAATGAGATTGATTTGCTTCGTAGAGAAGGTACTTTCGCAGGTGATGGAAGCGTCTGTTCCCAGCTCGTCAATGAAAGGCGTGTCTGTCCACGAGCCTTGAAGCTGATGCAACGGCGACTCGGCCTTGGACTCTGGTAGGTCTTCGAACGGCTCTAGCTCCCTGATTGATGACCGTCGGCCTCTCTGTGAACGCGAAGTTTGTGAAGGCGTAGACGAGTCGCTCCCTACGGTCGGAGAGGAGAGACAGAAGCGAGGGCTGATATTTGCGGTTCGATGACTGCTTGCTCGTGGACGAGAGCTCAAGTTGATTGTTATGGACTCTTGACAGTGCCTCGATTTGGTGGCAACGAGATTGGAAGCTTGTAGGAGGTGACTTCGTGATCTGTGTGCCGTACGACCGTGAACTAGATGTGACGTGCAGGGCGCGGACGCTATGGATATGCTGATGGATGTTGAAGCTGAGCTCGATCAGCGATGGCGTTGTGTCTTGGGTACCTCTAGACGAGCAAGTCTAACGTGGTCGGAACGCACAACGAACGATGAGAGGCGAAGAGGCAAGCAAAGAGGGAGTTGAAGGAGCGCAAATGGCGGTAACAAAGGAAGGAGATTGAAGCGGTGTTGCAGATTTGTCAAGAGAGAACAAGGTGCAAAGAAGCGGCTTGCATCACACGCACACGCAGACACAGCTCGCTTCAAAGGGGTCTCTCGCCTCAGCTGCAAAAAAAAAAAAGAACAGCATCAGCAGCAGCAGCAGCAGCAGCAGTAGCTACGAGCTCGCAAAGCACAAACGCAGAATCAGAGCAGGCGTGGATGTGTGTGTGTGTGTGTGTGTGTGTGTGCGTGTGTACCACAATTCCACGCGCGGCCCTCCGCGAACTAGCAGCAGCAGCAGTAGAGAGTTAGTTTTCTGAAAATTGGGCCAGCTCTGAGGCTGTGTGCACGTGTGTTTTTAATTCCTGCCTGCCTTTCTGCCTTTCTTGTTTCAAACTCTCTCTCTCTCTGTCTCTCTCTCTGTCTCTCTCTCTGTCTCTCTCCATGATTCAAGCAAAGTCAAAATCGGCTCGGATCGACCCCGCTCAGCGTGACCGGATCGGGATAGAATAGGACCAGCTCTTTCGCATGCATGGTGTGACACTTTCTGTGATTGCTTCGGTCTCAGACTGTGTTCGGCTTTAACTTATAGATCAACTCTGTACATGTGAGATGCAGGATCGACGCTGAACCGGAGTATCCTGGATTGTGCTGACCGATTTCGATGGTTCATCAAGGCGCAAATCGGCGAGCGGCTCTCATACGATACCCCTTGTGCAATACGATACGTCTCTTCTAAGGAAAAGGGTACCGCTCGGGAAGCATGGTACAGGTTTGGGTCTGGCCATCGTGAGCATCAGCCACAAGGCTCCTTTCTATGTTGCATAACATCTCAAGGCGTTGAACCCTGCTAATCAAGCGTACATCGTGTGCCAGCCCGGTCAAACCATGACTACCCATTCATGTCACTCAACTCACATCGGTTCAGCCTATACACAACGGGGGACAAAGAGAACTGGGTAAGATCACATTATTGCAACGGTGAAAACAATGGTGATAACTTTGACAACAAAGATCAAGCGAAACCGAAGCTACTGAAGCTGCACATGCGAAGTCCACCAAATACTTAGCGTCAAAGACGATAAGGTCTATCAGAAACGAGCGGCCAACCCTCCCTCGGAGCTCAGGAACAAGCTCCCACTTAAGGTCGCAAGCCATGTTGCTCCTCGGGCAAAGGTCCTCGGCGGGCGGCTAGAATCGTCCTCCACACAAGGTGGAAGGACGACAAGGCCCTTGATATAGCCTCACTGTCGTAAAGGGCGGCAAGCACTCGGGTTTCATCTACTAGACTGAATAAGGTGACATGCAATTGAGCATGTAGAATCGGAAATCGACTTTATTAAGTGATTCCGTAAAGCTGCGAGATGGGAAAGAGAGGTGAACGAGGCGGATGGCATTGGTGGGGAGAGAGTCAGTCAAAACCGAACTGATCAGGACAGGAGTGGATGGATAGATGAAAATGGATTTTGTGGATCGTATCGCGCGTGCGCTGGAGTCGCAGGTCGTGTTACGTCGAGCCTGAATCTTGTACACGGCTTGGAAGAGAAAGGGAGAGGGGACAACAAAGGTGGGGGTTGGGAGTGGTACTCACTATGATCTTGGAGGAAAGGGAAAGGGGATGCGAGCCAGTCTCGAGATTATATATGTTTCAACTCACCCTGACCCTGGCAGCTGTGCGAAATTTTTCCGCTGCTCAAAGAACTGAGCGGTAGAGAAAATTAGTCAGTTGAAATTTTCCCCAAAACTTCTTGCTGTTGCGTTCGAAAAATTTCCTCCGCCTTGCTCTTGCTTATTAGAGAAAAAACTGCGGCACAACGTTAAACTTGGTCTTTCATTTCTCTGCACTCAACTCAACATCTGACTGCCGGAAGCTGGCGAAGCAGGCCCCTTTCGGGCGGACCAGAGCGTGTATGCATCGCTGCCCCAACAGCAGGACCCGTGCTCTGCTCTCGAAGAGCTGCTATGATTGAAGCGAGAGCAAGGTGAGATAGCTAGACTTGCGGGTGTGAATGGTGCTGTTCCCAGGGTCTTCCGATGAGACAGCCGAAACCGTGAAGGGTCCCGCTTGCTCAATCGGGATCGGGAATCTTGTGCCTGTATGGACCGATGGGTGGCGATCGGATCGCCTCCGCGTAGCAAAACCATCATATCAATCGCTTCTGCTGTCAGTCTACTTCAGCAGTTTCACGCGTGAGGCTCAGGCATACAAGAATCTTGCAATCGAATTGAAGTCTCTTCTGCGGCACATGCTGAAGCGGTTTTCCATTAAACCTGAGGCTGCGCTGTATAGCCGCATGGTCACAAAGCGGCAGCTTCAGGAACTTGAAAAATGCAGCGTGCGTGATTGTAGCACGCATGACATTGCGCTTTGTGAACCAGGCTGCGAACCCTTGTCCGGAACCCCGCAACGTTCTCGAGACCCTCTTCTTGAACACGAGCTTACCAAGTCAAACAAACAAGGGGGTCATTGCCCAGAAAGTTGGGTGGACATACGCATGGAAAAGAGCACGCTGATGCCGGGAACTCGTTTCTGCGTGCGAGTGTGCTGCCTACTACACTAAAAGCTGCCTTAGACATCCAAGTCATTGTAGGCTCTCAGAGGCAGGAAGCACATTTTTACATTTGTGAGCGAGGTAAGGCAGCTGTTTGTAGTACCTCTCTCACCCAAGAGCATGCCCATTTGAGTTTGCTCTGCAATGCCGATTCCGACCAATCAAGGCCGTGAAAGGGAGTAGGTGAAGGTGTTGGTCTCACCTATTGCGGTCGTGATCGTTTGGCTCGGTGAAACTGATAATGAAAAAAAAAAAATGAAAATAAAATAAAACGACAATTTTAGGCTGAGTGCCAGCGCATCAACTGTGCAGTAGCAAGTGCATCCGGTGATGTCTTTTTGCCTCATTTTCTCACACTGTTGTTCTCTGCTTGCTGCCATCCATCTTTGAATCTTTGTATTTACTTTGAGCTGTGATCACCTCATTTCAAGAACCTACTGTATGCAGAAGACATCGTGTCCCATGAAACAGGAACCCGATGGTGAGCGATGAACGATACAGTACATTGTTGCTGGGTTGTGACCACGTTCCAAAGCTTCAATTGCTGTCTGAAGGATCTTTCTGCGAAGAAAGTAAAACCGCATGGTTCACCGTCCTGTAAGCACAATCGTTGAGCAGAATCAGTGCAACCACCATCAACGCGGTCAAGCTGGCTGGTTGTCCCCATCAGATACGGCAGACACATGGAGACTTCGATCTTGTGAAGGCTTAGAATACCCCTCGTTACACTTGCCGCTTCCGTGCAGAAACGAAGAAGGAGAAGGAGGTGTCCGTTGCCTCTCCGGCGAGAAGGTCGCTTGACGAAATCACTGAGACACATGCTCTTGCAAATTGGCCCCCATTCAGATGCATGCAAATATCGGCCAAGGCAAGGATTGAGGGTGGTCCTCGGTTGTGCTGTCCTGTCCTTTGTGGCGCATCGTAGCGCATGCTAAACCTGGTGGTGCTCCCTTTATACGCAACTACCCCGATGAGTTTTTTTCCAAGCAGCAGCCTTGATCTCACACATTTGTTCGTGCGGCCCTAGCCCCCTCGATCCGCCTTTTTGAATACTGTGTTTGCGCCAACACGTTCCTTATACACTTTCTGTTCTGCGTCTCCATCCAGCGCAGCCTGTCGTTTACTCTGTCTCTCTCTCTCTCTCTGTACAACTTTGCCAAGGGCCAGCGCCGGGTCCCACACCAACAAGCTTCTTTTTCGGCCCACATTGACGCACGCTTTCCGAGACTGAATTGACGTCTTTGACCTGTGGAAGGGAACCTTGCTCCTCGACGTCAGCAACAAGGTCGAGGACCAGGCAGCCGTGGTGAGAATGGACCAAAGCATGCGTCGATGGGAGCTGGGGCGTCTTTTTTTGCAACAAAGTTGCAGAAGCCGAAGGGAATGGATGGGCAATGGTGCTTGGCGAGGCAAGGGGGCTGGCAAGGGCAAAACTCAACGCGAAATTGTGACTTCAATGGGGAGGCAAAGCGGAGATCCTGACAAGAAGAAAGTGGTTGGCGGCTTTTTGCTGGCGCGCTGCCGTCAAAATACAAAGTATCTCTTTCTTTCTTTCTTGGGTTGCTTAGTTACCGAAGCTTGGCTTGCCGAGGACGACGCGCATACTACACAGTGTCGTACTGCTGGAGAGCGAGAAACGTCGATTTCCTCTTTTTTGCAGTATCTCATGTAGTTCTGTTTCAACCGCGCCGTTGTGCTGCCTCGCAATTTCTGCCTCGTTATGACAGACCCTCGTTTGTTCGAAATGGTTTTGACAGATGGCTCTGTGTCTGTCTCACTTGTAATCCATCAAAGCGACTCGCTCGTTCACACACATGCACAATTCCTCGGCTTCCACACCACGAAACTTGTGCTATAGTAGTATCGCTTGCATCGACCAGCATGTGCAACACTGTCTCGTCCTTATGGATCTGTTGCTGCTTCTGCGCGAACGGCATGCCCCAAAGGCTTAGTGCTGTGGACCTCCTCGACGTTGTCCGCAATGCCGCGCTGCACGCTGTGCTGGCCTACCTCCTATAGCTAGTAGTTGTGTGATGATATCTTGTCCCTCGCTTGCTCTGCCCTCTCTATGATTCGTTCTTTGTTCCCTTCTTTGCTTCTCTTTTTACTTCCTTCCCTTCCACCTCTATCATCCATCCTTTCCTGTCGAACCACTTTTCTTTCATCTAATAGAGCCCTACCATTGTATCCAAAGTTGCTGGTCTTCTTTCGGTATTCCATCTCATCTCTCCCTCACACTAAGCGCCTCTGCCTCATCAACTCTGTTCAAAGCAACCTGCTGTGCAGATCTCTCTGAACATCCTCCTCGCTTTCCTATCTGTTCGTTGTCAGTCTTTGCCGTCGCCAAGACCCCTTTCAGATCTTGCCAAATCCCACAAAAGCAAGCTGTCCATTCCAAGCTTCCTTTTCCCACCACCAACCCCCTTTCTTCGCTCCTCTCCTCCCTTAGGCTCGCGTGGTTCGACATCACCCATCTGCATTCCACCTATCTCGTTGTACCTGCACCACGATCAATCTCGCTTGACACTGACACTTTTGACAAGTTATCCTTTGTCGAAGCGCTCCCTTCTGATCGCCAATATCCTCTCTCTCTCTCTCGTTGCATTCTTGATCTAGCAATCTCTTCAGAAGCATCGCTTCCCATTGCATCTTCTGTCCTCCACACCCCGTCTGCATTTCTACTTCCACCTCATCAACATGGCCCCCATCGCTAAGACCGTCTGCCTGGCCCTTGCCGCCATCGCCCTCGCCGCCGCTGGTGGCATGCCCGCCGAGGCTCACCAGCTCAACTCTCGACACGTCGTTGCTGGCAGCAACGTGTACCACAATCTTCACTCCCATTCCAAGCGTATGCAGCGCAAGGTTCGTCGTGGTGATTCCTTCTCCATCTCTGGCGCCGGTAGCTTGTCTGCCTCTGCCTCCTCCAGTGGCGCTTCTGCCTCTGCTTCCTTCTCTGGTTCTGGTTCCGCCTCAGGATCGACCTCCGATGATGGATCGCAGTCGAGCAGTGAGTCTAAGTCGGAGTCTTCCTCCCAATCCTCTGCTCAGTCTTCTTCCCAGAGCAGCGCCCAATCCAGCGCTCAATCCTCTGCTCAATCTAGCTCGCAGTCAGGTTCTGGTTCCGATGGTAGCTCCCAGTCTAGCTCGCAATCCAGCTCCCAGTCCTCTGCGCAGTCTTCGGCACAGTCCAGCAGCCAGTCCAGCTCCCAGTCCAGCTCCGAGTCCAGCTCCGAGTCGAGCAGCTCTTCCTCGTCCAATGCCGAGAGCGACTCTTCCTCCAAATCCGACTCTGATGCTTCCAGCGAGGCTCAGAGTGGTGATCACAAGGCCTCGGGCTCCTCGTCCACGTCCAGCCCCACCTCGACCGTTTCCGCCGCTTCCGCTGCCTCCAGCACTCCTTGCACGGACAGCCACAAGTCGGGTGGTCACTCTTCCACCGCCAACGCCGCTGCTACTACCACCTCTGCCGCTCCGTCCAGCACTGGCTCAGCCGTTTCCGGTTCGTCTAGCACTTCGACCGCCCCTTGGACCGAGTCTCACAAGACCCACTCTCATTCCACCGCCACCGCCGGCGCCTCCGCTGCTACCGGCACTGGTGTCGTTAAGGCTACCTCCACCTCTTCCGGTGTAAAAGCTCAGCAGACTGGCTCTTCTGGCTCTGCCTCGGAATCATCCTCTGGTTCCAGCAGCGGCTCGTCCTCGGGTTCGAGCTCGAGCGCCAACTCCAACAGTAGCTCCGGCTCTTCGTCCGGCAATGCGAACAACGACGACTGCGATGAGAGCAGTGAGGAGGCTTCGTCCACTTCCACCTCTGGATCCACCAGCGCCTCTGACAGTGGCTCCAACACGGGCTCCTCTTCTGGTGCTTCCTCTGGATCCAAGTCTGGCTCTTCTTCGGGATCCAACTCCGGCAGCAAATCTGGTAGCAAATCTGGTAGCAACTCCGCATCGTCTTCCGCATCGTCTTCCGGTTCGTCTTCCGGTGCGGTCTCGGGCTCGTCCTCGAGTAGCAACGGCAGTGCTTCCTCGTCGTCTTCAGCCTCGAATGCTGCCGCATCCTCCTCGTCCGCCTCCAGCGGTAACAGCGATGGCGACGATGAAGACTGCGATGACGATGAGACTTCCGACACCGCAGACGATGACTGTGATGACGATGCTGATAGCAGCGCCTCAACTAGTGCTGCATCCAGCGCTTCATCCTCGGCTTCCTCGTCTGCCACTCCAACCGCTTCGTCCTCCAGCAAGCAGCAGCATGCCCAGGCTGAAGCCGCTACCTCTGCCTCCTCGTCCTCCGCTACCTCTTCGCCCACTTCCCAGGCCCACAAGGGTAACGAAAACAAGGGCTCTTCCTCGTCGAGCTCTGCGGCCGCTCAAGCCTCGTCCTCGGCCTCCTCTTCCGCTTCTTCATCCTCAAACTCGAGCTCTTCGTCGAACTCGAACTCTTCGTCGTCGTCGTCGTCGTCGTCGTCGTCTTCCTCCTCCAGCAGCTCAATGGTCACTGGTGGATACGCCACCTACTATACGCAGAACAACGTAGCTGGAGCATGCGGTACCGTCAACTCGGACAGTGCTCTCATAGCCGCATTGCAGACCAGCACTTACGCCAATGGGGCCCACTGCGGTAAGCAGATCAAGATCTACCGCGCCGACAACCCTTCCAAGAGTGTGACTGTCACCGTTGCCGATGAGTGCCCCAGCTGCACCAACGCTCAGAGCATCGATCTTTCCGTCGGCGCGTTCACCCAGATCGCCACCGAGGCTGAGGGCATGGTTGGCATCAAGTGGGAATGGGCTTAAAGTCGAACGTTCGGCGATGATGGTTGTGCTCTGTCTCTCGTTTTTTTTTCCCTTGGTTTCCGTAGAGTTTGTTGTTGGCCCTGCTGTGTTGGTGATCGCACGGACGACTTCCATACATACATGTACTGGCCTCTGACGATGTCACTGTTACCAAGCTGGTCTTGGTTAAGTAAACGACATGTTGTGTCTGGCCGGAGGTATATTGGATGTTTGTCGAGATGGATCGCGCACGTTCGGGCCTCGACGCTTGGTTACTATCTTTGCTTGTCATGCTCCACCGTCATTCATGGATCCATCTCTGTCTCTTCTGTTTCCTCCTTGCTCCCTGGGATGCTCTGCTGTGCGGATCGTCCTTGTGTGCTTACATACTCTTTGTTCCTCGAAACGGATTTTTTTCAGAGCGCTCGGAATTCAACTCTTGTCCCTTTGAATGCTTTATTTGTATGATGGCTGTGCTTCTGCTAAAAGACAATCGAGGTTTGTCTGCGCCTGTTGTGGGACACACTGATGTTTGGAACACACTGATGTTTGAGGCATGTGGTCAGAGTTAAGGCGCTGCTTGAGAGTGAGCAGGTGAGATGAGTGAGGAAGCAAGAAATTTGGTTGCGTGGCACAAGCCGGGGTTGAGTGAGTGGGTTCATTAAAGGGATCGACGGTAGCGCCCAGCGACAAGACTTCATTTCTTCCAACAGTGACTTGGACCCTCTCCCTCTCCCTCTGTCCTCATATCCTGACCATCTTCAGCACATCGTCCATTTCTATATACCTCGTCTTTGCGCTTCTCTCTTCACTTTTCCCGTTTCAGCAACCTTCCGTGTCTTGGGCTTGACAGTGTAACAACATGCGAGCCCGACAGCTCCTCGGCTTCGGCTGGGCGTGGCTTGCACTTTCAACCCTAATTCACCTAAGTTCTGCGGACGAATCACCACCAGTAAAGGTTCAACTACGTCCAAGCTGGGCCTCATTCACGCTCCCCAGTGGCGGGTCACCATTCCTCCTTGAACTACTGGAAGCAGCACACTCGCAACGGCCGAGCTCTTTCTTCCCACTCCTTAAATTACTCACTACTAAGCACACCCCCCAACAGCTACACAACGCTACGGATGAGTGGCTAGCAAATCGTATCGAGAATCTCATCAGGGATTACCATCTGTTTGGGAAGGACGATCAGGCTGTGGCAGAGCGTTTGGATCTGTGGCGAATGGGACTGGCTCTCAAACATGCCGGTCCGCGCATAGAGGCCCACAAGCAGGCCTATCAGAGCTTGGAGCTAGAGGATATCTGGAACAAGGGAAATGCGGGCGATAGTTCATGCGTAAGCTGGGTGCATCATCAGGACTTAGTCCTTTGTTCTGCGGAAGACGTCAAAAGAGCCCTTCTGGAGAGGACAGCTCCGTTGGCACCACAGCAGCAGGAAGATCAGGTGGTCTTTGGTCATCCTCGCACAGCCACGGCAACACAACGCTTCGTCCTCTACGCAGATCCTTACTCGGTCAATTTTCAAGAGCTTCTTTCCACCCTCGATGAGCACACCTCGGTACCCAGCTTCAACCTTTCGTACACGCTGCGATGGAGACCCCAACTGACTGACACCCAATCTTCGTCTGCCGACCACCCAAGCCTGCTCTCGGGCTACGGTGCCATTCTCGACCTCAAGAAGGTGGACTATCTTGTCATTGATGACCGTAAGCTCAAGGACGACTCAGAAATCGGAGATGTAGGTCTACCCGCGACTTCCTCTGATGAGTCCTCTGCCTCACAAGCCGCCTTTGCCGAAGCCAAATGGCTTAGAGACCAAATCGGTGCTGATCCGGATGCCACCACTGCACCTCTGTCCAAGCTATCGGAAGACGAGATTGCAGATCTGGGCATTAAAGCAGCCCAACTGATCATGCAATCTTCCGATCGCCTACGTGCTTTACGCGAGCTTTCGCAGAACTTTCCCTTGCACGCATCAGCCTTGGCTAGCTCAACAAAGTTCGAGGATGATTCCGCCGCAGCTCTCATCGAATCGGTATTGGGGTTGGCGAGTATGCGTATTGAGCCTGGACATTCCGATCTTTGGCTCAACGGGCAAAGCACTTCCACAAGAGATTTCATCCCACTCAAGTTGCTAGATACACTCCGACGTGAACGAAGGTGGTTTCGTGCCCTTCAGCACAGACTAGCGGGAGGAGGTCTCAATACTACGGAGGCAGGTGATCTGATCTCGTCCAGTCTTGTGGGAAGGACGTTCATCGCACAGACTGAAGGCGGAGGTGGAAATGCGATTTTTGATGCAAGTGATCGGATCGAGAAAAAGCAAGCTCCTCAAGGGAGCCAAGAGGGCGCAATCACCTGGTTGAACGATTTGGAGAATGACGAAGCGACAAGAGATTGGAGTAGCGACCTAATGGATCTGCTGCGGCCCATGTGGCCCGGAAAGTTTCCAAGATTGAGATTGAACCTATTCAATGTGGTCTTGGTGCTGGACTTGACACAGAGAGAGAGTTGCAGATTCCTTTCCGAGACGGTGATCCAGAGCCTTGGTCGAGTCGGCTTGCACTGGGGCCTGGTTCCCGGCGGGCTAGAACAGGGAGAGGGAGATTCGTTGAAGATGGCCAGGCTGTTCTGGTTTCTCCTCGAAGAAGCTTCTCCTCAGATCCTTTCCGATGTCCTGCGAAAAGCGGCGGGGAGCAGAGCAGGCACAGCCGAGTCCCTGGACGTGCCCCTAGCGATCAGGGAAGCCAAATTCTCGCTCAAATCAATCGATAGCGACAACTCACTCGCGGCAAAACTAGACCTCATCCTCTCCGGTAGCAATCCTGCCTACAACCAACGCGAAGAGCTCGCCAAAGCCTACATATGCCGTTTGCGAGCAACAAATTCCGAGTCGCCCACCGGCCACGTCTTCACCAACGGCCAGCGTCAGCCTTTCCATCCACAAATCGTCCACATGTTGCACCAAAGCATTCAGGAGCAGATCCAGGTGTTGGCTCCGCAGATCTACTACGGTCAGCTCAAAGGGAGCGATGCTGGATTGAGCACGTGGTTCTATGACGCTGTTGGAGCTTTGAGCTTCCGAAGTGCCCTGGTGGGTGGTACGGCGGAAAACGCGAACGGGGCACAACATTCAAATGTGGATTTGTTCTCTGCACTTGTAGACGAGAGTGTCCCTGAGGGAAGCGTCAAACAAGTGTTTCAGTTCTACTATCCGATCAACGAGCCGGAGAGGCTACTGAACTCGACCGTTTGGGTTTTTGCTAATGTCGATACTGAAGAGGGGCTAGGATTGGTGAGGAAAGCATTCGAAGCGCTTACAGAAGAGAGGGCACAGTTTCGACTTGGTGTGCTTCACATTCCGTCCAAAGCGTCGAGAAATATCACCGTATCGACTCTACTATACCGATTACTCAATGACAATCATCTCAACCATGTCACGCCAATCCAGATGCTCGACGCTCTCAATCAATCCGACAGCTTCCATGCATCTCTTGGTCTCTCTTCAAGCTCGACCGACGCAATCGAATCTGCAGCACACCAATTTTGGACCTCCCTCACCTCCATCTCCACCAGCCTAGCTTTGACAGGTCCCGCGATCATTGTCGACGGCCACCTGGTCAGCAACTTTGGCACGAGCACCATCTCTCATCGCGACATTACCGCCTTGGTCGAGTACGAAGCGGGCCAGAAGCTGCCCTACCTTACTCAAGCACTGCAGCTTCTACGAGAAAATTTTGATTCCATCAACTCTCGACAGCGTCAAGATCTCATCTTTGCAAGTTTATGCGTGATGAATGGCATTTACGACGAGAGTGGTAGTGGAAAGGGCGTCTTCACCGCCAAGGCGACGAGCAGGTCAGGATTACCCGAGCAGATCGGTACGTCGGATCATGTATTTGAGATAGGAGACAAGAATACTGCCAATATTCGCATTACATTGTTGCTCGATCCACTGTCGGAGGCTGCTCAGCGATGGAGCAGTATCCTTGTGATGCTGCAGGAGTTGGAAGGAGTTTGGATACGTGTGATTTTGAATCCACAGATCAAAGTGCGAGAATTGCCCTTGAAGAGGTTTTATCGGTTCAGCGCTCCAAATAGATTACACTTTGATGAAATAGGAAAGCCAATGGAAGAGGAATTGAGGTTCTTCACCATGCCTCAAGATGCCGTCCTGACTCTGGGGTTGGATGCACCAGCGCCATGGTTGACTATGCCAACCGAAGCCGTCTATGATCTGGACAACATTCGTCTTTCTGACGTGCCTTCGACTTCTCGCGACAAAGGCGTCAAAGCAGTGTACGAGCTCAAACATATTCTGATTGAAGGTCATGCACGGGAGGAAAGTAGGAGTGGGAGTGGCTTAAGCGCAAGTGTACCCAGAGGATTGCAGTTGATATTGGAGACACCGAAAGCGAGGGACGAGGGCAAGAGGCTCGACACGATTGTGATGGCGAATCTTGCCTATTTCCAGTTCAAGGCTCAGCCTGGGTTGTGGAAGTTGGGTATTAGGCAAGGTGGCAGGAGTGGTGAGTTGTATGAGATGGTCAGTGTTGGTGGGCTAGGTTGGGATAGCCCCAAGATCGAGGAAACGGGGCAAAGTATCATCTTGGATACTTTGTCAGGTTTGACCGTCTACCCGCGTGTGGCGAAACGGGCTGGAAAGGAGAACGAGGAGCTGTTGGAAGAACTTGATGCACAAGGTCGACCGCTTAAAGAGCCTCGTACTCACGCACAGGGTTTGAACCACGGTGTTGCCGCTTCCGCAAGTCAACTCATCTTTTCGGCAATGGACAAGCTCGCCTCGTTCAGCAACAAGGTGACAGGATCCACTTCGAGCAATGCAATCGTAACAACGCGCAATCATGCCGATATCAACATCTTCACCGTAGCCTCGGGTCACCTTTACGAAAGAATGACGTACATCATGATCCTTTCCGTTCTCAAACATACCAACTCGACGGTCAAGTTTTGGTTCATCGAAAACTTTCTCTCTCCCTCTTTCAAAGAATTCATACCGCACTTGGCTCAGGAGTACGGATTCGAATACGAACTGGTGACGTATGCTTGGCCACACTGGTTGCGCTCGCAAAAGGAAAAGCAGAGGACGATTTGGGGTTACAAGATTTTGTTCCTGGATACCTTGTTCCCGTTGAATCTGGGTAAGGTGATCTTTGTCGATGCTGATCAAGTGGTGAGGACGGATATGAAGGAGTTGGTTGACTTAGATTTGGAGGGAAAAGTGTACGGATACCCACCGATGGGGGATGATTCCGAAGACATGGACGGATTCAGATTTTGGAAACAAGGGTATTGGAAAGACTACCTGAGGGGCAGACCATATCACATCTCCGCACTCTACGTGGTAGATTTGAACAAATTCCGTCTGTTTGCTGCTGGAGACAGACTCAGAGGCCAATACCAAGCTCTATCCGCCGATCCAAATTCGTTGAGCAACTTGGACCAAGATCTTCCCAACAACATGCAAGCTAGCCTACCCATCTTTACACTGCCAAAGCAATGGTTGTGGTGCGAAACATGGTGTTCTCACGACTGGTTGGATCAGGCAAAGACCATCGATCTGTGCTCGAATCCAAAGACAAAAGAGCCAAAACTCGATAGAGCTAAGAGACAGATTCCAGAATGGACCGTGTATGATCAAGAGGTGGCAAGACTGGCACAGAGGCTGGTGGAGGAAAAGCGTGTCGGTATGAGTGTTGTTGCGCCTCACAGTCAGGTCGAGACAGGACGCGAGCAGGAAGCGTTGAAAAAGGAGCGACACCAACCTAAGCTTGACACCGACCACCCTCACGACGAGCTCTGATTGCGTGATAGTATCGGGTAAGTTGACTTATCCTTTGTTTGAATCTAGAGGCTTCAATGAAAGTTATCTTCAGCGAACAACGACTGATGTGAAACGGTGTGATACGATTACGAGGGAGACAAGAATTACAGATCTGCTTGCGGTATGCACAGAGACATGCATGTGGAGAGGCTATATTACACCTTTTTGCAATCAAAACCGAGATCGACGCGTTCGAAACCGTCACAAAAACCGCTAGTCTCAACCTTATCTGACATCGTTAACCGTCATCATTGTGTTTGATCGTTAGAGCTAACCGTCAAGTCTATGTCAAACGAGACTAGAGCCTTTGAAAACAATAAACTATTCAAGACCGTCAGACTATGTGAAAGACGGTGAACACTTGAGAGAGACCGTTGGAAAGAGGACTCAGCCTCCACATAGCAGAGAACACTGTTCTTGTCGTCATCTCTTCTCATCAGATTCCTGTACTGTCACTTGTTTTCCAGTTCAATCTCATCGAAATATCCATCCCTTGTACCGCACACACTTAGCATGTAACAACAATCACTTTTTGCAATGCCAGGACATCATTAAATCGTTTCTTTCGACTTCCGGCAGAAAATTATCGACCGTTGCTTGGAGGGAATGTCAATTGCCACCGTGGCAAACAAGTATGACTTCCCCTACTCAACCACTTTTGGCATTTGGAAGCGGTACGAAGAAACCGATCTTGTTGAACCGGGCCATCGTGGAGGCCCAATGCGTCATTCACGCCTCCAGGATCGACATATACAACATCTCATGTCTGTGCTCAAACGTCGACTGGGCGCTACTCTTTTTGAGCTCCAGGAAGAGCTTAACCGACACTTTGACGATGGAAGCACCAATGGAATATCATTGTCATCCATTGGCCGTGCTCTCAAAGACCGTGCTCACTTCACGCTCAAGAGAATGCATATTGAACACGATCGACACAATAGCGAGATCACTATCAATGCTCGCCGCGAATATGCTCATCACTTCCACCGAGAGGGACGATCATATTCTCATGTCGTTTTTTTTTTTTTTTTCGATGAAGCCGGCTTCAATTTGCAAATGTCGAGGTCCCGAGGTCATGCTCAAGTAGGTCAACATGCTCGTCAACAAAATCGACTAGCTAATCATGGCCGTAACCTCTCTCTGCTTGTCGCCGCTGACTGGACTGGCATCAGAGCTCATCGTACTATTAATGGTGCTTGGAATGCCAACAAGCTCATTGAGTTCTTCAATGAGCAGATCTTCCCATTGTTTGGAACCGGATAATGACTTTCGTAATGGATCACGCCCGTTTTCACCATAACCCATGCCTTTGTCGAGCTTATTTAGCAGCATGGTCACACCATTGAATTCCTGCCTCCATACTCTCCATGGCTCAACATTGCCGAAAACGTGTTTGCCAAGATTAAGCCAATCGTCTCGCGTCAACAGCTTGCGAACCCATGGCAATCTAGCAAATTTTATCCAAAACACACTCAGTACAGTCACCGCAGACGACTGTGATGGCTGAATTCGTGAAACCATGCGTTGGTTGGTGGTAGCGGAGGCTGGTCACCCTCTCGGACATGATCATGATGCAACCGCTGCCATCAACCGATATGGTCTCTAGCTCTTTTCGTGTTTCTCATGTACTGTAATTCACTCAATTCAAGCTCTTTCTCATGCTACGAGACTGAAAACAAATCAATCGGTAAACATGCAGTCTATATGTTCTGAAACATTAGTCTAACGGTTACCATTCAGTGTGCTAATGGTCTACTTGTGAGTAATGGTTAACGATATCCGTTAAAGATGAATAGTGACGATCTGGTAACGGTTTCGAACGCGTCGATCTCGGTTTTGATTGCAAAAAGGTGTATTGTTGGGGAGCTGGGATATGTAGTTGTACAATGCAATGCTTGATGTATGATATTACAGTGATGGAGAGACACGAGGATCGTCTTGGCTATCGTCGGTGATCATCACGAGATCAGGATCGGAATTTGAGACGGAGGAATTGCGATCAATGTGGGTAGGCGATGCTGGCTTGTCAACATGTTGCGAGATACATAGGGATCCTTTGAAGCGACACTTACTACGACGATGGTCGACACTGATCGCGCCGCCGCCACAAGCGACCAGCATTCGTCTGTCTCTGTAGGCTGCCCCCGCCGCATCCTGCTCATCCAGATCCGTAGATGAGGATTCACTGGGGCTAAAATTCGGAGACATGATTGGCTCTGGCAATAATTCGAGAGGCTCCAAGAGATCGAGAAACGACCGTGAGTCGTCATCGTCCTCTGAGCTATCAACATCGGTGTCCGCAAGAATCTCATCGCCATTCATGCGCGTCTCTGAAGACCTGTCTTGCTTGTCTACGACGTTCTGATGCAGCTCGAAGCCTTTTGTCAGGTCAACATCTTGCGTCTGTGTCTCCGCGCTTGACAATCTATTATGGTGATCTTGATGCTTACCGATTTGAGGCGTACTGAGATCAGGAGCCAACGGTAGCTGCAGAGAGTCAGCCGCTTGGTCGTCGATATACATGTCGGAGTTGAGCGTGCTCGACGAACAATGATCACCACATGCAGTCTCGTTCTTATTCCTCTTGACTTCCAGATGCGCTGCGTCAGAGTCATTTGCTTTGCGTTTGAGCCCAGCCGTGGTCTGACTCGCCCCGAGGACGTTATCCAGGTCGCGATGCTCTAATTTGCTGCTTTCTGAATTGCGGTGCATTTTCACGAGATCGAGGAGCGACCGAGTCGTTGTCTCGGCACCAAAGAGCTGGGATCTTTGCTCGTGATCCAGAGCTCGCTGCCGTTTGGCGAGCTTTGAGGGCGCAAATGGTTGTGTTCGAGGCAAGGTAGGACTCTCGAGCCTGTGTGCGGACTCTGGAGAGCCAAAGGATGCCTCATGCTCCCGCGAGGCGCGACGTTGACGAGATATTTGCAACGCACGGACGGGGCTCTTCTGCGGACCGGGCGAAGCAATGGATGCGAAGATGTGCTCGGCGGAGATAATAGGGAGATGCTTAATATCGTCGACTTCGCCATCAAAATCATCGGCATTGCCGTCAACCAGAGATGCCAAGAAGCGCTTCTTTCCTGATTTTGGAGTAGTAGGGTGATTTGCGTACAGTGAAGAATGCGAGGGCTTTGCAAGGGCTTCGGACTTGATCTCTGCGTCGTCGCGTTCCTGCTTGTTGCTCGCGACGTCAGGAGCAGGGGTAAGGTGCGTACCAAAGAGCTGATCGGCAATTTCGCGAGCCAAGACCATTGCTTTACGCGCGGGGAGCAGCTTCGGGTTGGCGGAACGCGGGGAGTCGCGCTCTTCCGATGCATACAGGGACGGCTTGTTGGTGCGCTTGATTGCCTTCTTAGTGATGACGGCGTCTCTGCCGCGCTTCTTGGGTGAGGCCGCGATCTGGCTTGCCCTTCCTTCGTGACGGACGATATCGGCGTCTTGAACCACCTCCTGTAGCATGGTGCGCTCTTCTCGGACTCTCTTCTCGTCTGCTTCTTCCCGCTCGATGGCGCTGCGAATATCAATTTTGATGGCGTCAAGGGCGGTGTTCCTGGCAACACCGTTCAGAGGAGCGCAGAGTGACATGTGCTCTTGTTTAACTTTGGCCGCAGCTGATTTGGTGAAGGATTCGGCACAGAAGGAGCAGCGACGAACGAGCCGGAAGCCCGCAGCAGAGATGTGAGAGAGGTCTATGGAACAGAGACCAGCTGCCTTGGCCGCCTCGATGGTCTTTCTGAGTTGTACGGATGCCTCTTTAGATGCTTTCTTCGTCTTTGAATTCGTGACCTTTTTGGGGGCGGACACGGAAACCTTTGGCGAAGACGTGGAAGCTGACATATTGTCTGTGATGGCAGTGGTCAGCGCTATAAATGCTGATATCGAAGACGCGGACGAAGAAAGTGCGGGATTGCGCTTTGTCTTACAAGGCTCCGGTTTGAGCGTGCTCGGGACAGGTTTGCGAGAGGAGCGGGGATTGGTAGGGCTGTTATATGTGTATCGGCCGGCCATGTCTCGGAGGGGAGCGTGGGAAGAGGTTTGGGAAGATTCGATATCTTCGGCGTGCTTCAAAACAATGTCATCGACGTCTACATGATCGTCGGAATCCGAGATAACGATCGGCTCATGAGCATTGTTCATAGGCTTGCTGGCATGTCTTGCCTTTTTGGAATAGGCCGAAGGAGGTTTGGTGATGCTATGGTCGCCAGGATTTGGCGACTGTTGCCTAGGTCTCTTGGGGTACATGGGCATGTCAGGACAAATAACAGCGGCAACGTCCCCAGTTGAAATCGAGATGGACAGAGGCAAGGAGGGGCTCGAAGTACCGCCGGGATTGTAGAGCAATTTGGCCGAAGTTTGGTTTTGATGACGCGAAATCTGGAAGGGAACAATGTGCCGAGAACGAGTATTGGTCTGGAACTCGTCGATGCGACTAGAACCATCACGTTTGGGGCGGGAGGATAGTGTCAGCGCACTGGTTGCGTTGAGGAGGTCCTCGACCATTCCTTGGGCGTATATATAAGCCGGCGATGCTCAGCGAGGGATTTGGGAAGATCATCAAGGATAGATGTGCGTTTATTGGTAGGACCCTTTGGAGTGCTGTTCAGCGCAATGTTGATGTAGTGAAAGGAAGTAGCACTGTAAAGCCACGACCGCCTTGATGAAGCCAAATCAAGGACAGGAGAGATCTGGCGAGGGTGATGCAAGTGTGTCTGAACCCTTATCTTGAAATTTACTCTAACATTTACTGTGTCATAGTCTCACGCTGCAAAAACAGCGCAGCAAGTGTGCAGCAAAGTGGTTTTCGATTAGGTCACGTGTGTGCTTTTCGAAATTTGGTGATGCAGACTTGAGAGGCGTCTGTCTAGCCATGGCCAAGGCGTGTTGTGTGTTGAATGGTGTTGGTCTTTTGAGGCGCGTCTCACCAAATCCACTTAGTCACATTTCGCATGTCGAGCTCGTACACCTTCATCATCACCTCCCCATCACGACCATTTATTACGCCCAATCTTGTGAACAGAACCGCAAACTTCAACATCACAACACAATCACAGACACCAACAATCTTTAATCGCTTCTGACTAATCTGCAGGTTCAACTTCATCGCTTTAATATGGCCGGTTCTAGCTCGAGACCAAGTTCTCGCGGTCGCAAATCCGACGCGCAAGCTCCGCTACGACCTCGTAAAGTGGCTTTCGGAGGCGCCCAGGGTGATTCAGATGAGACTAGTATGAGCGGATCCATCGACCTCACACCAGATGCCGTCAAGGTCTTGATCAATGAAGCCAGAATGTGAGTAGAGCAGCTCCGTCCACAGCTCAGTTCTTAGCCGGCGCTGATCCACCAGTCAACCCCCAACGTCATGTACTTACCATCCTTTTCGTATCCTTGCCGCGGCTTATGTCTTGACAGTATCCTTGCAGACCTAGCACCACAACCATCAGCACGATCGCCCACCAAGATGGCCACCGATGCTTTTGAAATCTCACCAGACAACCTCTCTCTGCACACTCTTCGAGACCAGCTTCTGTCCAAAGCTGATCGCAGCAATCAAAGACGGCTTTTTGGAGATGGCGCGTCGCCAGCTAAGCGTCGACGTAGCAGCATGTCCCAATTTGCGGGCCAAGGCGATCTTGACATCAATTGGCCGATGTACAAGGAATGGCCCGAGGGACTCATAGAGGAGGAGAGGCTCTTGCTCGACTACTTCAAAAAGCTCAAGTTCATCTACCTCGAACAGGAGACCAAGATGCGCTTCATGGCCGACATTCAGGACGACATCGAGTCAGGCAAAGAAGCCACCGTTTACTCGGCCGCCGAAGTAGCTGAACGAGAGCGCATCGCTAAATCACTCAAGACCCAGCTCACCGAAGCTAAAGCCGAGGTGCGTGGGCTCAGGAAAGAGGTGGACGCAGCGGCCGACGAGCTCTTTGAGCCGTGGCAGGAGGTAGAGAGGGACAGCCGCGAGGCTGAGCTGCTCATCAAAGAGATTGGCGACATGGAGCTCGAGCTGGCCAAGATCCGCGCTCGGAATCATGGCAAGGGTGGCAGTGTGGCTGCGATCGCGGGCCGAGATGGACCGCTGACCACCGGTGAAGCTGAAAAGTACTGCGATATGCAGATTCAGGAGATGACCACGCTCGAAGCCAAGACAGCCAACGTCAAAAAGGCCATCGAGGCGACAAAGAAGGACTTGGTGTCGTCATTAAGAGCGCTAGACAGGATCAACGCCGAGCGTTCGCTGGCAGAAAAGTTCGCCAATGAGGCCAAGATGGGCATGGGAGTCGACGGTGGTCGAGATTTCGAAATAGAACGCCTATGTGCCAGCCACACAGCTACCATCGGCTTGCTACGATCGTTGTTGGGCATAGATGACATCGAAGCGATCTCGGCCAATGAGATCCGCATCACCTACAAGCTTGCTCTCGATTCGATTGTCAGCTCACAAGAACAGCAGCTGCTGCTGCAGCAAGAGGCAGCTGAGAGAAGCTTGACCACGCGACGCAAGCGCAAATCGATAGCTCTGCCGGATCAATCGCTTGTCCATGTTAATTTGCGCTTCAAGGATATTGGTGGTCGTATCGAAGAGGTCACCGTGATCTCGTCCAAGGGCGAGCGATACGACATGCCTGAGGCCTCAATGGCGAGGCTGCGAGCGTTTCAAAAGGCCAACGACGTGCCTCTGATTGTGCAAGAGGTCTTGGCAGCTTTCTGAGCAGCGAGAGGGCGTATTATTCAGCCGGGTTGACTGACGTCAAATCTGCCGTGTATGCAGATACACTTTGGCCGCCCCCGGCTCCGCTCGACATCTTCAACCTTCAGGCTTCCATAGTTAGGCTTCTCATCTCCCCCCAATGCTCCTGTGTCACTTTGCAGCACATCAATACCCCGCCAGTATCCAGCGCAGATTTGTTTAAATTCTCGGCAGCCCGCAATGCAGACCTGACAGAGAAGCTGCGTATCAAGTACTTTTGTAGAAGAACATGAGTGACACGAATGGGGATCCCTCGCTGAAATTTCATCCATGGCTTGCATGACCTCCTATATCTCAGAGGCTGCAGTCGCCTTATCTCGCAGAGCTGACGTGCGCATACCACGCGTAAAGGTCTCACCGATATGAACAACGGCAATGAGTCATTTCGGGAAAGGGCCACCTGTACAAAAGCTGAGTTCGGGATCAGTGCGACTTTTTTGGCTCAATTCATGCAGGGTCCTCCTTTCGATTCGGCGCCGACGGCCGCAGGTTCTGCGCTGTGCTGTACTGTAATTTACAGTACACATGGGCGTGCGTCAAAAAGCTCATCAGCAGCCGAAAAAAAAGCTCATTTTTCCTGCGCTGGATTACTCCACTTTGCCACTATTTCTGCCGCCCCCAGGACTACTTACAGCATGAGTACACTCTCGTCCATCCATCCATCTTCTCTCTCTCGTTATCACATCACACTTGGTCCATATCCACAGAGCTGTTGTATTTGCGAGCTTCATAGCTCGATAGGAGCGCACCAGCGCACCAGCGCAACCAGCGCAACCAGCGCAACCAGCGCAACCACGACAGCCAGCTGACTGGATCTCATGGCGGAAGCTCCCATACGCATACAGTAAAGTGGCATCCGAATCAAATCACACCACATAACCTTCCTCGAGACTCACTCCTGCGAACGCTACCTTTGATCTGATCACTCGCACCCTTTTGGCCCTTGAAGCGCCTTCTCTCAACGTTGCTTCTATCTTCTTGGGCTATTCTCGTTTCTCGCGTCTGTTCATCTCCCGTCTCTCTACCCTACCTCGGTTACCTTTACGCTTCCTTCACGCTTCGCTCAGGTGATGAGTCGAACAGTCCACGGCTCACCATCAAGTCTAACACTGGCCTGTGAATCACACCAACTACTTTTTTCCATTCCCCGATCATCGATATGACTGGTTCCGATGACGAAGGGTTCGAGGTGATTGCCGCCCAAGGCTCTGGTATCCGACGGTCCCCAAGAAAACCGGCTCGCGATCTAGACAGGACCGCACTGCCTTCTATTCCTAAAGTGGCTTCCTCTGCATCCTCAACTCATGAGCTAGAGACCGAAGCGCTCGGCCTGAATGCATCGCATCCGAGTCGCCGCGCAGCAAGCTCGTCGAACACCAAGCGGAAGAGGACATGTAGCACGGTCTCTCGAGCCAGCGCTTGCCCCTCGTCTGACGCAGAAGTCGATGAGCTCGAAGAAGGCTCGCATCGAAGGTACAGGAAGCCATCCATTTCGTCGAGCTCCTCCAAGTCTGCCAGCCGCATCAAAGCCAAGGGCAAGGCGAAGCAGAAAGATGACAAGCCCAAAAAGCCCACCAAGGCTGCGCTAGAACGCCAGAAGCTCGAAGAGATTCGCAAGGACAAGCACTTTAAGAAGCTTGATGATGCCAACATCCGACGTATTGCGAGAGCGCATCACGAGCGTCTCTACCTCATCCACCGCTACCGTCAAGGTGACGATCCTAAGGAGGCTTTCGACGTGTGCGGTTCCAAAGGCAATGTATACAAGATTCTCGTTGATCGCAGCGTCAGTTGCACCTGCATGGACTTCAAACTGCGTCGACAAGTGTGCAAGCACCTGCTCTTCGTTTACATAAAGGTACTCCGTCTGGGCAGCCACATGCCTGTGTATAACAAGGTACGTCTCTCCAACGACGAGGTCGAAAAAGTATTCGAAGAAGCTCTTGACGACCCCGTGGCACAAGTCATGGCTAAGCCTGAACTTCGCAACGCCTGGGAGAAGGCTGTAGGATACAAGTCTGATGACTACGAACCTACGACTAGCTCATCTGCCTCGAATGAGGAGCTGATACCCGGCGGCAAGCGTCTCATCCCAGAGGAAGGCGATGTCTGTGGTGTATGCTACGAGGACCTTGAAGCTGGTAGCGCTGAAGGCCTCGAGTTCTGTCTCGAGTCGTGTGGGCGACCGATCCACACGGACTGTCTCGAGACCTGGTTCAACACCCGGGGTTTCGCACAAACTTGCATTTGGTGCCGAGCAAGGTGGCGCAACCCACTCAAGGAGGAAGTTGCCGACAAGAAGCACCAGGGTTACGGTCTCGGATTGGGACACCGCGGAAATGTGGTCGATGGCTCGGGTAGGCAGCTCAATCTCGCCGCTACTGCAGGTCTCGAAGTCGTGCCACGGCCCCAACCAGAAAATGAGAATAACGACAACGGTGTGCTTCCGGACGTTGCGGACCTCTATAGAACCGACGTCGATGGCAACGATGCAGCAGCTGGCTGGGACTGATGGGTTTGCCACGCTTGTCACCAACAGTACATGCCTCTCATCAAGTCTCGATGCCGGTTTTTTAGCCAACCATACCCTCCCTGCCGTTTTGTTGTCTTTGTCTCGTCGCGCAATCCGTTGATAGTCCGCTAAAGCAACGTCTCTATCTCTCTCGTGTCATTGTTCAGCTGTGTCTTGCATGAAGAATGTCTTCTCGATATCCAATGTTATTGATTCTTTCTTCTGATCCCAGTCTGTCTTGTTTCCATGTCTCGAGCGGAATGACATTGTAGCGTGTGAGGAATCATAAGAAGTTGCGAGTGTGGAATGGTGGCTCTAAATGCGACGCGTGGAAGAAGCTCGAGATCCTGGTTTTGTACAGCGGCCACGCAACACGAGCAGAACAGAGATCAACACTTTTCTAGTCTCGAATTTCCAACTGAAGAAGCCTTCAGCCTCGGATATGACTTGAACCCCCATACACAGGTTCTTCCCCCATCATAATTCACTTGCACACCACCAACTTTGGCGCTTCCGTAGGCTGCAACGCCACGTCTCATATCTATCCTAATATCCTAGGCCTCGCCCCCTTTGCTTAACCTACGTATCCAGTCAAAGCCGCACCACGACCCGCACTGCAGCTGCGCCCGTCATCGACCATGGCGTCGTTCCTTTCCCAAGCCTCTTCTTACTTCGGCCGTACCAACATCTCGATTAATTATACCATCGATGATTCTCATCAACCAGCCCATTGCGGATTGTGGAAAATCTATCGTGCTACTCGTATTTCATCCTCGTCTTTGGCCACCCATTCGTCCTCTTCTGGCTCATCCTCGTCGTCTTCCTCTAAAAGCACAGTGTCCATCTGGACACACACCTTCACCACCCGTGGTCAAGTCCGCACGCGCATAACCGAACAGCTCAAGAAAGAAGCCTCGTCTCTAACCCGCTTGCGTCACCCATGCATCCTTGAAGTGGTCGAACCGCTCGAAGAGTCGCGCACCGACATCTCATTCGCTACTGAACACGTCTTCGCCTCTTTGTCAGAAGCATTGGTGTCTGACCATCGCCAAGATGTGCAGCTGGATGAAGTTGAGATTCAGAAAGGCTTGCTCCAAGTAGCGAGAGGATTGGAGTTTTTGCACGTCGGTGGAAAGATGGTTCATCAAAACCTCAGCCCCGAGAGCATCTTGATCAATGCCAAGGGAGATTGGAAGTTGGCCGCATTCTCCTTCTTGACCCCCTTAGAGCAGCAAGGTGGGGGAGGAAAGACGCCATGGACTTTTCCCGACTACGATCCGAGTCTACCGCCGGCAATGAGTCGCAATTTTGACTACATGGCACCAGAGAATGCACTCGATGAAAAACTGGGTCCGGAAAACGACATGTATTCCCTAGGCTGCGTAGTCTATGCGGTTCACAACAAGGGTGCTCCACCATTCAGGAACAGAAATTCGCTGCCGAATCTGAGAGCCAATGCGGATCGACTGAGTGCGACGGTCGGCAGTCAGAGCTGGAGTCGAATGGGTAAGGACGTCTTGGAGCTCTTGAGTAATCTGTTGACAAGATACCCTGGCGCACGATTGACAGCAGCAAGCTTTCAGCAAGCGGGATACTTTAATTCAATCCTCGTCTCTACGTTGAAATTTATGGAACGAGACTCGTTCGCCGGACGTTCAAAGGAGGAACGTGTTCAGTATCTGAAAGGCCTACTCAAGATCCTGCCGCAGTTCTCGGACAGGCTTTTGCGGCGAAAGGTGTTACCCGCAGTACTGGAACTCATGACCGATCGCTCGCTGTTGCCGTTCATCTTGCCCAACGTGTTCCACATCAGCAAGAATCTCTCCAGTTTGGAATTCACCAATTCGGTCCTTCCCAAACTCAAACCTTTGTTCTCGGCGCAAGACCCACCCCAAAACATGCTTTTGCTACTCGACCAGATCGAGTCTCTGTTCGTGCCTAAAGTGTCGCCCACTGCATTTCGAGAAGAAGTGACTCCACTCCTTTACGCTGCTTTGGAAGCTGAAAACATCATGGTCCAAGAGAAAGCGTTGCGTACAGTACCACGTTTGGCAGAGATCCTAGAGTACGCCCACGTCAAGGAGGTTCTGTTTCCTAAACTCGCCTCCCTCTTTGCAAAGACCAAGGTTCTCAGTGTCAAGGTCAACTGTCTCATCTGCTTCCACGCAATGGTGTCGATTTTGGACAAGTATACTCTGACGGAGAAACTTGTGCCCATCTTGGCAAGGATCAAGACCAAGGAGCCAAGCGTCATGGTGGCCACTCTAGCAGTGCATGAGGCAATGGCAAACAAGGTGGACAGGGAGACGTTGGCGAGTGCAATCATCCCTCAATTGTGGGTCATGTCAATGGGTCCAATGTTGAATGCGGAGCAGTTTGGACGCTTCATGAAGGCGGTCAAGGAGATGGGTGAGAGGGTGGAGAAGGAACATACGGCACACCTCAGGGATGTTAAAAGGATGCAGGATCACACTGATACGTACACAGGTTCGAGCGCCAATGGGAGTGCAGGGGCCGGGGGATTGGGAGGAGGGGTGACGGGTATCGGTGCAGGGGGTGAGATTGATTTCGCCACGTTGGTCGGGCAGGCCAAGCAACCGGGTAGTGGAGGCCAGACCAGAGAGGTTGTTAGGGATGACAAGGATCCTTTTGGCTTTGCGGATGAGTTTGGTGGGTTGAGTGTGGGTAGTGCGGTGGTGAGCGATCTCTCACCTAACCCTTCGACTGTTCATACTCCAACCGGAGGACTTACTCCAACACACACTGGAAAGCTGGCTGGATCGAGCATATCACGCACCATTTCGTCCAGTAACACCACCTCATCTTTCCCATCAGCTCCAGCTCTGGCCCCACCTCCATCGTTCACGCGTCCAACACTCACGCCGACCGGCACTTCCTCCTTTTCCTTCTCCCCAGCCACGTCGACTTCCAAATCTGCCGTTTCTCCTTCAGGCTGGGGCTCCGTTCTCCAACCCAACTCCTCTACCCCGGTCTCTCCTGCTCATCCATCGACTCACTCTAATACTGGCGCCAGCGATAGCGGTAGTAGCAGTGGTGGAGGACCTAACTACAACATCTCTTTATCGCCTGCGACTGGTTCCAATTGGTCCAATCCTATCTCTTCTTCTTCGACTTTGTCCTCGTTCGGCACGACCTCTGCCACACAAACCGCACCAGCTGCAGCTTCAACAACGACACCAGTAATGACTCCAGGAATGAATTCAATAAAGCAGCAGCAGCAGCAGAAGCAGCCGATGACTGGGACAAATCCACCGGGCTGGGGTGGAGGATCGGTACTTCAACCAGACAAACCAGCTTCTTCGAACAGCACCACCGCAAAATCTTCGAGCTCCACAGACGCTTGGAAGGATTTTGACCCTTTCGCATAAATCGCGCTTCGTATTCTGATTAGTATGTCTCCGTTAACAAGTGAGCAAGTTTTGCTTAACAAATGGTTGAACCAAGTTTCAACTTGAAAATACGAAATTTTCGGATCATGGTGCGTGATACCTAACCAGTGATATGTGTGTGAGTGTAAACGACCATTCGCACCGCTAAAGCCATGAAAAGAAAAGAAAACAAAAAAAAAAAAATCCCCATTAACTTGATCTTGATCCACGCTCGTACGCATTAGGTCGAAATCCCAATCCGTCACTTTTTACTCGACTATCATCAGCAGCATCACTTTGCCAAATCACCTCTTCCTGTCCTAAGTCTTGTTGAGTGATGGTAACCGTTCGTGTTTGGGAGCGTTCACAAGTTGTTGAACCACGTTCCTTTTTCTTTTTCTTCTTCTTGTTTGATTCACGATGCGCATTACATGTTCCTGCACTTTGATCGTGATGATGATGGTGATAGTGATGATGGGGTTTGCACTGCTTGTTCTGCTGTGCCAATTTCTGTTTTATTCCTTTCGAGAGGTTAGGTCCATCAGCATCTGGACCGCTGTCTTGATCTTGGCTTTCTGAATCAGGATTTGCAATGGAGTCAGAATCGCAATCAGAATCAGAAGAGTCGGAGGATGAACTGTCGGATGGAGATGATGAAGATGATGAAGATTCATCAGAGCTCTCATCGAATGCTTTTGGTTTGTGATAGATGCAGCAGACTATGTAAACCCGGGTAGCGAAGATGCACAAATGTGCAGAAAGCGATAACAAACAAGAAAGAGAAGAAAGAAAAAAAGAAAGCATTTAGCGAATACGGTACGCATGAGTGTAATGAGACAGGATGTAGACGGTGGAGAGTGCAAGTGAGAGTGGATAGGATGTCGAGGTAGGAGGATGTGCTAGAAAGGGGATTGAATTGATGTACATACTCTTGCTCTTTTTCCGACCCAAACCTTCATTGTCGACTGTGCCCTCGCTCCAAACTACCCTCCTTGCACTTGGTTCACCAGCAGGACGGCTGGGTCGGAGTCGTAGCACTCCTGCCTCCTCGGAATCATCTTGAGATGCCGATGGTGGAGCAGCAGTCAAAGTAGTTGTGCGAGATGGGCCTACTGCTGAAGGATTGAGCTGACGACCATTCATTGTGAGGACGTGCTGATGAGCGACAGCCGAGTTATTGATGCTGCAATGGATGAGCTGATTGCAAAGTTGCTGTAAGTACGTTGGGCCTGAGAGTGAATGTGAGACAGATTTGACGAGAGAAAAAAGGTGTCAGATTAAGGCGAGAGGTTTGAAAGGTGCAATCGTATTGTTGGTGGTGCGAGTGTTGGTTGCGATGACGATGTTGGTCGTGGTGGTGTGCGTTGATGATCACTACAATCACGGAGAGCACGAGATTTCAGGGTTCAACACTGAGCTTTGAAGCGTAAAATTGTGGAGTGTTCCACGCGTGATTGCGCCAAATTCATATTCACTGATTTCGAATAATAGCAAAGCTCTGATCAGTGCCAACCTGTACAGAATATCATAGGCTCTTCACCAACGTACGCTTTCACATCTTCATTCACATGCTCTCCATTTGACACAGCATGCAGAGTAAATGTATTGCGTAAGTCTGTATGCAAGCAAGGTAGCGATGTTGAGCGGCCTGCATTCTATGCGATGTATAATATTCTTTGAGAAGAGTCTATGTGGAAGCGTAGTCTCTCAAAGTCATGAGCTTGGTCTATCTGTTATCGAAAACCAGTCTATGCTACCTCTTCCTCGATATCATCCTCCTGTGCCAACGCTCCATAACCGCGGTTCCTGTCCTGTGCAATCATCTTTGGTTTGTTCATTGGACTATCAAGCCCGGTATACAAAAAGGTATCGTACGCCCCCGCCCCTACAATCCCTCCCAGAATGCTACCAATCCATGGCGCCCACAACCAATACCCACCATCATGACTCCAAACCTCACCTCCATATCCTACGAGCCACAACGCAATTCTCGGCCCTGTATCTCTTGCGCCATTAATAGCATATCCCGTGTTGAAACCCATACTGCTTCCAATACCCAGCAGGACTAAAAACATGGCAAACGGCATCGTCCCCTTGGGTGGCTTTAGGTTCAGTGGATCCGCAAGCGCGAACACCACCAGGATCAGAATGCTCGTTGCGAAGAATTCCGAAAAGAATGCTTGAGGATACGAAAGATCAGGATTAGGGACAGTAAAGAAGAATCCTGCTGTGGAAGTTGGGCCTTTGAGCGTGCGTATGTTTTCGCCTCCTTCAAAGAGTGTGATGTGCGTGTAATTGTTCAAGTATACCAAAAGCGATGCTGCAGTAGCGCCGAGGGTCTGAGCAAAGATGAAGGGAAGAATTTTACGTTTAGGGAAGCCACGAAATAGGGAAAGAGCAATGGTAACGCTCGGATTACAATGTCCACCACTGATACCACCACTGACCCACACCGCCATCGCAACACCAGCTGCCCAACTGAGTCTTGATTGGAAGTAAGAACCATATGCAGCAACAGGGCGGGTTGAAGAGGACTCGTAGTGCAGATTCACCTGGCATTCTGTGCCAGCACCGAAAATGAGGATGAGGAAGGTACCAAAGAATTCGGCCAGTTCCTCTCGATATAAGTGACGAATGCGTGCCCATGAATTCGGGACCACGTGAGGAGCGTGGGAATAAGGAGCGGTGCTAGACAGATTGGGCGAGCTGGGCGAAGGCCACCATCGAGGAGCTTTGTGCAGTCGAGTTTGCTGATGAGCGAGCGGGGCTGAGGCAGGTAAAAGAGGCGCTGTGTGAGAGGGATCCTCGGGATGCACATCATGTGCGGACAGCGTGGACCTTGTCTTGAGACGAGACATTACTGACAGGTGATCTCTCAATAGACGGGAAGACGTATGATGATGAGCAGTAGTGGTGAGGAAGAGGAAAAGAGGAAAAGAGGAAAAGAAGAAAAGAAGAAAAGAAGAAAAGAGGGAAAGAGGGAAAGAGGGAAAGAGGGAAAGATGTAAAGATGGAAAGAAGGACAGCAGAGATAAGGGAAAGCCTTCTCGACAGTCCGACTAGCATGATGGCAAGTCGAGCAAAGGGTTCATGACGAACTGCAAACGAAGACCAACACTCGGACGCTGCAGTCAACGCCTACTCGCTGCTCTATTATTTCGCCGAACGCCCACGGTCCGCGGCAACTCGCGCCTCTTTGTTTGACCTCACCGAGTCTGTGCTGCGTTTCATTGTGACGAGCCAAGTCAAGTTACTGAAATACAGTAAGCTGCATCCCATCAAACACTGCTCTGTGATTTTGGTCTACACAACAATAATTGCTCTGAAAAGCTGCCGGCGACTTAGATTCACTATAACGATTGCCTCACGCAGGCTGACGTGCCTAAAACGCCCACATTGCGCCTGAGCCCTATCGTTCACCCTTTTTTCCTGACCTTTTCTTGGTGACTTACTGTAAAATTGCAATCGGCACGCCTGGAGCATTCCTCACACATAGCTTCAGTGATGCAACAGAAGATTCCGAAGGGGTATATTGCTTCGCTGGTGGGGAAAGAGAGGTATCTAAAGGTATTGGTCGTGAGTTATGCTCTTGACTGGCGCGGCACCGGTGTGAGAAGGAAATTCAGCGATTGGTATAGCCACCAAATTTGCCCATATTGCTACTAGGCTTCAGCGCCCGTCCTCTATCTAAGACACTGATTCCCTTCAACACCGCAGCTTCATTGATACTTTGCAACCTCCTCTGCTCGGCACATCCACATCCACAGCTAGGGCAATTCTTGACCTTCGTACGTGCTTCCTCTCCCTCTGCCTCACTTGGCCTGAACGCAGGAGCGGTTCCGTGCCCAACGTGCTTGATCCTGAGCTCGTGCAACTCGTTACTCAATTCTTGAATCTGAGCTTCGATTTCTCGCGCTCTCGTTCTCACCTCTTCCGCAATCGTAAGCTGAGGCGTACCCGGTGGAGACAACGCTTCAGCGTCGACGTAATCAGGCTTCTGTGGAGGAACGGGCGAATGGATCGAGTGTTGGAAGGAGGGGGTGAGCGGGGAGTGGACGGGCGAGTGGACACCTTGGGATTGGGTGTCGGAACTACTGGTGGCCGCGTCGAGCGAAGGCAGGCGGGACGCACCAGATGCTCCTCCGTGACCGCTCCAATTGCTATCCGCTGAGCCGGGGACGGTGGGGCCGGGAAGTGTTGTTCCGTGCGGGGTGGGACGGATGTCGGCCAATTTCGGTTTGCGAGGACTTGCAGGTGATGGTGCACAGCGGCCAGCTTCGGAGCTGACAGGTGAGGCCGGGCGGTAGGAGGATGCTGCAGGACTATGCGGTGCGAGCAGGCCCGTAGACGAGGCTGAAGATCCGCCTGAAGTCTCGCGCAGATGGCCTTCAGATAGTGCGGAGGCGTCGAGGAAGTCAGCAGCAAATCCAGAAAACATGGATGATACGGGTCGAATTTGAAGTGCAGGCTTCTGGTCGAGGCTCGCTAGTGGCTTGAGCTCGTCACTCTCCTCGTCGAGACCGGTGACAGAGAAGGATGGCATGGGTGATTTGCTCGATCGTGCTAAGTTCTTGCTGCTTCCGCTAGGAGGGAATGTGGAGACGCCGTCGAGCTCGACACTGACGCCTTTCTCCTTTTTGAGTTTGCGCATGAGGAAACCGCTCTTCTTGTTCTTGATGCGCATGCTCGACTGTCCATCGCTGGAAGGATCTCGAGACAATCCGAGTTCATCGTGCACAGAGTCACCAGAAGCCAAGTAGGGCGACGTTTTATTGGTTGATGATCCGCCTGAAGACGCCAACCACTCAGACTGCTTCTGACGAGCTTGTTCACGTGCTTGTTCGAGCGAGATAAGCTTGTAAGGTACCCCTTCGATGTTGCCGGGAAGCGGAAGACTGCCTGAGGTTTGGCTGGAAGAAGTAGATAGCATGCCAGCATGGTGTGTCGGAGACGTGCCGTTATGGCCACGTGTAGCTGCTGATGCATCTGCTGTGACTTTGCCAACAGGTGTCGACTCATCCTCTGCTGCAATAGAGACAAGACCGTCTTCATCTCCGAGGCTGCTGGTGCGAGCCGCGATATCCTCGGAAGTGACAGTGGAGCGTCGAGTGATATCCATCTCGCGCGTGGGCGGTGTACGCGATCGTGACTGCTCGAGTGGGCTCAAGCGGTGACCGCCTTGCTCATTAGCAAAGCTAAGGCTGTCAGTGGGGCTAAGTGTGTCCTTCTTGTAAGTCAAGCCACGAACACCACCCATGCGCGGCGAAGGCAAGGTGACATGATCATGTTTCGGAGAAGGGATAGGTGGAGAGCATGCTTGATCCCGGTACTTTGAGTTGGAGGACATGATCATGTTGACAAGGTCAGCTTGACTCTTCGAGACGGAAGACCCAGAGTTGCTAGCATGAACGTTCCGAGTCGCACGGATCTTTTCGAAGTCGCTACCAAAGCCACTGGGTGTTACCGGGCTCACAGCAGCCTGGCTGAAGTTGTGTGCAGCGGGAAGCTCCGGAAGCGGTGGCTTGCGTTCATCACCACCCGACCCTCCACCGCCACCCACCAGGCGCAAAGCTTTGGTGAGCTTGCTCTTCTTCGATGCTGGCGCGGCAGCACCAGCAAGGCCCAAGCCCTTGAGCAAGCCGACGGCTGTATTCGAGACACTCTTGGATCGCGAGCGTTGAGTGGCGAACAGAGACTGTACGTCGTCTTCCTTTAGCGCTTCCTGTTCGAGCGATGCAACGCTCACTGAGAGTCCAGAAGGCAAATGGGCCGGGTTAGGGCTCTTGCCGCCTGTGTGTGAGCTATCCACCGATGGCCTCGACCTAAATTTGGAGAATGGCTTCTCGAACGTCTCGCCACTTGGGCGCAGCTGCTCGCGAAGGGATGTTCGACCAGCTGAGCTTGCAATGTCTTCTCCACCAAGCTCCCAGGGAGCCGGGGCGTTCTTCTTGACCTTGGGCCCCAGCGTGCTGATCCTTCGGGCATCAGCAGCGAGCTTGTCTTGAAGCTCGACGAGCATCTTCTCCTCTTCGGCTGCTCCGCCATCGAAGGAAAGCACGGGCGATCGATCGCGACGAGACTTGAATTTGCGTGGAGAGAGAGAAAATTCGCTGGTTGTTGGTACGGGAGGCATCTTTGGAATCAGTGTACCATCCGCCAGTCTCGGTGGACTTGTTTGGGAGGCCACGGTGGTGCGACTCGGGCTGATCCTGTCTGCAGGAGTGGACTCTTGACTGCGTCTGGACGCCGCTTTGACGGGAATAGGAGGTGGCTCCCTGGATGATTTACGAGATGGTACGGGTTGTTCTGGGTGGTCCTCGGCAGCCAGAGGTGCTCGACCGTTGTTTGAGGTGGTTTGCATATCGAACCCATCCGCAAGATCGTCGTTTGGTCTGTCATTTTCGGCTTCAAGCGCGCTGTATTGGCTGCTGCTCTCAAAGCCGCTGGCATCGCTTCGAGGGCTGGGCATGCTTTGCGCGGAAGGGCTGAGCAGACCGGCTGCATCGCTGCCAAGAAGCTGGTTGTTCTGATGCCTTGCTGGTAGGTTGGGAAGAGGAGGAGGGGCCTCTCTACGTCTTGCCGATTTCATGCCGCGTCCTGCAAAGATGGAGCTACCGATGCTCGTGGGTCGTACGTGTCCGTATACGCTGGTGGTTGCATCGCGCTCGCCATTGGCAGCGTGCGAGCTGGCCTGCGTGTCGGCGTCCCAGCTTTCGGCGTCGGAGAATTGATCATCATTTGTGTCTTCATCACGCCCATCATCGCCGGTCCAGACGACATCATGGTGACTAGATCGCTGAGTCCAGGTGCTGGGCGGACGGAAAGAGGGAGCGAGGCCCTCTCTTTCCCTACCGATGGCGCGAGCAAGCTCCCGGGTTTTGTTAACATGACCATGCTCGATGCTAGGACGGCCTTCGGACTCGTAGAACGAATTTGCGGTTGAAACGGGTCTGGATGCGATGGCAGACATGGTGCGATGGATATGCTGGAAGGTGGCCAGCTTCTCCAAATGGGTTTGCGTGGATAGGGGTAACACTTTGGAGTGGGGAATATCGGAGGATGTAGTTGGCCGTGGGCAGTGCTCAAAGGACGGACATGGTCTTGACCTGCTTCCGTCTGTGAGGGTCGTTAACTGGGACGGCGTGATGGCGTCGATCCAAAGGTATGCAGTGGGGCGGATGGGCAATCGGGTGGTGCAACGATGATGGACGTAGGATGTACAACGGAGATAGTGGTACGGCAGATGAACGTGTATAAGCGCGTGAGTCGAATTGAGGCAGTGTTGATCTGACTGTCGTCGGGGAGCGGTAAGGTCAGCTCGTGATGCAGACTCACGAGCTGGGATGGACTGAGCGGTACGTGAAAGCGTATGCGCTAGTGATCAGGCTGAGCACACTTGTTGAGTTGAATCGAGTTTTTGTGGTGCTCAGTCTACACGGAGTCAGTGATTGTATGGTGCAGGCCGGGTTGCAGAATGAGGCACGCTTAACCACCCACTGTGTGCTGAGTATAGTTATTTAGCTACCAGGAACCAAGTTGTGTACATTTCGGAGAAGCAGGAGCCTGGAAGTTCCCTCTCCAAAGCGAGGAAAGCAACGCTTAACCGACTGTGCGTGTTCGCAAGGAGACAGAGCATGAAAACTTGGGGATCGAATTTGAGAGGAATGGTAGGCGGAAAACGAGTGTCTAGGAAACACCTTGCTTGCTTTTTTACCCTCTTTGAATAACAGGCTCGCAAGGCAAGGTGTTGATGTAGCCGAAGTGAGGGTGCAAGCAGGGTCTGACTGCCTCTAAGTTACACCCTCCCCGTCCCCTCCCTTCTGCACGAATGCATTCCGCCGTCATCCCCTACCGCCTTCTCGCTTCTCGCATTCGCCTAGTCCCCGCTCCTCTTTTCGCTGGCCACGCAAGATTCACCATCTTAACATGTGGAAAGATGAGCAGCCAGCCGTATCTGTGTGCGAGCTTGACCATGACCATCTATCGCGCTGGCATACTCTAAGTAAGGTAAACAAAATTCAACGCTTTGCATGTGGATTTTCGACGTTGCGCAGGGCGAATGTATTTAGATCCGAGCTACATTACAACAATGTCATTACAAGAATGTAATTTACTGTACATGAATCAACTTCTGTAGGTTATTTCATACTGTGCATGTTCGAGATGAGGTCCGAGTCCCGACCAAAGGATCGAGCAAGGTAGCATAGTACTCGGATGCTTTGATGCTCTGAGCAAAAGGTGTCTTCTACAAGTCTGAGATGGGCTTAGCTTGACTTGTGACTGTGTCCGCGTGGGTGCTCGTGCTATAGCCATATGCGAGGAAAATCGTTTCAATCTCAGCTCCGAAAAGAAACAGGAAAAAAAGAAGAAAAAAAACATACACACAGATCAAGAGAGAGAGGTGAAAGAGAGGGATCGGCAGGCGTGTCTCATCCACATCTCGTCCGCAAGCGCGGAAGGGTTAGACGCGTCACGCTTTCCGCTGCATCGATCGGGCTTCACTTAGCATAACCAGTTCAAAGCTTGATGTGTGTTAAGCCACGTCTTGGGCTGCTTTCGCTATGCACTTTTCTGGCCGTCATTTTGCCATATTTTTACTGAAACTCCTATCAGAAGTAATCTAAATTTACTTTACTTTCGCAATAGCACCTTCGGCTCTCCTCACACATCTCTTACAGCATTCGGCAGACATCCCTTGACTGTTCTTGACCAACCATCCTCATAGGCACATCCTCCACTCGTGAAAGTCAGTTTGTGACAAGCAGACGAACGGTGGATCTGCACCACCTGGCAAGCTAGAGTAGAGTTACCTATCGCTATCGCGCGAAAGCATCGAACCAGCGCAGATTGAGAGGCATGATTCCGAATTCCGAATTCCGAATTCAAGAATCAATAGTGTGAGTAGGACGTGCATGCGTACGCCCACGCAACCTGGAATCACCAATTACGCGGGTCCAACTCCACTTTCATCCACACGTCGCAAGGGTTCTCACCGTCATTATAACATTTCGCCATCCCTGCTCTCAGCAAACCCAAGCAAAACCACGAAAGTCAACCAAGCCCATCGAACATCAGCAAAGACACAAGGGTCAATCTTACGTAAACCACTACACAAAGGTAGAATCAACATCACACTCGGGATTCACCGAGGCAGATAGCGACGACGATGCAGGCCGTGCAAAAGTTCATATTTGGACCATCCCAAGAAGGTAAGATCATCTCATCAAATAGTCGACACATCGCGCCTCGCCACATGTACCACGCTGATGATGACCACCAATCTTGCTTCGACCTCGCATAATCACAGAGAGGGTGAAGAAAGTCCAATCGCAACTAAGATCAGAACAGAGATCGCTGGATCGCGAGATGCGCCAGATCGACCAATCATCGAGCAAGACAAAATCAGAGATCAAGAAATTGGCCAAAAAAGGCGATGTCAAGAACGCAAAGATTCTTGCAAGGGAGGTGGTAAGGGCTCAAAAGCAGAAGAACAGACTAGCAGTGTCCAAGGCGAGGCTGAATAGCATTCACATGCAGCTTCAGCATCAACTAGGTAAGTGCAGCCTCGTCTTCATGTGTCGTACAGCCGACGCAAGCACAACTGACTCGACTTTATCACGTACGAAACGATCTTAACGGTACACACGCAGCAATGTACAAGGTCACAGGCAGCATGCAAAAGTCGACAGAGATTATGAAGCTATCCAATCAACTGGTCAAGCTGCCAGAAGTTTCGGCTATCATGAGGCAGATGTCTGCAGAGATGACCAAGGTAAGTGCATCCTTCCTCTTTCAAGTGCACTAAACGCGGTAGTCTCGTCTGCAAGAACATCGCAAGAGTAGAAACAGGATCTCACTGACACGTTTCTGATGCCCCGCCGACACTTGACCTATCGCACCATCTCACCATCCACGACCCAATTCACAGGCTGGAATCATGGAAGAGCTCATGGAGGATACATTAGACTCAGGCGTGCTAGGGGAGGATGAGGATGAGATGGAAGAAGAAGCGCAAGAAGAGGTGGATAAAGTTTTGTACCACTTGACGGATGGAAAGCTGGGACAGGCAAGTACAACGGATGGCTTACCGGATTTGGCTATCGAAGATCCAAAATTGAATGAGGCTCAAGAAGAACAGGATATGCAGCGTATGCAAGCTGCACTCGATGGTCTCCTTCGAGGTTGAATCCACTACAAAACATCTTCCAAGTCCATTCAACCCCAACGATGAATATCGCAAGTCTCGCGCAACCAATCCTTCGCCTCCAATGTTTTTCCACCTCATCTCACTTGTACTTGTACCCGTAATCGCAGATTCTACGCTTCCGTCGGCTGCAATCCTAATCGTAGCCTTCGTCCGAGTATCGTACCATGCAAATAAACCTGAAAAGCCGCCTTGGCATCCAAAACTCCACTCCTGTGTCCAGTCGCGTCCGACATTACTCAACCTTTGGCTCCAACTGCAATCTATGCTTAGCATTCTCACGCCGCAACAATCAAAACAAACATCAAGGCACATACAAACGAAACACGACAAGCAAAATATGTGATAGACCGATATGCTCAGATTGCTGCTGGATATCTGAGTGGGTTGAGTTGCTAGCGCTGGCGGTAAAAGTACAGAAAGATACAAAAGCGACCAAGAGGAAAAAGAAAAAAATAATAATTTGAGAGTAAAGAGAAATAGAGATCGGGTGGGTTTGGGCTATATGGCAACTCTTTCGAGAAATGCTAAAGGGACACCACGACGCGCTGCACCAAACGCGTCGGGCCGAGACGAGAGTAACGAGGGGGCGCAGACCGGAACCAAATATTCTACTAGAAGCACACGCTTACTTGGAGGAAGAGAATTTGGTGACGGACTTGGTGCCTTCGGAGATAGCGTGCTTCGAAAGTTCACCAGGGAGGATAAGACGAACGGCGGTCTGGATCTCTCGCGACGAGATGGTCGACTTCTTGTTGTAGGAAGCGAGCTTGGATGCCTCGGTAGCGATGCGCTCGAAAATGTCTTGGACGAACGAGTTTAAGATGGCCATTGCCTTGTTGGAGATACCAGTGTCGGGGTGAACCTGCTTGAGGACACGGTAGATGTAGGTCGAATAGGTCTCTTTGCGGACCTTGGTGGCCTTCTTCCTGTCGCCAGACTTGGCGGGAGCCTTGGAGGTCTTCTTGGCAGCCTCAGCAGGGGCCTTGCCAGCTGACGAGGCGGGCGCCTTACCAGCGGTGGAGGAGGGCTTCTTCTCAGCGGGCTTGGGAGGCATGTTGAATAGAGTAGTGAGGGGTGGGTGTCCGAAAGGGGTGAAGAAGAGTGTTGGAAGAACTTGATGGATGAGGAAGAAAAGGGAGAGAAGGGCGAGTCGGAGTGAGTAGAGCGTTTCTAGGTCTAGGTTATAAACCAATCTGACCCTGATGCTTGCCAATGACAGCGTAGTGCGGCGCGTCCACTGCTGTTCAGAGGGCACTTTGGTAGAGAGACACATGCAATTTGCGCAAAGAGGGCTGCTGCGCGTCTACGCTTGTTGCGTGTCAGAGTGATGAGCTGCAGTACCCACCGAATTGCGCTGATACGAGCGAGCGAGGCCAACTCAGCCCGAGCGTGCGCACGCGTCTTGCGCAAAAACGAGAGAAGGGCTGAAATGCGGTGCAGCAGATCGCTTTGTGAGAAAGGAGGGAGCGGAATTTCTCGTGATTTTTCAAAAAATAAAATAAAAATCAAGGGCCCCCACATCAGCTCTTCGATATTTGGGCGACCACTTTCAAACACGGCCATTCGATTTCTGGGAAGACCAAATGATTTCCTGCAATCTTCGTTCCAAAAGGCGACGAAGCCTCTTAATGAGGATGTCCATTAATCCTGCCTTCTTGCATCTAAATTGTGATTCACAACCCTTTTTCTGATTTCTGGCATAATTGGAGCCTTTTTGCTCTTCGTTGCCCATAATTGATCAATCTTCCCCGCTTCCATCGTTCGACCTTCAGGCAGACACCAGAAGGCTTTCACCTCTTCTTCAGAAATCAGATGCCCATACAATGTGGCTTCGCGCGACTAGGGATACCGAACAAGGATTCCAATGCAGAAACACATTTGATGAAGGCTTCAGATGCTCAAAGGACTGATCTAGGCAACATGAGGCTGTAATCGCGGGGTGTGCCGTTAAATGACTGAGCTTCGGCAGGAAGACTTAATTGGCACCTTCGAAGTTTCTAATTGTTCTAGCGCAAATGCCTTTATGTTTTTCGACGACTGCAATGGATCCAGTGGGGGTTTGCTTTGTATTCTGCTGTTCATGGGCGTCGAAAATATTCCGTCCTGAAATTTAGTGGCCCGGATCAACGCGTCATTGTCTGTGGGAATTCTCCCACTGGAAAAATTGAGGTCATGACGCTGGAAGCCAGACCGCGCCCTTGCTGCATAAGGCTGAGCAGTCTGCAGATGCTATGCCGCTGCAAAACCTCGTTCGACAGCTGCCCGAGTGACAGGTCGCGTCGCGAGGTGCTGCACGCAACACTAGGATGGGTCTGCCTCTGCCTTTGCTTTTGCGTAGCGCAGATCGGCGGGAGGCCAGCTAAACCGACGCTGTGCGCTCGCGCAAGGACCTCCCAAAGATGATAAAACCCTGAACTTGAATCGGCTGTATACCTTAGGCCTCCCTTCTCTACCTCTCCTTTCTTCCTATCGTACATTCGCTGCTCAAGTCTTCCGACAACCTCAACCAACCCTAACCCCCTTCAACCCCCCCTCAATACTTATCTACAACTATGTCTTCCGGTGGCAAATCTGGTGGCAAGGCTGGTGACGCCTCTTCCAAGGCCCAGTCCCGATCGGCCAAGGCTGGTCTTCAGTTCCCCGTCGGTCGTATCCACCGTCTCTTGCGAAAGGGCAACTACGCTCAGCGTGTTGGTGCCGGTGCCCCTGGTACGTATCCTTTGCTTCTTTCGTCCACTCAGTCGTATCGGTAGGAGATCATTCGACTCATACATTGTCCCCCTTTGTTTTTTATTCGTCTCATACAGTCTACCTCGCTGCCGTCCTCGAGTACTTGGCTGCCGAGATCCTTGAACTTGCCGGTAACGCCGCCCGTGACAACAAGAAGTCGCGTATCATTCCCCGTCACCTTCAGCTCGCCATCCGCAACGACGAGGAGCTCAACAAGCTCCTTGGCGGTGTGACTATCTCCCAGGGTGGTGTCTTGCCCTTCATCCAGTCCGAGCTCCTCCCCGCCAAGTCGGGCAAGCCCAAGAAGGCTGGTGGCTCGCAGGACATCTAAGCGTCTTGACTTTGGTCGAACGCTTCCCTTGTTCTCGCATCTGCACTGTACTATCACACCATATCTTCCACCACCTCTTGCCCGTGACCTTGTCTTTCGGCATCGTCTAGGACAGACTCGGTAGATGCTGCAGCCTGGACGGGCTGTGGTACTTTCATCCTTGCTCTCCGCTATTCTTTCTACTTGTGTCTTCTCGCTTTTCTTTTCTTTGTGTTCATCCTTGTACTACTACTACCACCATGGGCTCGGCGGTCAGAACAGGGCCCCGCCAGCTACGCAACACCAGGCATCATACCATCCTGTTAATGTCTGTCTTTTTGTGTGTACCGCTTGAACGTAGTGTTGATCTTACTTGAATGTTGCTTGAGACTGCGTGTATGGTATGGCGAGCGCCATCGGTAATGATGCTTTTGATTTACTACGCGCGCTCGGCTTTGCACTGTGCAAGAGGCCGTCGTTAGCTAGCACCATCCTGCTTCTTTCGTTATTCTCTGCGACGCATGAAGGAACTCGCTGAAGACTCTTACGATTGCACATGCAGAAGTATAGGGGAGAAGTGAAGTCGCAAAAGCTGCCAGGAAATAAGGGTTGCAAAAACAAGCTTTTAATTCACACAATGTCCGCGGTTGTGGGCCTGCATTGTCTTGCCTTTGGTCATTGACGCCGACGAGGAGCCGTCATATCACCGTCGCCTTCACGATCTTGATTTCTTCTCGTGGTCTGTAAGAGGGTCGTAGCACGAGAGCAGAAAGGTCAGCGGTCCATTCAGCTAAGTTTGTAGAAATGCAAACTGGAGACTCACCTATCGTCCTTGGTCTCTGCAACTCCGATCTCGCGAACGGGTTGCATACCATCGGAAACACGACCAAAGATCGTATGTTTCCCATCTAAGAACGGTGTCGGTGCTAATGTGACGAAGAATTGGCTCCTATTCGTGTTCGGTCCTGAGTTTGCCATCGCGAGAATACCAGCTCCAACGAATCGAAGCTCGGCACTGATCTCGTCCTCGAATGCACCACCATATATTGATGCACCACCAGAGCCCGTACCTGTAGGGTCGCCTGTCTGGATCATAAAGTCGCTGATGACACGATGAAAGATGATGCCATCGTAGAAACCCTGTTTGGCGAGTTGGTAGAAATTGGCGCATGTCTTTGGCGCATGTTTCCAGTAGAGCTCCAAGACGATGCGACCCATCGAGGTGTCGAGAACCACTGCACCGCTATCTTTGCCTGATATTGACATGATCGTCAAGCCTGCTTCTGATAAGATAATTACGTGAAGACAGTGAACGAAAAGGTCGGGAGGACGAGGTTGATAACGTACCACACGTTTTGCATATGCACGCACAAAAAGCGCGAAATTAATTTGGCCGAAGAAATCCGGGTAAGGGTCCAGTCAATCGGAACCGAGTGACGCACAGACACGCTTTGTTGTTCTGCACTGCAACACAATCATCTTGTAGCTTCTTGTCACCAACACCACCACCACCACCACCACCACTACCCACAAGAGCACACACTCACTTTCCATTCGCGAAATAATCTCATCGCGACGGCTGACTGGCCTCAGGTGTCATAGCTACGGAGGATGTCGATGACTTCGCAGCGTCAGCCTGACTCTGCGACAGGAGCCAACGCCAACGCGCCTGGAGCCGCTTCCATGTCGACAACACCAACGAGGCACGGCCGTGTAAGGCATTCCTGGACAAATGCATCACTCACCTCCAGCTCTGGGAGCACCAGCACAGACTTACCCTTCCACACACTCCCGCGGCGCCCATCCGTATCAAATGAAGCCAGCCGCATCTTTCAAGCCACTGGCTTCGATCCTTTCGGTACGGAACCTGATACACTCTTCCGTTCTTTGACTGTCAAAGAGGTGGAAGTGTACGAGCGAGCCGTCCGCGCTACAGCACATGGAAAGCAGGAGGAGCTTCGTGCACTCGTAGGTCAGCGCTACGAAGATCTGCTTGGCACAGCCACCACCATCGTCGACATGGCCGGCAGCTCGAGTCAGCTATCTCAGAGGCTCAACGAGCTTTCCGAAGGCGTCAGGTCGGCCGCCTTAGACAAAGAGAAGAGTGAATTTGCGAGAAAAATCAGCAGGCGCAAAAGCTTCCTACCCACTCCGAACGTGCCTGTCCAGCCAGACGCGGACCCATCTTCGCTGCAGCAGGAAGCGGTCTACGTGCTCGGCGCCTCCTTGCGGCTGATCATGGACGCTCCCGAGTACGTCTGGAAGTCCATAGAAAAGGGCAAGACTTTGCAGGCTGCCTGGGCTTTCATGCTCGCTCGAGCTACCTGGTGGGATCTCATTGACACTGCACCACTTCCAGACTCACCGTCGGCAGCCCAAGGGGATGAAGGCATCAGCTCCGCTTCTGCAGCTAAGTCCCTGCTCGGAGTCAACGTCAAAAAGGCCTTCCCATTCATCGAGAAGCAATGGCAGAGCATGCAGCCTATGCGCAAGCAGATTGTGCACCGGGCGATGGCGCTGCTCTCGGACACAGAACTCGAATCAATGGCAGTGGTGGATCAACTTGCTGCCCTCGTGCTCATTGACGGCATCAAGATCGACCAGGCTATCCATTCTTTACTTTCGCAAAGATTAACGGCGATGCGCCGTATGATGCACAGACGTAGAACAAGAGCTACAGGGCAGAATCGTCGATACACCGCGACTGGCAGAGAGAACGAGGCAGAAGCCACTCTAGCACACGAGGGCAAGGAGGACAGAGCAGCAAGGACGTCTCAAACGATAGCTCAGCTAGTGAATCTCTTTGCTCGAACACTGCAACACCTTCTCCAGATCTTCATGCTTCCTCCAAAATCAGGAGCGACCACGAGACCCTTGCTGTTGCATTTTCTCATATTGATCACGGACGCAGCCAAATTTACTACCAGTTCTCCTGCGGGCGCCTCTCCTACCTCGGAGCGCACGTTCCTGCTCCCGAATCCTGCATCACAGGCCGACGCTCCGACAGCAAGGCAAAGCGCTGCGGCTCTTCGTGCCCTCCGAAGAAGATCAAGTCATGGCTTGCCGACAGCGGAGGCCATCGAAGAAGTCGCATCTTCAGCAGAGCCAGGTCGACCAGCACCAGAGCAACCTCGAGCCCTACGAGTCTCCACAGTCAGCGTCGTCACCTCCCTGCCTAGCGCACGCGTCCTTCTACGTCTACTCCCCCCATCGCTTTGGCGCTTTGCCCCACACCTCGACCTGGAAAGCCAAGAGTGCCATGTCCCGAAACAGGTCCTAGCGGAGGTCTCTGCATGGTCGACAAAGGCACGAGATATTGTTGTCGGAACCTCTGGCAGCACCGCTCCAGATACGCTGCGCTTCCTGCTCTTCGAACTCTCCGATGTAAGCGAACTTGCGCTCGTACGTCGTTCGCTCCGCCTGACAGTGGACCGTACGCTTCGGATCGTCACCCGTAAGCTCTCGGCCGACGATGGCGCAACGGACGAGCGTCGCCAGGAGGCAATCGTCAAAGTACACTTTGAGCTCAAGCAACTGAAAGAAGCCATCGATGCGATCCTGCGAGAGCGCCTCTTGCACCTCACGGAGCAGAAGCTGAAAGATGCTGTGCAAGAGCTGATAGACAGCACCCAGCAAATGGTGTTTTCTTTGCGGTCGGGGTCGAAAGTAAGAGACATGGCCGAAGGTGCACTTTCAATGGGGTCGAAAGTAAGAGACATGGATGAAGATGCACTTTCAATGCCACTGGATGCACTCTTTCATCCGATCGAAGCAGACTCTCTTCGAGATCGCATTGGTAAAGGCGAGACACAAAACCCGACGAGTGCAAGTCGAATTTTCGCCGCAGCCCTACAGGACCACATTTGCGGTCGTTCCAAACAAGTTCATCAGTTGGCGAGTCTGTACGAGACTCCTTTGGCGACACTTTCGGAAGAGGTGCAATTGTATTGGATGGAACTGGAAGCGGATGAAAGTTTCGCTGATGTAAGTGAAGCTGTGCGAGGGCAGTTTGAGAACATCCTTGCAGCTTCGAGAGCAGAGGTTCAAAAGAGCTTGGTGGAGATGCTTGACCAACCGCAACCGAGTGAAGGGACTGGGTTGTCGATGGCGACAAGCCTCGTGATCCGACTCATTGCCGTGCTTGCCAAGGATGTCAACGACGGGTTCAAGATTCGATCACCAGTCAAGACAGCGCTCGAACGATTCTGGAGACCACAGCTCGACTCCCGCATCTCTTCTTTGCTCAAAAAGGATATCGTGAATCAAGTTGGTTCAGAAGCCTCAGTCTCGCCATTGATGCTTACCGCTTTGGCCATCGTCTCTGAGTCCATCGTCTGCCTAGGCCCAGCTCTAGCAGGTCCAGAACTAGCTCAGCAAGTCCGCGACGTGCTCGAAACCGTGGTCGCTAACGGTTTTGCAACCGACGTGGACGCGGACGCAATCCGCGCACTGCTAGCGTGCGACGCTACAAGCTTGAGCAAGTATATTGCAGCGAACATTAACTTGTATCGCATCCGCCTCACCCTGTCCCCGCTCGTATCGGCGCTCGCGATGACAGCGTCAGGATGGGAAAAAGGTGAGGGTGGGTTGACGACAGGAATGATTTTGACGAGTGCAGAACCAGCATCTGCTTCGGTAGAAAAGGTGAGACCGATCTTGACGGTTCCGAGGGGGAAGACAGGGCGGTTCTCTCCACTTCCGGTTCGTTGAAAACATCAAGCTACCTGCTGCGTGTTACTTTTGGCGTATTCAATTTCATCGATACGACAGGCGTATCAAGAGTATCATCATGAGTCTCATGTCCGTGGAGCAAACACGAGAGAGCGCGATAGGCTCGGGTAGTCTTCTACCAGTCTTTCTCATCTTTACCGACGTTTGAAGACGCGTGGAAGAAATGGCGGTGCCGACAATGAAAACCATTCGTGTTGCTGCAACTCCCGATCCCACAAGCTGCCTGCGCTGACTTGATGTGGCAAAGCTGTGTTTCCCGACTGTGTGAGTTTCGCGTGGCGGACCTACTGTATACAGGACGTCCCCTTGCCAACCTCACATATCGCGTCTCGTGAGGCTTGCAGCGCGGTCGGAAATCGGGGTGCCAAAATTTCGCCCCAAAGACGCGAGCGAGCTATATTGCAAAGTTGTGAGAGTGAACAGGCTGCTTCCTTGTTTCTACATTCAGTCGTCCGACGCGATTCGCATCCAAGGAAAAGACCACCGCAAATCGTACTCGGGCAAAGGACCACGTCGTCTTTGCTCATCCTTTGACATCAAGATACGGCTTGAAAAGAAAGGTCGACCATACTGCCAGCGGACTTTACAGAGGAAGAGCCCCAACTAAGGGCTAACATCATAGTTTGAGATCCGCGTCTCCACCCTCGACGAGACACGAAGCACGACCTACGAGCGACTCCCTGTCCAACCTTCAAATTCATACTGGAAAGACCCAAAACCTTTGACGCATATCCGCAACGCCGGTTGAGGGAACGAGTGACGAACGACCCCGCTGGTAGCCCTTAGCAAGGCAAAACGATTCGAGGTCCGCATCATCACGATAATACAAAAGTCGGAGACAGTCGCGAAAGGACTGTTCATCAAGAGCTGCAAGCAACATCATCGCTCAGGAACGCTCGTTTGAACAGAACAGAACGAGAGCTTCTTGATTAGAACTTGTCGACAAGTGTTAACATCAATCCTGTGCTCACCAAGATTGATGCCATCTGCCCCGCTTACAGCATCCATAGACAGAGCGCAAGACGATCACAACCTCGTTAGAGAAAAAGAGAAGACACAACGTGCTGCTGTCCGACGCGTCATACCTGTGACTCTGAACCTCAACAACCAGAACGCATTGTCAGAAGGTCACCAGAATCACGTACAATCAAGTGGAAGAACGAGCACAAAACATATCGCAACTTCCGACAGACCTCAGTCTCAGCACAGTAGGTGCGTACTCCTTGAGAGCGATCATCATCCCATGACGCCAACGGGTCTTATTTCGACGAAAACCTCGTCTCTACCACCGAATTGGTTCGAACTTGCTGTCAAGTCCAAAGCTGCAGAACTGCGAGAAGCCCATCGCAAGATGTCTACCACTTCATCTTTGCCAACAGAGATTCAATCGGAAGAGCAAGTCGCCTCCTCTTCAACATGTCCGCAATCCGCACCCGCTCAAGATGCTGACCAAGAGATGCCTGCTATCAAATCTGAGCCAATTCAGCAGCCACTGTCTCGAGCAGATGCGCAGCTTGCCGCAAAGTCCGAAGCTACGTCTTCGAGTGCTCCGTTAGCAGGCGGCCTTGTGAGTGCCCAAATCAGCGCAGCACCGGAAGCACCAGCAGCAGGCATCTGTGCTGCTGTCTCAACTGTCCAACAGCAACCAATGGAATCCGCAGCACCATCACTCGCCAGCACGAGCAGCAATCCCTCACTCGAAGGCGATGCATTACGGACAGAGGTCATGGGACCTCCTCCCACTTTACCTGCAGATCCAGCTTACCCTCCGCTAAACCCAGTAGTGACAGACGTATGGGTGCATGCTCCAGCCCCGAAGCGAAGAGGCCCCAACACCCTCGCCAATGGTACGCACAAGAAAGCGCCTCCAACAGTTGCGCCTGCCGATTTTACCCCTCCCACCAATCGCAACGGCAAGATGCCTTATGCCCTCTTTCAGACAATAAAAAAGGTTCCCGCGGACGCAGCAAAGAGCTCTGGTATTTCAGTTCGATCACAAAGGTATGTATTGGTTGTTCCAAGGCTCATGACGTGGCTTCCATCCTTCATTCTGGCGCAAAAGAAGGGTACAACAGCAAAGATCGGAGCAAGGTGGGCTTGTACGGCTTCGGCATGCACGCAGTCACTTGGGGGCGCGAGCTGGCACGTCCTGGCATCAAGCAGGTTGGATGATGTAGCCAGCCACACCACCGGCGAGGCTTCACAATGATTGCTCACCAAAAGCCAAAGGTTGCAGAGGTGTGCGCAATGCATTGGCTAACTTAACGCGGCCGATCTACGACTCAAAGCGGCTGCCGCAACGGCAACGAAAAGAAGCGGATGGACGGAAAATTTACCCGAAATTCAACAAGAGAGTCGAGACAGCCAAGCAAATTTCGCGCAGACTCGATCCGCAAATTATCAATCTGTAGGGCGAAGCAGCTTAGCCTCGGCCTGTCAGTCCTATGCATTTCTCGACGCTTCGTTCCGAGCCCATCACTGACAACGCCTCCTTCTTCCCGTGCCTGGCTAATTCTGACTCTGGCGATGACACATCGACCCTCTTAGCGAGTCAACAACTCTTGGCGATGCACCATCTTTGCCAAAGCAAGGAGAAGCTCGAGCTGACGCCTCGGTATCGGTAGAGTGCAACGCGGTAGATCCTCTCCTCGCTGACGTCTTGACGGACGCTGAATCGGTCGCCACGGCGACGGCCACACGCGAGACCAGTCCTGACGCTTCTATCGTTCAAGATAGCAGAGCTGAGATTCCTACGGGAGCGTCTGGATCAGCACAAGCACCTTCCATGGTTCAGCCTGCGCCAATACCGTCGAATACAACTTTGCTCAATATTGCCAGCTCAACGCCGGCTGCAGTTCCTTCTGCTGTCGAATGGGTTGATGCGTCTCCGTCGGCCAGTATGCGTCGCAGTCCCTCCAACCGATCAGCATCCGTACAAGCATCGCAATCCATCACAAACGCGTATGCCGATCCAATGGGTCTGAAAAAGCACCGCGAGTCACTGTTGCAAGATGCAGCACGTGACAGCCGATCTCCCTCTGTCAGCAGTGCTGGTGCAGGTCCTGCTAGCACCACCACAGCAACTGCTGCAGGAGGCAAGAAGAGCAGTGTAGCGAGAACAATTGTTCCACCACCCATGGTCGAGCCTCCTCATGGAATGATGTACACAATCGACGGCAAGCTTCGCACCATCCCTGGGATTGCTGGTGCCATTATTTCGACAGGTTTCGGTTCGACTTTGACCAATACCAACTTCACTCCCCGTCACGAAGACAAAAGCGGCGCGAACAACGATTTCTGCGAAACTTGCGGTGGGCATGGTCGCTTTGTGTGTTGCGATGGATGTCCTCGCAGCTTCCACTTTCACTGTATGAGCCCTCCCTTGGATATTGACGAGATGCCGCCGAGCAATGCCGTCGAGGTGTTGGGACCACCGAGGGCAGGTGCAGCGCAAAAAGGGAAGGGTAAGGCGAGTACATCAGGTACGAGTGCGGATCTGAATTTGGACGAGATGTGGTTCTGCAACGTTTGCGTGGCGGAGCGCAAGCCCAAAGCCGTGTCGAAGCCGAAAGGGTTGGGACCATTTGGGTATTTATTGCCAGTGCTGGAACAACACAATCCCAAAAGCTTTCAACTGCCCGCTGATGTGCGTACGTACTTCAAGGACGTGGCCACCGCCAACGATGGCGACTACGTCAACGGAGGCATGCTTCGACAGGTGAAGCCGAACAAGCATGGTCAGATCGAAGCGCGCGACCCTTATCGGCTTAAGGACAAGAATGGCGACGCCGTACTTTGCTACTGCTGCGGCGGAACAGCGCTGCCTTCCGCGTCCGAACGATCAGCACCCGGCAGCAGGATTATCTCAAAAGCCCCCATCGCCTCGGCTCCCGCAGACCACACCATTTGCGAGGGGACGGGGTGGCGCAAGACCGTCTCTTGCGACTTTTGCCCTCTCCACTGGCACATTGACTGTGTCGACCCACCTATGCTCGGCATGCCTTCTAACCTTCGCAGATGGATGTGCCCAGCCCACTCTGATCATGTCAACGACCGTCGCCGTATTCCCCGCGTTGGTACCGCTGTACCCAAGGTACTCGACCTTCCCATGCCTTCAACCAAAACAATCGGCCCTAGAAAGCACTTCCGCACTCGCGTCCTCAATAATGGCGACATCGATATCATCCCCGATCCCATGGAAGAGTTGATGGGGGCAAACGGGATCACCGGAAGTCTGCAAAGTGGGGTGAAAGAGATCATTGTGGTGCCAGGGGTGATTGATGCACCGAGTCTCACGGCAGGGGGCTCGAAATTGGCAAGTAAGATCAAGTACAGATTTCCTGAGAAGGTGATCCGCACTGATTTCTGGAGCAAGCTCAGAGCAGATGAAGCGGCCTCGATCGGCAGTGTCTTCTACATCGCTGCGGACGAGATTGTACACAAGACGCCGACGAGACTGGTAGCCATGCAGGATGGAGTTTCGCCAACTGAGTCGAGGTATCGACCCTTTGGGCAACGTCAGTATCCACTGAGCGGTCTTGACGCACTTGCCGACATCGCCACCACCAGGCTAAGCACAGATCATCTCGTCTCGCATGAGTCGGAAGACCTGGCCTTCAAGATTCCCTCGCGTACACGCCAGCTCGTCGCTACCGCTCTCGGCATCGATCTCACCAATGAAGACGTGCCGGAATCCAACCTTCGCTCGAATCTCGATTTCCGAGAGAGCAGCAGCGATGACAGCTCCAGTGAGCTATCGAGTCTTTCGGAAACGCCCGAGTCCAGCCCGTCTATACCCGCTTTTGCACCAGAATCTACACCCGCGCCTGCACCGGCGCCAGAATTAGTCGCACCTGCAGCACAAACTTCCGCTGTCCAGCACAACGGAACATTGTCAGAGGAAGAGTTGATCAAGCAAATCGCAAGAGAAGCAGCTACGGGAGTGAGTTCGGGCGATCCAATCAGGCTGTCCAAGCGCAAGGCTGCTGTTGCTGCTGAAAGCGCGATTGCTGGGTCTCCCAACACTCCAAACAAGAAGCTTCGCTCGGCATCACCTGCCAATGTTGCTCTCACACCAGCGCCAAAGGTCGCCACAGTGCCGTTGGAGATCAAGTCGAAAAAGATATCGCTTAAAGCCATCTTGAATGGCACCGGATCCAAGGGAAAGGAGAAAGTGAACGACAAGGTGATGGACAAGGGACTAAATGAGAGTCAGGTTGCGTTGAGAACGGCGTATCACTTGGCAGAACAGTTTGCCGAGGAGAGAAAGGAGATCGAGCAGTTGAGAGCGATCAAAGAGCTCATGCAGTTGAAGGGTCAGAGAAGGTTGTTGGAGTTTTTACTTTCGCCGAATGGCGACGAGCCCGAATCGTCTTCTTGAATTGAGTTTGATTCACAACTCTGCTGATCTCACGGCACTATTCCGTTCATAGCACTGCTACGCTCCATAGCAATGCTTATGCTCTCAATCCAAACTCACATACACGCATCTTTTCATATATCCTCCATCGTCCGTGAGATCGTGCTCGTGAGGGCTGTAGAATCGAAGCTCGCACACTGCCGGACTAGCCTTGCTTCCACAGCTCAGCAGACTTGCTCTGACTTGCATTCACAACGGTCATGTGAAAGGTTGGACTGGCTGGCGTCACGTGGACTTGCCCAGTTATCGATTCTACAAAATTCAAGCGGGCGCGACCCATGTCCCCCCGATTTTTATTTTTTTTTTATCCATCATTGAGACTTGAGGGATGATCTCACTGATATACATGTTGTAGAACTTGCGGATTGGTCTGTTCAACATGTCGAACGGCTTCTGAGAAGAGCCCATTGATCCAACTGAACCAATCGCGTGTGAAATCGGACGCATTCCTAACGTTGATCGACTCGTGAATCAAGCCTGTGCCGGCTGTGGTGTTACGGAGGAGACTCAGACATTCGAGTTGTTCTTGAGCATCCGTTGTGGTAAGAATCTGCATCACACGACTCATGGGCCAAGCGTAGCCCGTTCCGACATGAGGACCGCCAATACCGCTAAACGCTGGACCGGTGAAGAACCACTTGTTGGTGGCTTCGGACAGGACAAACTTTCGAGTGCGCTGGTACACTGGATCCGAAGCGTTAAGGTATCCAAGGTATGGAAGGGAAAGGAGAGATGGTACGTTGGCATCATCGGCAAAGTATGAGCTACCATAACCATCTACCTCGAACGCAAAGATGTCACCACCTTGGGCAAGACGGTTGGGGAGGATAGCTTGTTGGGTGATAGCTGCCCTGATCTCTGCAGCGAAAGCTTTCGCATTCAACGCTACATCAGACATGCTCTCGACCTTGTCGAGGAGAGGGTAGAGGTGTTCAAGGGCAACAGCCAACTGTGCATTTGCCGGGATGAGATAGGGGAAAGTAGTGGCGTCGTCTGAAGGCCGGAAGGCTGACTTGACCAGACCGTTGCGTTTCGCTGGTTCTCCCCAACCTTTGTCGGCTTTGGTTTCGGTAGCTGATCGATCGAGACGCTGGAATCGATAGCCTCCGCCTTGGAGCGTACCGAACCTCTCTGCCCATTCGCTCTTCTCGGTGATGTTGGGCGGAAGAATGGTGGTTGTGTTGCTCATCTCGTACGCATAGACTTCCTCTCTGGATCCACGCTGTTGGCTCCTGAGAGCATCGATCGCCATTCGAACTGCCCTCTGCCAAAGCTTGTTGTGTACGAAGTCGGTAAGGTTCGAGTACTCTGCAATCAGCGAAGGAAGACGCAAGTGTGCGGCGAGCGAGTCAACCTCCCACTTTGTCTCCCACAGATACACTCCATCGGTTCCTTCAACTTCAGTGTAATTGCTCGGTGGCTGGGGAGGGTAGTGCGCTTTACTACCTGGCACGGGAGGCTGTACCCAGTCTGCGGTGCGCGAGTCGCCGACTGCTGGGTTGTGCTTGTTCGTGATGGTAGCCGACTTGGGCGGACCGAACGAGTTTGCGAGGGGATACGTCAACACCTGCTGTGACTGCTGGTATAGCAAACCCAAGGCCAACCGGTACAGCTTGATCCAATCCTTGTCTCCAACAGTGTACGGCTCGGGAGGAGTCTGAAGCAGGGGAAGATAAGTAAAGATTTGATTGGAAGAGTCTCGAAGCCATGCGGCGAGAATGTCTCCAGTAATGATGAAGGCTCGTGGGAAAGCGGTAGAGCTGTCCCGGTTGTTGAGCTGAAGATCGGTCCAAGCGACGGTGGTATCCAACGTGTTCGGGTAGGCATTCTCAAAGATCCTCTTGATTGCAGGGTCAGCGATCTTTGCACTTATACGTCGGATCTCTGCCTCAACTAGACGACTGCGAAAGCGGCGCTCGGAGGTCTTTGGGCGCGCATCGGGAAGTTGATCAAGGGGGAGGGATGGATTAGGCTCCGGCCATTGGTATGAAGGGTCGCCGTATGCGTCTTCAGTAGCTTTTCCATCGGCGTTGCGCTCCATCAAACTGGATGGAAGGAAAGCAGTCTGTGACCCTGTTTCGGGTGATAAATTAGCAGAAGCAGAACCACCCAAGATCAGGGCTAGAGCCGTGAATGGAACGAGGTTGGCAAACTTCATCTTATACGTAGTATGCAGTTGTGGGAAGTATGGTAGAAAGAATGTCCAGGATGAAAGGGTAATATATATGAAGAGATGCTGTCCTCTTTGCTGCCAAGGCTACGTTTTTGAGAGTTGCGGTTGCTGAATGTAGTGGAGGCAAAGGAAAGGGGCCGACACGGACCGATGCTTTGATTTGCTTTGCTCGTGAGTGTCGTCGGTCTTCTGCCTGCTAAGCAGGAACGGTTGTGTCTTGACTCTTCAACTCAGACTGTGGTAAGGAGAAGGAAATACGAAACAACAATCGAAGGTGGTCATGCACAAAAGGCGAGTCCTGCTAACCGAGCCATAACTCGTCAGATCTCAGAACAACAGAACAAAAGGCTCTCATGCCGAGTCCTGATTGAACACTCGGCCTCTAGCTGTGAATGGGTGGCATTGCACTTCAAGAAATCTGAAGTTGTACTGTAGAGGGAGAGCGGTAGTTCAATTCAGTGCTGATTATGCGTGGAGCAACACTACAGGAGGAGTCTACAAGTGGGGATAGAGATGCGTGCTCGTTCATGACATGGCCCGAAATGGAAATGGCTCGCACCGGCGATGTCTGACTCTCTTTTACAATAGTTGGGCTCGGCCTCAAAATACGGTATACCGAGCCATCAACTACAACAAGCATACATCAAAGTGTATAGTACGTGACAGTAGCGAGTATTCTTAACACCTGGTGCAAAGCAGTGAAATGGGCTCGTCGAAGGCAAGGATGCACCACCGGCGACGTTCATGGAATATACCATCTCGTTAGGGTTTGGTTCGGTCAAAGAGTGCATGGTTGCACCAATGCGGGGGTTAAGACGCTGCTGAGATTTGCGACCGGTCAAGATCTGCACGATGATGATCAAGCACAGATTCGCACTTCCCAATTATCGAATCTTCAAAATGTTTGACCGTGTTCAAGTTCACAAATTGTGAAAAAAAAGTTTCTAATCGTATGTATTACTAAGCCCAACAAAGCAAGGGAGGAGAAGATTGGAATTGCCGCAGCACCTTTGACCCCGTTGGCCTGCGATTTGAGGTAGCCGCAAGCAACTGCGATTCGCAGCCAGAGTCAATCCAAGATGGCACAGTTCGTCTGCCAGATTTGGCGGTGCGAGCCAGCGGGGTTTGTCGAGAATTTCGCCGTAGCCCAACAGTCATCCAAAGTGACTGACTGCAATTGTGTGTGGCAGCAGGCAGGCTCAAGAACATCGACACCATGGCTGTTTCGCCCTCTTGACCACCAAGTCTATGTACCTCACCCTCTCTTTATAATTCGTCAAGATGTAAGTATCAATCGCATCAGCATCTATCGCTTCCGCTAGTCCATCCGACACCATGCACGTGCGCCTTCTGAAGCCCATCCTCAACCCGGTGCACTACTGTTTGAATTGCAATATGGACGGAGGTCAAAGGATGGGTTGACATACCGTCATGCTCGACCATATTGCCTATGCGCTGTGGAGACAGAAGACTGACTTCATTGTTGCGTTATCCTTTCCTGCTCCTATCGCCGCTCTCGACCGTTGCCTCTCATCCATGAATTACACCCGCTCTATCTCAAATCGACCAACTTCTGCATCGCCATTTTGCTCTCATATCAACTACCAACCCCGATCCACTTGCTCAATCCATCAATCAACCATCGAATCTCGAAACTCGACATTCGACATTTGATTCTCAACTACTCTACCAACGTGTATGCGTCTGTCTCATTGATTTGTTCTCGCGAACAATAGGGCCAAGTCCAAGAACTCTTCCCAGCACAACCAGGTGCGCAAGGCTCACCGTAACGGTATCAAGAAGCCCAAGACCAACAAGTACCCTTCGCTCCGTGGTGTTGACCCCAAGTTTGTTCGTAACCAGCGTTACGCCAAGCACGGCACCGAGAAGGCTTTGAAGGCGGCTCGTGCTGAGGCATAAGCTCTCCTTTTTTGCACCTTTTACCAACACCATCACCCTCACTCGATTGCATCCGACAAACCCTGCCCCTCACATACAATCCTACCATTACAGGCGGTTGCAATTTTAAGCCATGATCTAGCCATTGTACCATCATATTGTGTTCGCATAGCATGTCAATACACTTGATGTGTGTGATCGGACACACACTTCCACCATCATCATCTCCCCAAAATTAAAAAATACACTCGATGCATTTTATTCCGAGATAAAAAAAAAACTATCTTCTGGGTGCTCTGATTCTGCGCTGATCACGCCTCCTTCGACTGATCTCACAGCAGTGCCTGCAGGAATCACAAGGTACAGGATCGGAGGATATGCAAAGGGCAAAGCTGTTGTTCAACGGGAGAAAGGTTTTAGATGGCACAAAATGCAGCAGAGGAGGATACAACCTTTCTGCTGAAGCCGGCATAATAGCGACTAGCAGTGATGCTACGAACCGAGCCTATTTGGAATGATGAAGCTGACCAAGGAATGAATTTGAGACAGGTAGTGCATGGTCATGTGCTTCCTGAGTCGAGCAGTTTTCTCCGCCAATTTGCTTATTTCTTTTTTTTTTTGTTCATCCGAGATGATTGGAGCGTTGTTCCGATTAGTCTTGTTATGTGACGTGAGAGAGCCAAGTTAATCAACATTGCATTACAACAAAAAGCGTGCGTAAAGACAGATGAACAATCCAACAAGAGGGCAAAAAGGCAATGCACAAGATAAGACAACAAAACAAAAAAAAAAACAAGAAAAGATATACGTACAATGCGAGGTAAACAAGATAGAAACATTAAAAACCGCTGAACATATGCAAAACCTGAACGAGAAAAGAGAGAAGATCTACGTAAGAAAATAAAAGGAACGATCAGGGCTGTTGGACGTGAACAAGGTCGACGCGATCATACAAGGGTGGAGCTTCCCAAGTAGCTCTTCTCCAATCCAAACCATCATGTTGAAAGATATCTTGGATTTCTGAATTGTCGTTGCTACTGGGTATAGACGGTAGCACCAACGTCTGGGTTCTCCTCCTTCTGATAGCAAAAGCTCCATTGTCGAGCGCTTGAAATGTGGATGCTGCGAGATCGCCATTCCTTGCATCCCTCTGGGCCCTCACACTCGCTGTGCTGGTTTCCAACGGCGCCGAAGCCATACTGATCGTCCTAGGCCTGAATGATGCTGATCTGTCCACAGAAGCAACAACGTCACTCTCAGATGATTCAGGAGAGCGCGAGACACTGGTACTACTTCTCCCGCTGGCAGGAGCTGTACTCGGTCGGCGTAATGACTGGATGATGGCCTCGTTGTTCATCTCTCCATAAGCCGGCAATCGTTCGCCTTTTGCTCTCCACTCACGCTCTGCTGTACGGATTCGCTCGATCTCCTTGTTGTGCGCAGCTAGAGCCTTGGCCTCATTCTTGGAAAGCACTTTGCCATCCTCGCTGATCGGACGACCGAGGCTGTCTGTACGTAGGGACGAATAGCCGTGTTTGCGGCTCTTGCGTTTCTGGAAGAAGCGAGACGAGGCTTTGTAGCTCTCGACGGACAAAACGACCAACAGGCTAACGGCAGCTACTGACATCGATGGTTGAAGTGGGTCCCACAGAAAGATGAAAAAGAGTGAAGGAAACGTGGAGCTAATGTAGAGAGAACAGATTGGGTCGAGTTGAGAGCGCGGCTCGAAAAAAAGAACTTTTGAGGCAGCGGTGATGGCGATGAGCTGCGTTGCGGTTGCCCAACGTTACGTGACGATGTGGTCGAGAGAGTAGTCGTAATGATTCGTAAAGGCGCAGGAACGATAGATGACGATGATGGTGGTAGTGAATGGAGTGGAGGGCAGCCTGGTGGAGAATGTGTGCGTGATACGCTTGCCAAAAGGATGCCAAGGTTCAGAAGCCCTTGGTGACTGTGGAGGGTTGAAGGGCAAAGCGCAAAGAGGGATCCGAGAGTTTATGCAAGGCACCTTTTGAAAAATATCTTGGCGAACGTGGGCGCAATGAAGCTAGGCTGAACAACCAAAGCTCAAGAAAGCCTCAAGAATGTGTTTTTGGTGGTGGTACAGCGTATCAATGTCTCAGGTGGAAGTAGTATAGGAGGACGTAGAGCGAGAGAAGAGAAAGAGATGATGTCCGGCGGCATGCCGGCTACCAAGAACAGGGTGGAGAGCGGAAGCCCAAGGGTGGGACGCAGCTGCAATTACGGGGGAAATCTACTTGCTGACCCACACAGACGCAACTTTGGAGCGCAGTTCCGAGATCGCCGCCGTGTGATTCCTGTTGTCTCTCTCTCTCTCTCTCTCTCTCTCTCTCCGGCAGAGTCTTGAATTTACATGTCGTACCCCAAATGGTGGGAGTCAAGTGTTGCACAGGTCCCAATTTACTATACTTGCAGAGCATCGTCGTTGAACTCGAGCATCCAAGTGCAACCTGTCGAAACGTCGAGATCTTGCATCAGTGGCCTTTTCGCTTCCTCTGTATATTTTTTTAATCTTAATTTTTGCTTTCGGGCCGATTACCATACGTGCTGTCTTTGTCATGCACTCGCCTCGCGGGCGCGGAATCAGTATTCCAGGGTCACGTTCGAGCCCAGTTTCCCACGATTGCGTCGGCACAGCAGGAACATACCTCCCCGAGCAAAACGACACGGGTCTAGTGGAGTTGAAGACGCGTTGCGGTTTGACGTCAAATTGGCGATCTCAGCAGGGGAACACGGTCACTGTGACTGTACCCCTGTGCACTCACGTTTTGTCAAGCACCGCCTCAAGGTGCTTTGCCGGACATGCCGAAGACAAAGTCACGAATCACAGCGTGAAGACGGCCTGGAGTCAAGCCCGCGATGGTGAGAAATGAGGCTTGTTAAGACACCGGAACGCAACCCAACTTTTCTTTGGAAACGCAGTGAAAATCACGGCTGTAAAAATATAGCATTCCCTAGCAGGGCAGCCAGATGCATCGGGGATGAGAATCGTTCAAGTGATAGGTCTTGATTCTGTGAGTCATGTGATTCGTGATTCGTGATTCGGCCTGTCCGATTTGCTGTCTGTCTTCGGGACCACACCGCCGATTGCCTTTCCTATTCTTGGCTCCAGCTATCTTTCATTGTGTCCAAATGACCTCTTTCCTTCTTGTTACGCTTCGGATGAGAAAGATTGCAGAAGATCAGCGTGCAAGCTTCGTTGAGCACTGCTATCTACGTTTTCAGGGCTCTGAAAGCCAAATTTTTCAATTTGCTGCGTTCTTGAGGATGTTGTTGACGTCGTGGATCACTTACTGGCCGCTGGCTGCTATTCGGCTTTCAGCGCGTCAGTCGGCCATTCAACAGACTCTTGAGTGACAGATATAGTGCAGGAAGCCACAGAATCAGCTGCAAGGGGAAGATCGACGCGCAGAAATGTTTAGGGCTGAACAGCTGCCAAAGGTTAGCAAGACTCACAGAACTTGTTGAGAGGGAAGTGTTCGCTTGCTGTTGTTTTCAGGCCGGATAACAATTTCGCTTTCCTTGTAGTGTAGCAACTTGCTGTACCGTGTTGTGCAGCACAGTATCGACCTTCCCTTCTCGTCAACCTTGCCTCGGCTGAAACGTCTACCAGTGATTGCTGCCTTTCCCTCACTCACCTCTTTGATCTCTCCCTCATCCATCCCTCCTCTCGACATACAACGCACACGTCGTGTACAAGTCGTGATCATGGCCGACTCCGCTGGTCTCCGCACGCGATCCAAAGCGTCCGCCGCTAAGGGCAACGACACTCCCAACCGCAAGCACTCGTCTCCCTCCTCCTCCCAAAAGAAGGCCGCCGTCGCTGATCAAGTTGACTTTGAGGAGAAGAAGAACTACAAGCCCAATCATTCGTACCTCCATGTAGACCCCAACGACGACCAGATCATGGGCGGTGGCAAGCAACAGACCCTCATCAAGTACTCCCCTGGTATCGTTATCTCGGAGCAGGGCCGAGAGACCGACAAGAAACTCGATGAGCACTCGGACTGGGAGTTTGGTGGTCCTTGGGGAGTTACTGCCATGATGACCTTGTTCCCCCTTCTCATGTACTACCTTTGGATCTGCCTCTGGTTCTACGATGGCAAGCTCGTTATTCCCAATTCGATCGATGACATCTACCCATTCTTACAGCGAATGGGCGCGCACGTTAGAGACGACGCCTTCCCCACTCAGCGCGCTTTCGCCGGCTACGGAGGACTGATGGTGTTCCAATTCCTGCTCGCCGTTGTCATGCCAGGATACATGCAGGAAGGCCTCCCCGTCCCATCTCTCGGCTACAAGACCTTGATGTACAAGTGCAACGCACTCTCGAGCTTCTACGTCACCCTCGTCACCTGCGCTATCCTCCACATCACTGGTCTCTACCGCCTCACAACCATCATCGAGCACTTCGGAGAATACATGACGGTTTCCATGATCGCAGGTTATTTTGTCTCCTTTGCCACCTACTACCACGCCGTGTTCACCAACACTACCCACCGAATGAGTGGAAACTTCGCTTACGACTTTTTCATGGGTGCTGCGTTGAACCCTAGGATCGGAAGCGTCGATCTCAAGATGTGGGCTGAAGTGCGCATCCCTTGGGTCCTGCTCTTCCTCATCAGCGTCAGTGGAGCCTGCAAGCAGTACGAGGTGTACGGGTACGTTACGCCTAACATGGCTTTCATGGTCCTGGCTACCGGCCTATACATCAACGCATGCGGCAAGGGTGAGGAGTGCATCCCTCAGACCTGGGACATGTTTCATGAGAAATGGGGATTCATGGTCATCTTTTGGAACTTTGCAGGTGTTCCCTTCACCTACTGCTACTCCATCGTCTATATGGCTGCCCACCCGCCCTCGTACTACAAATTCAGCACTTCTACGTACGTTTTCATGTTCTCGCTGCTCATCTTTGCCCACTACGTCTTTGACAGCTCCATGGCGCAGAAGAGTCGCTTCAGGATGCAGCTGCAGGGAACTTTCCAGCATCGATGGACTTTCCCTCAGTGGCCTTGGTCGACGCTCAAGGACCCTAGGTATCTGCAGACCGAGCACGGTAATGCGCTTTTGATCGATGGCTGGTGGCAGTTCCTTCGCAAGCCCAACTACACCGCCGACTGGACACAGGCTTTCCTGTGGGGTGCCATTGCCGGTACGGAGAGTATCATTCCTTACTACTACTCGGTGTTCTTCCTCGCGGTGCTGACGCACAGGTGCGGAAGAGATTTCGAGAGGTGCTCCAAGAAGTACGGCAAAGACTGGGAAAAGTACTGCACCATTGTCAAGTACGCTTTCATCCCTTTCATCTACTAAAACAGAGCACTTAATGCAAAGCACCTTCATTCTGCATCATCTACAATCTAGATGGTGGATCTGGGCTGGATTTTTCCCAGACGGAATGTCATGCCGAAGACGTCGTCGATCATCACAGCCGGCTGTCGCAAAACTTTTACAGCTGTCGAGGCTGCTCCAGCCCTCACAGCTGCCTTTCTCCCTTCTCTCGCCCAAGAACTTTTCAACTTTGCGCTCTCTGGAATGCTTTCGTACATCTAGCAGGCTCAACCTAGCTTTACGGAAGAGTCAGATTACTGGAATTAGTCACACAAGATCAATCAATGTATAACATTCAATCTTCCCAGTGTATAGAGAGCGACCCTGTCTGGTGAGGTTCGTCTTTGTGTATTCTAGCGAAGCACTCGCAAAACCGAACATTTCGATCATGTGATGGGAGCTTGTCCTTGGTTCCTAAAGGGCCCCATCTTTCTCGGCGTGTGCAGGTTGGGAGCGAGATTTCTGCGAATACACAAACGTCGGGATCAATGATTGGTCGAAGATGAAATAGAGTGTCAGGCCCTTGGCGAGGAAAAGCCGTCACAATCCGAAGAAATCCCCGGAAATTTTGAGAGAGGTTAGCAATTGCAGGACAAAGAATTGCTTGGGTTTGCCAAAAAGTTGCAAGATGCTGGTGCCACTCTTGACTAAGTTTGCCAATATTCTGCTCTGTCAGCCCATCTGTCAAAGGATCTAGCCAAGTTGCTGTTCAAGTACAGCTCTTTCAGGCCCAGGTTGCTTGCTATGACTTTCTTCATTTGATTTTGTGTATGTAGTATTGAAAAACCAAAATGGCAACGATTTGTTTTCAGGAAAGCAGGAAAGCATAATGTTAAACTGTATGCGTGTCTGAATTTTGGCACCTTTAGATTTATAGAGTTGAGAAAAATGTAACAGATTATTTATGAAAAAGGAAAGGAAGAGGAGAGATCTGAGGGAGTTGGGGAATGGTGCCAACGTCGGTGCTTTATTCGTGCGTAAGTTTTGATGCACCTGTGCGTGGTTTTTGTCCATACGAATGTGTGACCTCCACTGTCTTGATGTCGCACAGATACAGATTCAGATTGTGGACCTCCCCATCCAATTCCTTCGCTCCCGCAGCTTTGACAAGACCTACATCTCTTCTTCCGTCACCTACTTTAGGAAGTAGTCTCTACACACCAAAGGTGATATGACAAAGTGATTATCCTCGTCACGTCCGCACTATAACCCCGACTCACATTCTGTTCGTTCGTCCACTAATTGGAGGATTGATAGCGATAAGCATCATAGACTTTGACTCATTGCAACATCAGGTCCTTGATGATCTCATCGCCTCGCTCGCAAATACAAGGCAACCTCAATCAACCAAGTGAAACGTAATAGAGCTCCTTCTCGCCATCTTCAACCATCCAACCTCGTGTCTCATTATACCTTCTGGCCTCTCCTCTTGCGACTTCTCAACGGTGCTGATGGACTTCTAAGTCTCAGAATCGCCATTTACAAGGCTTTTCCAGACAGGCAAGCCAAGCAAGTCAAACGTAGCAATCAACGCAGTAAAGCAAGACCGTACGACACTACCTTTCTCAGCAGCAGAGCAGAGAGGTGTGGAGGCGGTAGAGACAGCAGTTGGCTCTCGCGTGGAGCGCTTGAACGCTTCCTTTTGGGATAAAATTGAAGCACTCCTTTGCACGCTCACTCACTCGCTCGTCAGCTCCAACACCTCAAACACATCTTTGAAAAGTGTCCCTCTGCTCCCTCGTCGAGAGGTGCGGTCAGCGGTAATCTGCCGCTATGCTGCACTCTTCAGCCATAGCCGGAGCATGCGCGGGTCTGGTCTCGTCGGTTGTCACATGTCCTTTGGACGTTGTGAAAACACGTCTTCAAGCTCAAGAAGGACGTCGAAGACCCCAACCACCATCACTTACATCCGTTTCGAACCCTGATTCGCTTAAGTTGGATACCTCGCCACGCTATTTGGGTTTGAGAGATACTTTGCGCAAGATTTGGACCGATGATGGGATTCGAGGATTTTATCGAGGTTTGGGTCCCACCATCTTTGGATATCTTCCCACATGGGCGATTTACTTTACGGTGTATGATTCGTCTAAAACCGCGTTTTCCTCTTCTTCCTCGTTCTTCCTCACCTCTTCCAACGATTTCTTGAACCATATTCTTAGTGCTATGACGGCGGGGGCGGCTAGTACCATCTGTACCAGTCCTTTGTGGGTGGTCAAGACGCGATTCATGTTGCAAAGTGCCAGAGATACGGCGAACAGTGTTAGGCCGTACAGGCATACGGGCGATGCGTTTGTGCAGATCTTCAAGAGCGAAGGTGTGCGAGGGTTTTATAAGGGTTTATTGCCAAGTTTGTTTGGCGTTTCGCATGTGGCGGTTCAATTTCCTTTGTATGAACTGTTTAAAGGCATTGCAAGGGACAGATTGCATGGTCAGGGAGGAGAGGTAGGGGGAGAGGAGGGAGGAGAATTGGAAGCTAGTACGATTTTGTTGTGCAGTTCAACGGCAAAGATGATAGCAAGCGTGACTACGTATCCTCACGAGGTGTTGAGGACAAGGTTGCAGATGCAGCCGAGGAATCAAGCTCAGGTACAATCGACAATGGCGTCTAATGGTGTCATTGTTGCTTCACCATCATCCACAGCTTCATCGATTGCTTCAAACCGCGCAAAGACTGCATCTGCATCATTATCGTCAAATGCAACAACATCACAGGTATCATCCACATGCACTTCATCAACACCCTTACCATCGGCAGCAGCAGCAGGCGGCACAAAGTCGAAGATAGGGAGCATTACAACTGGTAATAACAACCGATCTGGTGTGAGCGCCGCTGTTACTGGTGGTGGTAGTGCGAATGTTGGAGGAACAAGGTATACGGGAGTGATTCAGGCTTGTAAAACCATTGCACGTGAGGAAGGGATTCGAGGTTTTTATAAAGGTATGGCTGTGAATTTGATTCGTACCGTACCTTCTAGTGCTTTAACGATTTTGACTTACGAATTGATCATGCAGCATTTTTCTCAACATGATTCTTCTTCGTAAAAACAAACGTACGATAAGATTCGAAATAAAATCAAATTCAATTAAAATTGGGGGGTGTTTTTTTTTGGATTTTGTTTGAATGGTCCCGAATCATATATTATTTTCGAAAAGTAAATTCCATCATTCGGAAAAAGAATAAATATACTGCATATGCAAGTTTGACCTTTTACAATCTGATATTGAATAGGTGGATTTGAAAGCCTTTTTTGAAAATCAGTTTAAGTTAAGAACAGAAAGATGAGATACAATTTCTGTAAAAAAAAAAAAAATTAAAAGAAGAAATTGTTAAAGAAAAACACTCCCCATCGCACAAACACACACGTTTCAAAGCTCATCAACTCCAAAAAAAAAAAAAAACCAAAAAAAAACCAACACAAACACAGACACAGACACATGGATTCATTGATCCTTTCAACATCACCACCACCCTCTGCTGCATGATTTACCTGTCCCCCCCACACCGATCAGTTTTATTATCCCTTAAGAATCCAACTCAAACTCTTGTATGTGCATGTTTCTTGTTAACTGAGATGCGGTTCAACACGAAAAAAAAAAGGTTAAAAATCCTCACATTCAAACTGTCTTGCTCTGTATATGCGTATATATATATATATATATGTATGGTGTTTTGAAAACCAGGATCTCAGTAAATGTTCTTGATGCTACACTTGTTGCTTCTCACCTCTTTCAAGAACCGCATCTTGACTCGTCTCCCCCCCACCACTGCAAGTAACATGACCTTCATACGGAGGAGGAGGAGGAGGAGGAGGAGTTGGTTTACTCTGATCAAGTTCCTTCCTAGCCTCCTCCAAAGCCTGAATTGTGGCACTCTTCTTACCACCTACGCCTCTTGTCGAACCGAAATCACCACTCTGACCACCACTTGTTATCAAATTCTCGCGTTCACCAGCCCTAGTATTCCAACCTACCTCATCACCATCATCATCATCATCATCATCTTGAGCATCCTGACTACCCAACGATTCCAAATCAACATCTTGACTCAATCGACTCCTTCGACTGCCATGACTCGGTGCTGGACTGGCACCCCTCCAATTTGCAGGTAATAAATTACTCGCCCACTGACCTAAACTTTGGCCTGCTCCAATTCCCGCACTGCTGCTAGGGCTGAGTTGCTGACTGTTAGAAGAAGCCGAGTTATCATCACCGCGAACAAAATAGGCTGGCAGATAAAGTACACCCTTTTTCTTGGTAGGACTATCCGTCGAGCTAGCGTTTGCCTCGATTTCCGAGATGCCATCGCCACGCGAAGAGGGACGAGAAAGAGTTTGACCCATCCAAGCGAGCACGCTCTGAGTTTGAGGCGGATTCAACGCTCCCGGATCCTGCAACTGGAACAGAGGTAGACTGAGTCTGGTAGGACGCGGTGCGGGCATGGATAGACGCGAAGGATTAGCTGCTGAGGTGGAAGCCACTGTATCACGTTGTCTGTTAACATGCATGAGCGGAACGGATTGATCTTGGTCGGCTGTAGAGCGACGTTTGGATCTACGACGAGAGCTAGATCCGCTGGAAGTAGAACCAATGGGCAGCGAGATCCATCGTCCTGGTTCGCTCCGATCGCAAAGAGAAGCGCCTCGTCCAAATCCAGCCCTGTATCCCAGCCTCCAAAGGAACGAGGGGAGCAAGTTTCGGAAAATACCGTAGATGACCACGCAAACTCCAGCAAAGATGAGCAATCGACCGTACTTTCTGAGGAAAATCAAGAAGCCAGCATCGTTGGCGTGCCAACTACTTCCGTAGAAGTGGCTGAAGAAAGCATCGGGCGCATCTTTTGGCTTGACGTTCTTTCCGTACAAGCTCTTTGGCAGTACTCTGATCCCCTTGAAGCCCGCTTCGGGCTGCTTGGGTGTGCTTGGGAATGCGGGACCGTGAACATCGACATACAATCCATAAGAGGCGCTGACAAACATGGGTCCAGTGCTGAACATGACGGTGGGGTAGTTTGTGAGGTACTGATGGTTGAAGGTGACGAGATTGTGAATCAACTGATCCATGAAAGGGTGAGCTTTTGCGCTGAGAATGACATCGTTGGATACACCCACGGGGATGGTCTTTGGAAGAATCACCTCGAATCGGAGGAGCGGGTCAAAGCGACGCAGGCAACCAATGTCGAGATCCATGTAAATGCCTCCATAGTGGTGGAGTACAAAGTACCTAATGGCGTCGGCCCTCTGGATTGGGTATGGATATCCGTCGAAAACGGGCAAGAACCATTCGTAGTGCTCTGCGATGAATTGGCGGGAATCGGCATCGGTCCAGAGCATGTACTCGTAATCTGGATGCATGGCTGCGCATTCGTCCCTGATTGCTTGCCAGCGAGGAGGCAAATTTTGATCCTTCCAAGTCTGATGGATGATTCTGGGAATCTTTTCTTTTGGATTGGTGGGATCCCACTTTTTGGGAGTGTTGTCGCGCCATGGCTGTGGACGTGCGACCATGTCATCTGGGTCGACTGAGACGGCAGCAGCAGCAGAAGCAGCAGCAGCAGCAGCTGCAGCATGAGATGAGGTAGCATTGTTATTGGAAGTTGTAGTAGAGTAAGTGGAAAGTTTTGCGAGCCATGGTAGACGAGCAGCCCAGCCTTCGGGGCCATCGGGCGAGGCGCCTGATTGTATTTCTTGCCATGTTCCGAGCTCTTCGGGAAGAATGTATGCGGAAGTGTCGATAGAGAAGTATGCATTGGCTGTTGTGAGTACGACAATGGTTCCGGCTAGGAAAAGACCGAGGAGAACCAAGAGGATATGTGAAGCGCGTCTTGAGAGTAATGAGGCCATTTTGGGAGAATGGGTGATGGCGTGTGGGCCTAGAGTAGGTAAAGACGGATGGTGGTGTGTGGAATTAGGGTTGCGACAAGATAAAGAATGTAGTGTACAATTGTTAATACCGTACAAGCAAGCAAAGCGAACAAGGTGAATGGACTACAGACTAAAGCTTCAGAGGCTGAGCAACATGAGCGCGAATAGTAGAGGTGGTCTTAGAACGGTCAGGATTTGAAAAGAACGAGACGAGATGGCAAGGTGAGCTGTGAAAGCGAAAATGGTGGGATGGTGCCAAGATGGAATGCCAAACGTCGAGTGGATGCGATCTTGATGCTGAGATTGATCCAATAGGTGTTGACGCATAGGTTTGTTTGTTTTTGCGATGAGTCAAACCAGGCTGATGCGTAAATGTGTGCGTACTGTTGGAGAGTGTTTTGATGTATTTCCACAACAAGTGATATGCTGATGTGGTTAAGAGATGGTAGGAAATCAAGATGGAATAATGGGTGCAATCATGACAAAAAGATGATTATGGGAAGGGACGCTAACTTGGTTAGCAATATGGTAAAAGGGGGTAAACCGCCACTTTGGGCTCACACTGATGCTATTCAGTACCTTCTGACCGTCTGACCGAGTACAGTCAATGTAAGTAAATATACTGTACAGTAGTATAATTTAGTATACAGTAAAGTGATTTATGTATTGTGTGAATTTAATGCGCTTTTTTGATATTCAAGATTTGAAACACGTTGTGATTGGACACAGATGAGCACGCGCCATCAACAACATCAGCACCCTTTCTCCATTATTCTTTGGCTCTGCAGACGCTTTACGTTCGAATCCAAAAATAAATAAATAATTTCATCCTTGATTGGTTCCTTAACATTTTTGATTTTTGGGGCGAAAGAACAACAACAGCCAGCATACTAATAATACATTCGCCTCTTTTTATCTTATTTTTACAGTTTTGGTAAATTATATTGTTGATTTTCATGCCTCCGACCCTGCACCTGCAGCTCGACCCAAAACCGAAATCAAATTATAATAATAATAAGAATCATAATATAAAAGATCCAACAGTTACAGTATCAGTATGCACTGTACACAGGTTTGAACCCGGAAGGTCTTCTCCGATCAAACTCACACGATTTAAAAACTAAGTTTCTGCTCTGTCCATTTACTTTTAATCAGAAGCAGCATCTCTCTTATCACCTACCAGCCTCGTGCTCAAGGTCCCTAGGGTCCACAACTCTCCATTTTTCCAAGTCAACCAAAACAATCACATGAATGCGACAAAATAAACACAACCCCTTCCTGTCACACTTGATTCTTAATCGGGTTAACTTTCATCCCGATCCATTTTTACCGTATCTTCAAAAGCCACCCACCCACCTTGGAATAACAGTCGTGAGTAAATTCAAAATGAATCCCCGCATCTCCGCCTTTCAAGCCACTTGGTAATCTCGCCCCGAATCCTTCCCCTTTTAAGTGATTCTTAAACGTTTCAAAAACGTCATACTCCTTTCAAATGCCAGACACCTCACTCACGCTGATAAATGAGGCAACCTTTACAGTCAGCAAACAACAATACGCCACTTTGAGTTTCGAGTCTTCGGCCATGTCATCTTGTCATCTCCAGCAACAATAGCAACAACAACAACATTAACAACAACAACAACAACGTAGTATGCCACCTCTTTTTTTATTTTATTTTGATTTTCCCTGAGTCACAAACACCGCCTATTCATCACCCTCGCTGCTGCAATTTCCGCTCATGAGCTACCTCATATCCCCAAGCACAACCGATCAACTCCAATGCAAATGTGAACAACCAATACCAATCCTTTCCGAGTACTAGAAAGAAACAAAGAAACAAAGATAAAAAAAATCAAAAAAAATCAAAAAAAGTGAAAATGCCAAATGTAACAACGTGAATCGTAATATCTACCAACACCAACCACTTCACAACGTAAACATGATCTTTCTTTTTCAACACATCCTGAATTTCTCATCCTTTTCCTACTCAGTCTATTTCGTTCTACGAGAGACTCAGTCTCTCTGTAACCTTGCTCAACGTCTCTGCCGTCTCCTCATCCCTTTGAGCCCTCTCGTATTCGCCTACATTCTGCCGACTGAACGCGAGTGGTCGAGTCGCCTTGTTCGGTACTTCATAATGTCGAGATATCAACATCGAGCTTCCCAACGGTGAACTCGAGTAGGGCGTATGGTGAGGCGACCCTGTCGTCACAGGTGGAGTGCTACCTCTGCCAATAATGGGTTGACTCGCCGCCGTCTTCTTGGCCATCGTACTCTTCCTCGACAATGGCCGCGACTCTGGCAGAACGCTCGTCGATCCACTGCCTGATCCGCCTGAACCATCGTCCCTCCCACTTTGCATCTCCTGACTTCCGCTATTCGCCAGCGTCGGCGTAAAGCCCAGCTGCGAGAGCGTAGCGCACACATCCATTTTCTCCAGTGGCTTGGCCAGCACCGCGTCAAACAGCGATCCTGCCGCATCGATCGGTTCGCCCCTGTCAAACGACGCCAGAGCCACGATGGGCGTGGTTGAGTTGACGTTGCGCGTAGACTTGACCATTCTCGTCACGTCCTGTCCACCGACGATCGGGAGCGTGACATCGATGAACATGACTGCAAATCTGAGATCGCCCATCGCCAGACGAACTGCTTCAGCGCCATCGCGAACGCAGGTGCAGCGACAACCGAGTTTGATCAGCATGGTTTCCAGCATGCGCAGAGCGATGGGATTGTCTTCGGCGATCAGGCAAGCGATTTCGTCCGAGTTGGCACCAGCGCTGGGCACAGTAGCAGCGGCAAGTGAAATCAAGGCGTCTATGGGCGAGCTGGGTGCGGTAGTGGCTGCGACTGCGGCTGGGCCACTGGCAGCAGCGTTGACAGTGGAGCGAGAGAGCTTTTTGGAACCTTCCCGCGTCTGCGTCTGCGTTGCCGACTGCTGTTGCTGTTGCCACTGGGTGGGGAGCGCGAGTCGATCGGAGACGCCAACCGACTTGGTGCGCAAGCGAGATGGCATCGAGTTGCGTCGCTCGCAGGCACCCGAAGCTTCCACCAGCTGCTGTCGGCGTCGGTCCACCATTCCAATCGGCATGGCTGTGGAAGGCGAAGGGAAAGATCGTCCCACGAGATCGCCATCCAGTGTCGTGGCAGAGAGCGTGGCGGTCGCAGAGGCAGGCAATTCGGAAGTACGTCTGCGATGTGCCGAAGTGACGAGCATGCCTGCGGGCGAGGTGGGTGCCGTTGAACGCGACGGCGTCGATCCTTGCGACGATGCACTCTGTGCCGGCGAAGGTGGACCAGCCAGGGTCTGAGAGTGAACGCGATGTGCTGGTCTACCTTTGGCCGAGAAGCTGCGATGGCGCGTGTAAATGGCCGATTGCTCGAGCGCCTTTGCGAGTGCAGGCATCTGCTCCTCCCTCATCTTGCGGATCACCTCGTCGTTCGCCTGCTTGAGCACGGGCAGATTCTTGTAGCTGAAGTTGCCAAAGTCCTCGCTCTGTGTCGAGTTCTGCGGATGCAACGCCTTCTCGAGTCGGGAGCGCTTCCTGGAGGGCGGCAGGCCTGTCTGGACAAACTTGTTGCCCTCGATGGCTCTGGCAAACTCGCGCGTGCCATGCGCAGGCTCATCGTCAAAGTCCTGATGGCTAGCACCACGCAAGTCAAAGTAGTCGGTCGACTCAGGATCGGTGACCTGAGGTACGAATGGACCCGGCTCGGCGGTGACATTGTCCCAGTCGTAATCCTTGAAGAAGGGGTGATGCTTGATGTCGTCGGGTCCACCAGACCCAAGACGCCGCTTGGGATCGGTACACATGAGCTGCTCCATGAGGTCGCGCGCTTCTGGCGAAACCTCGACCGAGTCCTCCTCCCAATCGATGCGCCTCGACAAGATGTTGTCAAAGACCTTTTCGGGTGTCTCGGCATGGAACGGTGGAACGCCATAGAGGAACTCGTAAAGGATCACGCCGAGCGCCCACCAATCGACCGCAAAGTCGTCCATTCCTATACCGAGGATGCTCTCCGGAGCCAAGTAATCGGGAGTACCGACCAAGCGCTTGGGTTGGCTCGATCCTCCATCGCCTGAAGAGGGTCCTAGGTTGTCGCTGAGCAGCGGGTGAGCACCGAAGAGGTTGCCTGGGCTGTCGATGCGAGCGGACGGAAGAGGCTTGGGGACACCGCGTTGGGAGTCGGACTCGCCCGAGTCGCTGGCATCGGTTGACGAACTGACGATGTGGCCTCGCTGAGGAGCAGCAAAGAAGGACTGGTTGCGCATCATGCCTCCAAGTCCTGGCGTCACGGGTGAAAAGGAGGCAGCCGTGTCGCCAGCCGTGGTACCTGCTGGCGTAGAGAGAGCAGGGTGGCGTGCTTCCGAGGCGAATGACGCCGCAGAGCTTGGCAGCGAACCGCTATTCGAATCCGTCGTGGCGGCTGCATGGACTCCGAAGCCGCTTCCCGCCGAAGCCGCTACCGCCTGGCGCGTCTGACGGCCAAGCAGACCAATCTTGGATAACCCAAAATCTGTTAGCTTGAGATGACCCTTGTGATCGATGAGCAGATTGTCGGGTTTGAGATCTCGATGAACCACACCCTTGGAGTGCAAGTGCTGCAGTCCGATGACGACTTCAGCGATATATTGACGTGCCCAATCTTCCGACAGACCACCGAGGACCTTGCAGAGCGAGGCACAATCTCCACCGGGAAGATACTCCATGACCAGGTACAAGAATTCGGCGCTCTGGAAGGTGAAGAAGAGCTTGACCACGAACGGCGACTGATTCTGCGTCATCAAGATCATGCGCTCGGCCTTGACGTTGGTGATCTGGTTCTTGGCGATCATGTCTGATTTCTTAAGCACCTTGATCGCATAGTAGTCGCCTGTCGTACGCTTCTTGGCGAGGAAGACGCTACCGAAAGCACCTTTGCTGATGGGTTTGATGATGTCAAAGTCTTTGATGGAGGAGGCGGTGGGTCGTGACGAGGGCGCTGCTGGTGGGATTCTGGGCGAGAGCGGCATCGATCCAGCCATCGGGCTCTTGTGTGAAACGCTGAGTTTGCGATGATAGCGATGCGATACACCAAGCGATTCGCCATACAGGTGCGGGGAGGGCGGAGGCGTGCCTTCGAGACCATCGATGACAGAAGGGAGGTGCGAGGATCGGCGAGGACGACTGCTAGAGCGCCTCGAGGATGGGACAGCGACCGAAGCGGATAGTGCTGCCGCGCCGGCACCGCTGACAGAACGAGGCGCCAGCAACTCTGTCGAGGAAGGTGGTGCCAAAGTGGCGCTGCCACGAGGGATCGGGATCGGGGCAAGGTGGGAAGAACCGCCCATCTTGTCGTCGACAGCTGGAATGTCATCCTCGTCCGGTGTGTTGCCGCCCATCGCGGAGAATAGAGCAGAGGGAGGAGCCGGCAGATCGCGATCATCTCTCTCCAACAGCATCGATCCCGACAGCAAACCATCCTCCTCGTTGTCGTCCTCAAGTCCGCTTCCCGCCTCGTCGTCTGCTGCGCTCGAGGAGAGAGTCGAACCCAGACGACTGTGCGATGGCCTGACAAGCATCGGCGACTCTGGCGATCGGGAAGCGCGAGTCGACAGACCCAAAGAAGATGAAACATTGACACCTCCGGAAAAAGGATCTTTAGAGCCGGATCCTCTTTGCATTGGTGCGCTGCTGGCTGCGCGTGACGTACCGGTCGGCGAGATCTTTTCCTGAACCTGAACTGAGACGAGACTACGCGCGTGAGGCTGAGCGTTCTGCTGGGCCTGAGTGGCCTCGGCGTTGTCTTTAGGAGCTTGTTCGCTGCCTTCACCTTCACCGCCAGACTCGGAAGCCGAAGCCGATGACCCATGCGAGCTGCCAGTACTTCCCTCGGCTTCTGACAGTGCCGAGAGGGCAGCCTCGACGCGCTCTTCCCACTCCTGTCGCACAGTCTCGACGTAGACGATGGTGTTTAGCATGCGGTTGACGGCGCTCATCTTGCCCCGCATGGCGTTCTCGACATCTACCATGAGCAGATCAAGAGCCGTGTCGTCCAACGCCGGACGACGCCACTGCTGCACCGTCACCACCTTGTTCTCTGATGTGGGCGAGAGGAGGCGCTGCTTCTCGATCGGCTCGTGGACATACTCGTCCTTGATGGCCGGCGTCGAGATGTCGCATGCGGTCTGCAGCACTTCGATGGCCGAGTCGAGAGCGCGAAGATGCTGCTTTCGCACGGAAGCAGGAGGCGGAACGCGTGGGGAAATGGAGCGGTTGAGACCCTCGAGTGCCGATGGAGGCTGGTTCGAAGCAGGAGGAGTGGAGATGGCCACACCACGGTATTCCAAAGGCGGGTCTGCCGTCTGCTCGGTAAAGCTCTCGAGGCGGTTGTAAAGGTCTTGAATGGCTCGGCGCAGCTCTCGAAGGCCTTCGTTGCACTCGCCGATCTCCATGTCCAGACGATGCGTTTCGTTGCAGATCTCGCTGTGCTTCTCGAAGAACCAAGCTGGAATGTCTCGCTCACAGATGCGGCATAGCACAGGCTCGACGGAAATGGACGCTACATGCGCCAGCGCAGCGTCAGGCTCGTCCAAGGCAACGCCCATACCGCGGCCGCCCTTGGCAACAGCAGCGTCGGGCAGTCGATCTTCGCGCTCGGGGGGTCCAATTGCTTTAAATACCCACATCGAGTGCGAAGGATTCCCGCTCTGCCTGTCGATCATGAGCATTCCCTTGCCTTCCATCTCCTGGTAGTAGACGGCATCGCTGCCCTCGCTTTGCTCGTCCGTTGATGATGAGGATGAAGACGAGCTGGCCAGCGTCTTTTCGACTCGAAGTCGAAAGGCAGCTTCCACAGTGTGCGATTGGTTGGCCTCGAGCTGTCGGGAAGCTTCAGCAAAGACGTCGGCATCGCCAGGAGCGAGCAGGTCTTCGATCGGTGTATCGTACAATTCGACTGGGTCAGAGCCAAGCACTGTCTTCCACGCTGGACTCAGGTAGAGGAGACGCTGATTGTCCATGCTAAGTTCCATCAGCACGTTGATGCCAGCAGATCGGAAGCCTGAAGGAGCCACTTGGACCGCTTGCTCAGTTTGGCTAGCATCATGCATTTGACCTTCCTCGATCTGCTCGTCGATTGAAGTCGCGGGAACATGGTCGAGTACGGCCTGGCTATCCTTGCATGTGCTGGACTGGCGTTGCAGCGGCTGTAGAGAGCGATCGACGATCGTAATGTCGCCATCTGCATCCAAGTCCTGAGATGCTTGCTCAGACTGTATAACAGATCTTCGAAGGTCCTTCGAAGAAGAGGCGGTCGTCTGCATGGCGTCGCGAGGTGATTCGAGGTCTCTCTTGATGCGACCCGAGGCTGGCGAGTTGGTGCCACTCGTTCCACTGGTGGCCCTGTGACTATCAGGGGCGACTGAGAAGGCTCTTGCTCGAGTTGGACTGCTAGCCGCCGAGGGCACCCAGAAGCTCGCTTTGTTGGCTTCGTGCTCAGCTGCGTCACCAACAGCTTCACCGTTCTGGCCTCCAAGAATGAAGCGGATGGGCTCGACGTCCTGCTCGTCCTCGTCGTTAAAGTTCCAAAAGCCCTTCTCGGCCTCCCACCACTCTACGACACGACTGAGACCGGCAACTGCGAGCAGGATCTGGATGAACCATCCTCGCCCTGCCCACTCAGGATGCTCGTCCCATAGTCGACCGATGCTCTGGATACGAGCGATGAGCTGAGAGCACGAACCAGGTCGAACGATGAGCGAGTTGATCGAGACATCCAACACATCCATAGCTACTGCGACAAGCTCTTCCAAAGGCTTCATCCAAGGCTGAGGGCCAAACTCCTCTGCCGGAAGCGCACGGGTCTTGCGGGAGGGTGACAGACGAGGAGACCCAGACGACGCCGATACGCTCGAGGTCGTCGTCGCCCCTGGCATGGGCGAATGAGATCGCGACGTAGAGCGCTGAATGGACAAGGAACGAGCGCTAGTGCGGCTGAGCGATTGGGCGCGGCTCAGCGGATTGAGATTGGAAGGCTTGGCGGGATTGGACGAGGGCGTGCCCACGGTACGGGGCGAGGCAGCAGCAGCAACTGCGAGATTGACCGGTGGCGGAGCCGGAAGCTTGTACTCACGTGCTGATCGCAGCGCGGCCGCTTCTCTCAATCCACCCAGGCTAGGTGAAGTGAAGAGCGAGCCCGACGGCGAGCGTGCATGTGGCTCCAGTGCGGCTCCAGCGGAAAAGGAAGACGAACCGCTGTTCTCGCGCGACATCGACACGGACCTCGAGAGGGCCGATGCATCGCCTTCTTCGGCGCTTTGGCTCGTCAACAAGTTTGGTGTGTCATCTGCCTCATCTGCGTCGTCGAGAAAGACCTCTTCGAGCACCTCCACATCGCGGTCATCGTCCATAACGCTGTGCCGGCCTTCCTCCTCCTGTCGCTCGAGATCTATCTCCACATAGTTGGCGATGGCACCAATGATGCGACGAAGCTCTCGATCGCAGTTCTCTTTGGAGGCGAGAAGCCGATGACGAATGTGCTGACGGATCGAATTGATGGTGATGGCCTTGGACGCAGCCTTGGCTCGAGCTGCTGCTTTCCTTTCATTGTCAGACTCAAAATTGGCATCACGTTCCGAAGCCGCTTCCTCTGGCAGCGGCCTGTGCGAGACGCGAGGACTGGGAGTCCACGCTTGCGAGAGCTGCATGGAAGACTTACGCGGCGAGATCGTCGGCGGCTGTGATGGCTTGACGTCCAACGATGCGCGGACCTCCTTTGCGCTTCCCGAGCTCTCGTGCGATCGTGCCGATACGGGCGGCTTTGTGGGGCTGCCGCTGGCTGAACTCGAAGGCGATTTTCCTTGACCGATCTTATCGAACTCTTCGGCATCAAAGGCGCTGAGACCTTTCTCGAGCTGTAGCGACAATTTGGGTTGGCGACGCCGTTTTCCGCCTTCCCTGCTGCTGCTGCTGACAGTCAAGTGCGTCTCCAGGCTCTGCTGCGATGAAGCCGATTTGGGCGGCTCGATGTGGGCGGGATCCTCTTGCACGGTGACGAAACTTGCATCTGCTCCGGGAGAGACCGATCTGCGGTCGCGGCAGTCGGCTGCATCCAAAGAATCCTCGTCATGCTCATCCTTGCGGTCTTGCATGTCCTTTCTGAGGTTCTGCGTCGACGTGCTGGGGCGAAGGGTTCTGACGGACTCGGAGCCACTAACAGTGCCCGTCTGCGAGCGGACGTGGCGACCGAAGCCGCTTTGCACCTGAGTCACTAATGTCGGAGAGGGTGTTGCAATGCTCGGTTTGGCAGAAGAAGAGGAAGCCAAAGTAGCAGGAGGACGAACGTCTCGGCGACTGTAAAGATAGCCATCGCGTTGGGCAGCTTGAGCAGACGGGCTTTGATGCAAGGACTGCGAGAGGGCTGTCACCGAGCCGGTGCGGGAAGAGGCAGCATTGTTGACGCGGGGAGAGGTTGCAGACGGAGGCTTGGCCCAGCCTTCGCCAGCTGGAGCGGTGAATCCCGACTTGACCGCACTCCACCATGCCTCGATCTTGCCTCCGAGATGCTTGCGACGTCCACGTCCAGCGGCGTGGGCTTGCGCTTGCGCTGTGTCGGTTCCTGTGGCGCTGGTGTATGGCGCCGTCGACGTGACGCGACTCGTGATCGGCGACAAGGACAAGTTTTTCGTCTTATCCGTGCCTAGCCGTTTCACTGGCGAGAAGCCAGCCTTGATGGGTCCAGGAGGGGATGCCGACGTCGAGGCTGCTGTCGAGCTTGATCCGGTATTTGACCCATGTTGAGCCAGCTCAGCGTTTGCGAGCGAGAAGCTACGCTGCGTGTTCATGCCTGGTCGAGATAACGGTCGAGAAGGTCCCTCTGGTCGACGAGCAGGACCCAACTGCGGCGGCTTGCGTGCACGAAGCGCCGTGGATCTGGCAGAGTCAAGGTCGTCGTTCAGACTGAGAGCGGCAAGAGAAAGTTCGACTTCGTCGGCGTCGATCGCATCCTGTGCCGGATCAGCTGTTTCGGCCGTCTGCATTGGTCGGCGCGTGAGGGGATCCGAGACAGAGCGATGGCCGTCCACGGGCTGCTTCTGCAACGCCGACACGCGGCCGTTGTCGACAACCTCACTACCAGTCCTTCGCGGTGGAGAGGACGCTGACTCGACTGGTATGCTCCGCCTTGCGTCCGCCTGGTCCGTGGTCCTTGCACCCGTGGCGGCAGGATCGGCCGCGGCCTGCGCCTGCGCCTCTTCGCGCTCGGACTGAAGCTTGGCCTCCTTCATCTTTCGGTACTCATCGAGCCAATCGACCCATTCGAATTCGGCAAAGGCCGATGACTCAAGACCTCTTTGACTGTCTTCCTCCTCATCGAGCTGAGATTCGATGCTGTCGTTCGAGTCGACGGCAGAGTCTCTGCGTGCTGGCATGGGTGCACCTAGAATGCTCGAATCCCTTTGGAGGCCAATCGTAGTGCCTCGACGAGCAAGGCTTGTCTGACCGGTGGACAACGGAATATCGGCCTGCGTCGATGGGTCGCATGACTGCCATGCAGACTCGAACGCGGCCGCATCGGTGCGTCGCCCGGTTTGCTGCAGTCCAAGACGCGAAGGGTTTTGCGATCTCCACTTTTGCATCTTGGCGTTACGACTTTGGATGATGATGCGAGCGTACTCGTCCGTCCCAGACGGAGGCCGGGTGACGGTTGCTGGGGAGATCCCGCTGGGGATGAAGAGGCCTGCGTCGCTAGGGCGGTGGCCGCGGCGAGAGGGCGATGGAATGGCGAGCAGGGCAGTGGATCCGATGGAGCTGGAGAGGGTACCCTGTGTCATCCTTCGTCGGCTCAGCGAACTCGAAGCGGGCGCCAAGGAAGACTCGACAGCAGCATTTAGCGTCGATGCGATCCAAGGTGCTGGCTTGTCATCGGTCGCCTTGCGCCCTTCGATCTCGCCTTCCGTCGTCTCTACCAAGCTGTCAAAGAGCTCCTGAGCTCCCCATGACATGCGTTGTGCTGTCGATCGACAGGGCGAGAGTCTGGGACGCTCGGCTGTCGGACTGGTTTGAGCTGAAGAGCTGCCAAGAGACAGCAGAGGCGCGTACGCGCTCGTACTTGCTGGGAGACAGGCGTGGCGAGACGCACTGGTGGGCACGTCCAACAAATCAGGCTTTGGCGGTGCGATTGTGGGAGATCTGGGTCCCAGAATGGCCGAGCTGGGAAGACTGGCTGCTGGACCAAAATTCATGCCGATCGGGATCGACACGGAGAGAGGCTGGCCGAGGCTGTCGTAACCTGGCGTGGCAACTTCGTCTGTCTTGAGTCGTTCCACTGCAGGCGAATCGCGGCCAGATGCGGCAGACTCGACAGCTCCATATGAGTACTCGGATGCCAATGGCGAATTGCTTCGCGTAGCATTGGGTGTCTGCGGCACATTTAGACGATGGTTCGGTGTTGGTGTAGGCGAAGGAGATTCTGCAGTGAGTCCAAGACCGAGACCGTGACCCTGACTGGGGCCGCCCATCATCAGCGATCCCGGCTGCTGCCCGGTGGTTGCTGCCGTCCATTTGTTGAGGGGCGACTCGATCGTCATGGTAGAAGCGCTCTTTGACATGGTCCGCGGCGAAGGCGACGGCGGCACGTAGAGGTCGCCGGCCAATCGCACCGCTGTCGGTACGCGTTGCAGCCGGATCGCATCTGCCAAACCGGCCGATCCGGCGCCTTTGCTGAACGGGCTGGGTCCTGCCAAACCAGATTGTGCATCAGCCGCAGCGGACTGCGCCGAAGGAGATGCACCAGACGAAGGAGGCACCCCCAGCGTCTGGCTGCGAATACGGGATCGCGTGTGTCCAGGAGACGCGTTTGCGTCTTGGGCTTCGAGTCTAGGCAGTTCGTCGTCCTCGATGACCTGCGAATTGCGTTTGCGATGTGAGGACGATCGAGCAGCGAGCGATGAGCCGATAGGCACCGAGGAAGGGTTGACGCTCGAGCTCGAGAAGGACGAACCAGCTCCTTGCGTACCTGAAGAGCTGACACTGCCAGAGCGATGTGAGGCTGATGAGGCAGGGATAGGTACCGGGAGAGGGATGTTTGGACTGCCTGATTCGATGGCAGCGACCAGATTCGGGTCGACACCGTCAGGACCTCCAACTGGCGAGATCGCTCCTTCCCCTAGCAACACCCCCCCCAGAGAGCGTGTGCGTCGATGGACGCTCGAGCTGAGCGAGGACGAAGTCATGCGTCTGCGCCGTGTTGAATGCAGGATAGCACTACCTCCACCAGAGTTCGTACAAGGTGTCGAATTGCCTGCAGCGCTTAGGCTGGAAGGAGCAAAGGCACCCGAATTGCTGCGACTACCGCGCGTCTCCCAGCCGAGCGTCGGCGAACCAGAGTGGAAGGAGCTGGAAGCTGGCAGACCAACCGAAGAGCCCGACGAGAGCGGTGAAGGATTGAATGGGATGCCTAGTCCAAGCGAAGCGTCCTCCTTGCGCTTACCGATGGCGATCGTCGAGACGGGTCGGTCCACGAGCTCTGGAGCAGGTGATCCTGTTGCGCCGACTCCAGCGCGTCGAGGTACCGCCGGTGGTCCCATCGATCCGCTCGAGCTCGTGACAGATGATTTGCGTGTCAAGCTGGAACCCGTGGTCGCAAAGTCGTCCGACGCGATCGAAGATGCATCATCATCAACTAGGTTCATGCCTTGAAAGGGGGAGTTCCGCGAAGGTGTTCTGTTCAGCCTGGAAGATCCAGCCACTGCTCTGTGTAGAGGGTTAGACGTAGCTCGATTTTGGTCCAGTCGAACAGATGCTCTGGTGAGAGGCGATGCGCTAGCGTTGTCGGCTCCTAATGTAGCAGCGGGTGCACGTTTACGAGTCAAAGGTCGCTGCTCGAAGCTGACGCGTTGCGTCGCCTCGTCCACCGTGTCGGATGCTGCCGAGTCGGATGCAGTCTGTCTGCGCTGCCGACGATTAGGACGCGAGGAGGTGGAGGAAACGGATGATGGCGAGGTTGGAGACAGAGGTTGAGCATGACTACCTGACGAAGATGTGGAGCCTTGTGTACGGCGTCGTGCCGCTACTGGATCTGAGTGAGATCGATGTGGATCGTCATCTCGTGGCCATGCCGAAGCAGAAGCGGGAGCTGCTCCATCATCGTTGAGCGTGTCTTCGTCGTTGAGATCGTCGTCATTGGGAAGAATCGACGCAAAGGCGAGTGGGCTCGAGAAGGATGGAGTCGTGTCGAGCGACATTCTCTTGGAAGAAGAGCGGCTGAGCGCTTTAAGGGCCGCCGAGGTTGGACTAAGGGAAAAACCGGGGGGCGGACTGCTTAGCGTCGGCGCTGTCGGAGGCGAAGTGCTAGCATAGGCGGAAGTGGAAGGTTGCGATACGTTCTGAGGTTGAGAGGTGGAATAAAAGCTTTTGCTGATTCCAGCCGAGAAGCTTCCAGCAGATGACGTTGGTGATGTCGAGGATGCGAGGCGTGCTGCTGCTGACGCTTCAGTATTGGCCGTTGCGGATGATGAAGCTGCTGATTGAGGATCACCGGTAGCGACACGCAGATGCTTGAAGGTGCGAGTCGGCGACGGTGGTTGATCGGAACGAGGATGCTTGCCTACGGATGATGATGATGATGATGATAGCGAGCCCAGTTCGATGATGCTGTGGAGGCTCGAGCTGTGTTCTGACGCGGAACGAGCGGCTGCACTGAGCGGCGAGGAAGCAGAAGGGGTCGGACCGCTGGGCGAAGTGGCAGATGGGGATGATTTGGGGTCGCAAGCGCCGTCGTCCCCTTGGAACGATGATGATGATCCACGTCTACCAAATTCGCTGGCTCTGGGACTGGATGTGTTCCGGTTGGCAGAGCTGAATGGGTCAGTGAATTGCGTTGACGAGACTGTTATCAGCAAAGAGCGGGCAGGCCGATCAAAGAGACCAAGGTGAAGATGCGATTGGTTGGTATGAATTTGAGATCAAGCGTAGCCAGTCGCAAGATGTGGAAACGGAAAGGATGTCGGTTGTGGTGTGGGTGGACAAATGTGATTTGTTGCGATTCGAAGCGGATGATGCGAAAGCGTAGACAGCCGTGGTTGTGTGTGTGTGTGTGTGTGTGTGTGTGTGTGTGTGTGTGTGTGTGTGTGTGTGGGAATTAGTCGGAGGTGGGTCGAGACCAGAAGCCACAGGAGCAGAGGGAACGACAGAGTGGAAAAATCAAGGGTCGTGGGATGCAGGGCAGTTAGCGAGGTGAAAAGGTGCAGCAGCAGGTAGCAGTTGCGAGCGCGTGTTCGCAAAATTCGGGAAACGTAAAGAATTTGGAGTCGTGCCGATATATCGCAGGAACCGCCCAACAATGAGCGTGAGCAGCAATACCAACACCGACCAGGATGAGAGAACGCGAGAGCAGGTGTCGGTACCAGCAGAGAATACGTTGTGAATGCACGTAAGGAGGTGGCAGGGTCAAGGAATCGTCCAATAGAGGGGAATAAGGGCGGGCAAAAGAGCAGAGGTTGGTCAACGTGCAGCGGAGGTGCGAGTGAAACAATGCAAAGGGTTTGAACAAGTCGCCAGATGGGAGGCAGACCCGTTGAAAGTGTCAAGGCATTGCAAGTAGAAAGCCATCAGCAGGGTCGGAGAAGCCGAAAGCCAAATATGGTCAGCGGGAAAAGGGCAGGTGAGGAGGGTGCGGAAAGTCGAGGCGCATGGAAGTTTCACAAAATCCACACCAGAAGTCGTCCAGCGGCGTGAGAGGCCAAGAACGAAACCACGGGAAGGACGCCAAGGTGGTGAGCGGAGTCAGAATCCAAGGCAGGAGCCACGGACCAACATAGCAACCATCGCGTCGGCAGCACAAGGCGAACAAACAGCATCAAGGCGTTGTTGGTTGGCGCAAAGTGGAGAGAGGGAGAAAAAAGGAAGAGAGGCAGAGATAGATAGGACGGGGACATTGGTCGGATGTGAGCAAAAGTAATCACGAGGTCAGGGTCCAGACAAGTAGTCGACCAAATAAAGGCCAATACAATCCCGATTGAGCCGCGCAGATCAGCAGAGAGCATTATATCCAAAGCAAGGGTCAGAAATTGAGTCGAGAGATGCGAATCAGTGTGATGATCGTCGGTTTTCAACCACAAACCCAGTGCAGATCCCAGGATTTAGATGGAGTAATTCCCAAAGAGACGATCGGAAAAGCCGACGATATGACGAAAGCACGGCAACACAACAAGGTCACCGCGAGCAAGCGTCGAGAGGTTGGAAATGTGATGCCATTGGATTCAGCATCAAACGGTAGGTCCAACGAAGAAAGGTCGAGACCAGAAGCGTCGAGCGGTGGAGTGGAGAAGAAAGAGTAGGAGGAAGGTCATGTGCTAGGTCAGTATTCCGCTCGCACAGTCGTGATTCGGGATCAAATGCGTTGGCGAAACGAATGCTACGAGTCGGAGGATCAACTGAGTTGCAAAACTGATCTTCTGCAGACTGGACCCTGTCTTGCTACTCTCCTACCATACAGCCCATGCTTATAAGCCGAAGGTCTCAGGCTAAGCAACGAGGTTGTACGATGTCATACCAGCTATAGAGTCGAAATCGCGGCGTCTGAAACGCTTCCTGTCCAAGCTGCTTAGCCTAGGCGCTGCCCATCGCCATAAACATAGTACTATTCAAACCGGTCTTCTTCGAAACGTCCTGCAGTTCACTATTGCAACGGCCACGACGAGTGTCCTGGGCATTACCGATTAGCAGGCGGAGTACGGTAGGCGGGTACTTACCGAAGTTATCTAAGCTAAGCTGACTGCTTCTTCCGGCAGCCTTGCTGGAAGAGCCGGAAGTTGATGTGGGCAGTGGTGGAGATGAAGTTGGCGGGTGGGATTCCTCTTCTAGCACGTCAAAAAGGTCGCGGCTGCCGCGTTCGGCTACAGAACCATGATTTGAGCTGCTACCGAGCGAAGAGACACGATTGTTGCTGGCTCTGCGACCGCTGGAGGATCCTGCTCCCACACCGTCATCTTCAAGATCAAAGATGCCGGCTGTACTCGATAGGCGCGACGTGCGGCGAAGACCGGCCGAAGATGCCTGCGAGCTGGCAGAAAGCGAAGGATGGCGACTGTCTTGATCGCTATGCGCATCGTCCGTCGCTGAGCTGAACGAAGTCATGCTGGCAGAGGATCACGATGGTCGATATACCGCGGCAGCTTCGTATTAGCCACGCAGCCGTGTCTGTGCAACCTGCCGAGCTCCCCCGGCTCAAGGAGTTCGTCTAAAGGTGCAGCATCCAGTGATTCAAAGTATGGTGGGATGCTCGATGGGGATTCCCAATCGGCACGTGGTGAGTCAAGTGTCAAGCGCTGCTTATGATAAAGTGGCTATCTGGCCGTGCTGTTGCGATGCGGCAAGTTGATCAGCGAAAAGTCGGCTGGTCGTGATTGCAGCTGTCAAGGCTGGAAAGATTCAGTTGTGGTGTAGTCAGGGAAACTGTGTGTGTACGGGAATGATGCGGCAGGTAAGGTCAAGAGCGATGAGGAATCGGTGAAATGTGGTCGACAAATAGGGTTGATGCAGTATGGATGGCAGCGAACACGGGTTTCGAGGACCAGATTTCCAGACGAGCGGAAGGATGAGAGTGTGTGTGGAGAGAGAGTTAGACACGGAAGTGTGCCCATGACGATCCTATGAGTTCGTACCGCCAATGAGGGCCTTAGCCGGGACTCAGCCTACGAAGCACTAAAGAGGCGTGGCTCCAACCTTTATGCTTGAGAAGCTTGAGTGGAGCGGTTTTTGGCTTTTCGTGAAGCGGAGGACGCCTCATTTCGGCGTGGAAGCCCGTTGGCCTTGCTGATGGTGCTATTGCCGCATGCTTCTGCATCTACAGGTTTCTGCATTTTTTTAAACAGTCGCATTCGCCAGCCCAAGCTGGGGAGATGGTTAAGGCCGTGAGCCCACAACCGAGTCCTAAAATTGGACACAAGGCACGACCTGGAGCAGCACACCGAGTGCACGACGAGATAACTTGAAACTTGCTCACGAATGCAAAGTCGAAGAGGGCCGGCAGAGTCACAGAGTCAGGTAGCAAATTGCAAGATTGAAATATTAAGAAGAAGCGGCCTTTTTGACTCGCTCAACCGGCTCTGCAAGGAGTATCGCACTGAAAGAGTGAAGACCTTTTCAAACCAAATGAGCAGACGGATGGGAGGAGACAAGGCAATTTTGCTTCAACACCCTCTACGGCTGTCCGAGTGCGACCCTTGGCTCGACAAGATGAAGCAAGCAAACAAGCAAGCAAGCACGCATACATGGTTCTGGTCGTCCATCTCAAGGCTGCAGACAAAGTTGCTTGAAAGGCTTGCGTGGGTGAACCCTTGCTTTCAAGACAGGATTTGGTTCTCCGGCAGATTACAGTATAGTCTTGCAAATGGGCGGAGTTATGTACTTTAAATTGCTGTACCGTTTCGCATGCACGATGCAGATGCAAAATCAAAGTCAGCCAGCCGACGCTAGGTTGCTCATTCTAGTAGGAGGCAAAAGAAAACCAAAAATTGCACAATTATAGGCGACTAACCAGAAGAAGCAAGCTCATGCTCTTAGGTTGGTATTCGGCTATCAAAAATGTAGGTTACAATATTGTAATGCGAAGCAGAGAGAGTTTTTGGAGCGTCATGCCTCGCCTCGGTTTGGCAAAGTGTAATCAAGTGTAAGGCTGCACTCGCTTGAATGCATGCAAACTTTCGGCACTAATGTTACGCTGCGCTGTCTCTCTCTCTGTCTAGAACGAAAAGTGGGAGCCGCTTGGCAGTAGCGGTTTATGATTTCTTAGACTCCATACACTTGGGCGATACTGAGAAAGAATAGCAACAGTGGGGAGGAGGGCGGCTCCGCTTCAGCCTATCCGTAATGAAGTAACCTCTAAACTAAAGTGGACACATACTACTTTGACTTAGATTTTCAGCTTTCATCCTACTACACCCGAGCACTCATGGTGAATTGCTCTAACGATGTGCACGATTGCAGACCTTTCCATGATGTGTGATTGTTAGCATCTCCTCTCTCGCTCAACGTTTCTAGTTCTGCTTAAACACGAGATGGAATTGGAGACTTTCTCTTTTGTCACTATCAAAGAATGCCGCGATGATACACGGCGACTTAGGAAGGGACGTTAAATCGGACCCACACAGCATCATTGTAGTGGCTGACAGGACACCATGCACAGCCTAGACATCATCGGCATCGTCAACGAGGCTGTTCCAAGTATGGTGTGGATGTTCGGCTTGGAATCGCTAGAGGTGGTTGAGAAAAGAAACGGACAAGCAGACCGCACAATTTGGCCTTGCATCGAGGGCGAGCAAAACCACAAACAACGCTGGCTTCGCTCTCACGGTCATCACCGAGCACATATTGATGAGAAGGGCATGCAGTGGGTCTTTCGCCAAGGCACACACTCGGGATAAAGATCGTATTGTTTTGCCAAAGCCAAACGTTGAGCATTCCAAGAATTTCAATTCTGCGGTGTCGTGGTTCATGGCTATTGACGTCTCGGAACGTTTGAGATGATGATGTGCGCTGCTTATTGGAGCATGAACCGCACTGTCGAGAATCCAGGTTGACAGTCGAAGGGTTTTGCTCTTTCGCAACTTGTTCTCCATGAAACTTTCCCAAATTCGTATCGTCCTCACTAAGGTTGCTTCGCTCATCCTACAATCACGAAAGGCGGTACTCGTATTTCTATAACACGCAAAAGCTCGGCACGACCATGCGGGAGCGATTAGGAAAGATGCCGAGACAGGACGAGGAACGTCGTACATTTCCTGCAGCCGGAACTCGCCATGTGTGATGTTGAATGTTGACGAGAGCGCCCGTATTTTCGAGCCTTAAGTTTAACACCACCACACCAAAAAAAAAAAAAGTTCGCTCGCACGGTTCAAAGTGGGGGGGAAAGAGATGGCCGAAAAGTCTTAAGCCCCAAGTCAAGGAACATCCGATCGTCTCTTCTAACACCACTTGATTCCTGGTTGCTTATCGCACTCCAACTTTCGCTCTCTCTGCCAAAATTATCAAAAATCAAAAATCCATCGTCTTGCTTTCAAACGATCCGATCCGCATTGAACTCATCTCAATTTGCACTGAGTGCAACGATTTTTGCCCATGGTTCGTCAAGAGCTACTATTACTCGACATAACCTCTGATCCATCATTGATCAAACAATATATCGATTACCATGCACCTGGTAACGTACCTCGAGCCATTATCGATTCGATCATTTATCCTGGATCTGGAGTGATAAATATGCGTATCTTTCACTTTGCCGATCGACTTGCGATGATCATGGATGTACAGGATGATTTTTGTTTTGAGAAAAAGGCGGCTAGTGATGATGCAAATGCTGATGTGAAAATTTGGGAGACTTTGATGCAAAATTTTCAAAGAGAGATCAAAGATCCAAGTGGAATTCAAAAAACAAAGTGGAAGAGGGCAGAGATGTGCTTTGATCTCAGTAAACATTTGTAGCCTCAGCTGCACTCGACTGGAACAAAAAAAAAAAGATTAGAAATATAAAAATGTAAATAAAATAGAAAATTGCAAAGACGGATGCAATTATCAAAATACCGGTCAACGTTCAACATTCATTTGCTCATCCGAATCTTGTTCCACAGAAGAATTTTGCGCATGATGCAAATTTTGTCAGAGTGCCTCACAAAAGGTACCTCTCACAATCTGTGCAAAGACGAGCGCTTGGTCCAAGGCACCCACTAGCAAGACCAGGAGGGGTAAAGAAAAGGGATGTCTACTCAATATGAGCTGTTGATACATGTCACTTTACACGCTTGATCACCTGTTCGTTAAGTTTGATGAGAGCCTTCTTTGCGTCTGTATCTGGCAAGACGTCCAAAAATTGGTTTGCACGCTTTACATGTTGCTTTGCCAATTCAGCCGTTCTTTGCAAACCCTGACTCTTTTCCACCAATCTCAACATCTTTTCCACATCACCTTGTCCTTCAAACCTCCTAGCCACCAATTCGTGAATTCCTTCGCCTGGCAGTTCTTGCCAAGCATACAATACAGGAGCTGTAGCCAGTCCTAGTCTAAGGTCAGCCCCTCCCGAAGGTTTTCCAAACGCAGCCGAAGTGGATTGAAAATCGAGCAGATCATCCACGAGTTGAAACGCGATGCCTAGGTTTCGACCGTATCCGTACGCTGCATCTCGAATGACGCGCATTTCTTGTGCGACCGAACCTGTGATGCCTGCTTTGGCAATCGCATCCGCCCCGCACCCCGCGAGGATCACGGAAGCCCTGGTGGACTTTGCAATCAAAGCAGCGGTTTTCAGATAGGTTTTTTGAAGGTATAGAGAAAAGTGGGCGGGAGTGGGCTGATTAGCAGCCTTGGCAGCCGCATCGGTTGCTCTCTGTGCTTCTGAGGCACTCAGGCCCATATTGTGTGCAACAAGTCCTTCGGATTCCCAAATCCCCGCATGGGTTGTGTTGTTATCGGATGATGAACTGGAAGCCGAGGTTTCGGCGGCTTGGGATTTGAGCTGCATCACTTCTCCCTCTACCAAGTTGGCGATGACGGTGGCGAGCAATTCAACCACTTCTGCGTCGCGCAGACGTGCCAAAGCGACGGATGCGCGGCCAAGAAGAAAGTCTCCACCGAGGATGCTGAGCTTGTTACCGAAAGCCGAAGGAGCACTGGGTGCACCTCTACGCAAAGGTGAGGCATCGATCACATCATCGTGAAGTAGCGAGGCGACATGGATCATTTCTGTGATCTCTGCCAATCTGCGTTGGGTTGGGAGAATGGCGCCGGTGACGGAAGCAAGTGCATTTTGTGCACTGTTGTCGGAAGAGCAAGAGGACGAGGACGAGAGGGAGCCTTCGATGCTCTCCATGTGGGGATTGAAATCGTTGAGCACAGAGCCTGGAGATAGAGGCTCGTTAATGCCCATGTCGCGTTCGATACTCTTGCCTGTTTCGTTTGGTGCCGTGGAATTCTGAGCGTGGGTAAGCAGTTGTGGGTAAAGAGGCGAGAGGCCATTGACGGCTTTGGACATGAGAAGGACAATGAGGGGACGAACATGTTTGCCTTCGGCCTGAAAGTAGTATTTGGCTATTGTGTCCAAGCTAGGGTGTCCAGAGCCGAGAAGCGAGGAGACGTTGTTGCGGAGCGAGGATAGTTCGGAAGAAACCAACGAGAGGGGATCTTGAATGATGGGAGTAGCAGCATGGGCTGATGTGGGCGATGCAGCGTATGATGCTCCGAAGAAGGCGGCTGCGGATGGTGTATGTGACTTTGATGGAGTGTTTGATGTGGAAAAGGTGGGAAATTGAGCAAGTTGGTCCTGTACGAGGTTCTTTGCCTGATGTATGGCGGAAGCCCAGCTAGACTGAACACGAGGCGTGGCTACGTTGAGCATTGATGTGGTCAAAGAGCGAGCGCGAGCCAGCGCGATTCTTGGAAGCCGAGGTGGCATGGTCAAGAAAGGGCGTATAATAAAAACCAGCTCGGGCGAATTGAGCCCAATATGGAACGGTACGAGTTGGTCGTAAATGTTTTGTTTTGCGCGAGCTGAAACAAGGCGACGGGTATGACTGGATCAAGATACGGGAAGGATGAAGCAGATGCCACCAATCTGCTGTCAAAGTTACGGAAGAGATAAAGCAAGATGCTTGATTCGAGGTTGATGTGGAGATGCAACTTATGGTTCAAGAACGTTGGTTGTTGGCCTTTGATGACTTTTTGGGTGGTACGTACACACTTGCTGCACAAGATCGGAATTTCGCCAATCGTGAATGGACCGACGCTAAGGCGTTATAGAAGAGAGTAAGAAAGTAAGAAAGTAAGAAACGGCAAAAAAAAATCAAAATCAAAAATCCCCCGATTCCAATCGAGGCGGCGGCTAACTTAGCTGGCTGACTTGATAGCTCGGAAATATACGGTGGCTTTTTAGTCAGCTCAGAAGAATTACTTTGTGGTGATTTGTGATTCGGAACTTTTCGATTAGGTTGTGAGAGCGAAGCTTCGCACAAATGTGACGAAAAAAATAGAAGAATTTTAAACCTTTTCTCGCCCGACTTGAGCCGTAAAGTAAGAATCGCAGAACGACGAGAAGCTTTGCCAAATGATTACTCTCTCTTTGTGTCAAAAAGAGCAATGAGTAGTACTTGTCACCACCATCCATCTCTACCTATCGTATTCATCTCTTCGCTTGTCCAAATCTCGCGGCGGTATATCACAACCACCTCTCAGACGACATGAGATATTCTGTCGTTCTAAACTTTTCACAAACAGTCAGCATCTAACATTGCTCGTTCCCATTCGCATATCATATCTCTCACCGCCAACGTTTGCTGACCCCCCTTTTTTCTTTTTTCTTTTCTCCTTTTATATAACAATCTCGTTACTCACCCACCCATAGGCCCGCATACTTTCGCAAAGGAGGCTCGTTCGTGTTCAACTCAAAGCAGAAATTCCTGGCCTCGGTCAAGCCGGTTCCATCGTCCTGGTTCATCCAGGTCGTATGCGCAACGAGCTCCTCCCTCAACGCAAAGCCATCTACCAGCCTCTGCCTACTCCGTTTCAAATCTCGAACGAGAAAGTCAACTCTTCACTCGTCGAGTCTCGACTCGAATCCGTCGCTGCTGCACTCGAGGCGCAACAAGCCGTCGAGTCGCTCTCCAAGCAACTTGGTCCTATCCAGCTCCTTTCTCTTCGACGTAAACTCGAAATCGCTCCGCCCGTCGTTTTCACTCGACAGACCACCACCAAATTCAAGCCCACCTCTGTCAGTCCAAGTGGTGACATCGCGTTGCCCAAGCCTGCTCTCGGAATTCAAGGCAGCATCACCACAGCCGACATTGTGAGCTTCTTGAGGGAAAACGGAGCGTTTGATTTGGAAACCGATTACGATACCGATCAAGCTAAACACGTGCAATTGAATCGTTTGAGCATCAGCCAGATCAACACTGCTTGCGAATTTACCTTGGTTAGCACCGTGAATAACCAAGGCGACGACGCCATCGACAAGCTTGGAAGGATCAAGAAGACGGGTCGATACGAGCTGGTTGCGCACATCATTCCATCCAACATTCGTGTCAGGATCCCTGTCGTCGTTCAACCTAACTTAGCCTCCACTTTGGCTACTACTCGAATCTCTTCTATCGCCGCCACCCCCTCTTCATCCGCATCCGCATCTGCACCCGTACCTGCACCCGCAAGCACAACTAGCAGCATGTCGGGTCAAATTCGAGGCTATGCCACCTCGTCCGCAGCTGTCATCAAGCCGACAAGCATGGAAACTTCGATGCGAACCAAGCTTGAAGCTGAATTTGGTCCTCAAGTCGAGATCAATATTCGAAACGATTCGTCCAAGCACGCACACCACGCCGCTATGGCAGCTCAAGGAGGTGGAAACGGTGAAACTCACTTTTACGTCCATGTCATTTCGGACAAGTTTGAGGGTATGACCCAAATCAAACGTCACCGCGCGGTCAATGCGCTGCTCGAGTCAGAGTTTGAAAAGGGTCTTCACGCTCTGAGTTTGAGGACAAAGACTTGGGCAGAGGAGAACAAGGTCAAACCATCTTCATCGTTATCCAACGCCAACACCGCAGGAGCAACAGCAGCAAGAGTAGCATCGGAAGAGAGCAATGTGAGCAACTCAAATCCCTTCTTGAAAAATATTCCCAACCCCTAACCATAACCAAACCAATGGATTTGATGTTGCACATGTTGAAGCAAGTGCTTGGAGCGAAAAGGACCGGCAGTTGCATACATGTAATTTCTAGATCAAGACAATCAAGTAAGACCAAACAACAATCCAAGATGGTTCTATTGCTTTTGTTGCTCGAAATTTGTTCTTGTTTTTGTTGGTGTTGTTGGTACACTGTCGACTTGGCTCTGCATATGCTTTTTTTTCGGCTCAAGATTGATGGTTGGGGAGGGTTAGGGGATGTATTCTCGTTTCTCTCTGATTGATGATGATGGTTGAGTTTTCAAAGGGACGTGTCTGACTCTTCTCACATTTCCTTTTTTGCCTTTTTCTCTTGGGTTTTTTTTTGGGGGGGGGGTGGGTGTGAATATCAGATCGATGATCCGACGAGCTGTGTTGGACAAGATGCCACTGATAATGGTGGTGGTGAAGGAGGATCACTTTGGCAAGCACCACAATCGCATCTTTACCCAACATCTCCTCTCGCGCCTCGTACCTCTTCTTCTTCTTCTTCTTCTTGTCGTTCTTCTAACACTACACAATCGGCACAAGATATTCTTTCGGCATTCTACACACGTCCACCTACCAAACCCAACGTTTCGGTTTCCTCACTTAACATTCGCGATGGTGATGGATCGGGTGTTACTCGAGAACAGAGGGAAAAATTTTATAGAAGAGCAACAAAGATGGATTCACTTGAACCAAGTTTTAGACAAAATTTGTTGAATGTTTTGGGAAGTGTATTGGCAACGATTTGTGGAGGATATATGATCTTTTTTGCTGATTTCGGTCAAGAACAACAACAACCTGAAAATTGTTTCACACAAATTAGAAAATACGTTTGGGGTAAAAAAGGTCCTCCCAAACTCTTTGGATGAAAAAAAAAAAGAAAGGAAGGAAGAAAGAAAAACAGATATAGGACTTTGAATCCTATAGAAAAGAAAGAAAGAAAGAAAGAGAGAAACTCTTTTCTTTGCTTCAAAAAATCAATTTTAAATGAAATTGGATGGTACGGTAATTGTGAATGGTTATAATAAGGAAGACGAACATGGTAGGTGTTTCCTTATAACTCAAACCAACATTACTTGAACTTGTTTTCTTGCCCGAGTGTTTTTCTCTTTCTCTCTCTCTATATATATGTATGTTTTTGCATCTGATTAAAACTGATAAAACATGATCTTAAATAAAAATCAAATTTAATTGGTAGTAGTGATAAGACTACGACGAATGTTTTTCAATCTCAAAGCCCAAAACCTCTTTCTGACACCATCTGCTATGATAAGTCTTTTCACCAAAGTTTCTGCCTCTTGAATCAACGATTCTACCTTATCATGATCACTATCATATTTCGAATTTTCTAAGTTGATTTCATTCGCGATTATATCCAACCACCATTCCAATGCACCTATACTACTCCTACCCATAATATCCACCTTAAAATCCTCTTGAGCCTCAACATGCGTGGAAACCAACGTCTTTATCCATCCAAATTCTTGAATCAATGGTGTTCCAAATGGGAAAGGTAAATTGATGTGAAGAGAGCGTAGGTAATTCCAAGCACTAGAATTGTTAGGAACGTTGGTAAGGTTAGCTTTGGTATATGCGATTTCGTATTTGATCTTTTTTTCCATCTCTTCTTTCATCTCTTTTGACAAAATCAAAGTGGAGGAAGAGTTGGAGTTGTTTCCTGTAAGACCAAATCGAGCAAAATTAACATACCACCTATGATTCCAAGCACTATTGTTCCTACAATCTTGTTTCAATAACATATCCACGTATTCCACTTGTCCATCCCATAAGTGTGCGAATTTTCCAGCTCCCTTTGATCCAACCACCATTTTCTCCTCGTCGTTGTTCGAATCGTTTTTAGCAAGCGGTAGAAGGGAAAGCCCACCGAAATGAGCCAAGATCCATTGAAGATAACCCCAAGTGTGATAATTTTTTGAATCCCTCGCCAAATTTTCCCTAACAAACTCCAATTCCCTTGCAGGATCACCTAGAGCACTCACCACAACCCTTCTGTGTTGCCAAACCTGATAGCTCTTCATATTCTTATGCGCCAGTTGTTCCAACCACACAAGTTCGGAACGAAGAACAGCATCTCTCCCATCATCACCACTACTTTTAGGAATTGATTGTTCGAGGTGAGGTGAGAAGAGGAGGATGTTGGCACGATATTGCCATACTGAGAAATGGGATGGATTGAGTTGAATGAGGTGAGATGTAAGTGCAAGAGCACGTATGCTGAGTTCGAGACCACCCAAAGGTGAATTTTTTACACATGAGGAATGACAAGATGTGAGAGTTCGGTATAGGTCCATTGCGGATGAGTAAGATGGATTATAAAGGATTGGACACATAGGTGAAGATGATTCGGATTGAGGAGTTGGGATGAGATCTGACCAGTGATCAGATGCAGGATCAAAGGGAAGATAAGGGCTGGTTAAAGTTTCGAGAACTGATGTTGTTGATGTCATTGCTGCCGTCATGTTTAAACGAAAGAAAGAGAGAGAAAGAGGGTGTTTTATGGTGGTGTTGGTGGTGGTGACAAGTAGGAAAAGGAGGATGAATGCGCCAGGCACTCCTTTTGTTGTGCAATGTGAGAAGAGGGGAACAAAGGGAAAGAGATAAGGATATATACGACCATAATGATCCAAATGTCAACCACAAAGGGACTTTTTATGAGAATCGTTTGACAGGTTTGGCCACTTTATACTGCGCATTTCTCAGCCTTAATTCAAGGTTGTTATAATTTTTGGAATTATATTTTCTTGTTTCATATTAAATTTAACTGCGCTTTTGCTTTTGATTGTTTGTCATCTGTCGAGAACAACACTTTTGTTGTCCATCTATGCTCACCACCATCACCTTTTTACTGTACATGTATACTTTGTTTCCAAGCTTAAAGAATACAATGTCAGCTGCAGCATCATCATCATCAATTGCCCAACCACCACCTTCCGCACCATCATCATCGTCCACCTCTTCACATATCGATGCCACCACACAAATTGCCAAAGATTCTGCTTCAAACTCCACAGCGTTGGTGACACCTGAAATATCATCACCACATCAACTCATTGATTGGGTAGATACAGTTTTGGGTCAACTCGAATCCAGGTTTGATGACATGAATGGTCAAGTCACTTGTCGCAGTAAGTTTCCCTTTTCTTCCAACGTAATGCTTATTTTGATTGATTTTTTTTTAATGTTGACCAAATGTTTTGCTTCGGATGGATTTGGATGATCAAACTCGATCAGTGAACGAAATGAGCACACGTATTGATGCTTTGGAGAACTCAATACAAGGTAAAAACTTCCAAACCTCATCTTCCTTTATACTATCATTACCTCCTTCTTGATTCTTAACAAGCAGTAAAGCTAAATAATATCTATTTCTTTTTTGTCTCTATCAAAACCCATCTTAAACCGTTTTATATCTTTCTAGATTTGATTCATGCTACTCTTGCTCCCGTTTCTTCATCTACCAACACCAACACCAACAACAACAATATTAACAACAACAATAATATTTATGACAATGCTAACAATCCTTCAGAATAATTCCCAAAAAGAACGAATTATTCAAATAAAACATGTCACAATTTCACTCTACTTTTTCTAAATAATAAACAAACATGATTCTACTACTATCAAACATTCAAATCGGCACACACACACACACACACACACACACACACACACACACACACACTCTCTCTCTCTCTCTCTCTCTCTCTCTGTTACCAACATTTGCAACCATCTCTTCTACAATAACAAATATAAATATATACCCACAGTGATGCATTTTACCAGACCCTAACCCGCCTCCTCCTTTCTTTCCTATTTTTCTTTTTCTTTTGGGTGTGACAAGCATAGGCTGGATTGGGATTCGTCTCGTCTCTTCTTGTCTATACCATACAAACACGCACCAAGAAGCGCATTTAGTGGTTCAAGGCAAAAAACAAGGTGGAACAGGAGGAGGAGGAGGAAGTCTTCTAGTTGTCACTGATGGTTGGAACGTAACGTTATTATTTGTTCTATAATTCCTTATTGAGGATTTACGTTTGAGCTTTTTTCGTTGCAATTCAGCATCGATAGTTGCCATACCCTTGACGAAGCATTCTTTCTTCAAACCGGACTTGACCAACATCATCTCGTCTTGTTCCGTTTTCGACTTAATCTGGGGGTATGCGGAGCAAGCTGCATCGTACACCTTTTCAAGGAAGCAAGCGGAAAGTCGGGATCGTGTCCATATATTATAAACTGATCGAGGAGAAAGTGTTGCTAATTTTATTTTGGCAGGTGGAGCACAAGTCGTGGTCTTGGTTTGGTTGGTGATAACGCAAGAATTGAAAGAATCGCTTTCAAACCATCCTTTGAGAGCTTGCACACCACTACCACCATTACCATTACCATTGTTAGACTTTAAATCTCCTTCATCTCCATTTCCCTGCATCCTGGCTTCTACCTTGCCTCCTCCTCTAATCGTAGAAGCGTTCGAATGCTCCCCCATACCCCTCTCTACACCAGTTTTCTTCATTCTTTTCGTTCGCACCTGCTGTCTGGCTAAACACCTTTCGAACAACATTTCGTACCTTTGTCTTGCAGCTTCATCTTTCGGCTCTTTCAACAATACACCACCATCACCACCAACGCAACTATTACTCATATTCTTTGTCGGTATTGCCAATCTACCAAATCCAACTAAACCACTGCCACTACTACCAGTATCCGCGAGTTCAACCTTACTACTACCACCAACACCACCACCACCGCCCCAAACTCGGCCTATTCCTGTTCCTGATGCTTGTGGTTCACCTGGTCGAACGCTCAAATCCGACTGAGCAGATGCACTCCTACTCACCAAACCACCACCACTACTACTCGTATAGTATACTCCCTGTTTACTAGGTGCACCTTCAGCTAGACTCTTGCAACCAGCGCTTGTAGTAAAAATCGGAGAAGAGGATGAAGAAGACGTTCTGAAAAGTGGTAGTGGTAATGCGGATGCAGCTGTTCCTATCAACGAACTCACAACGCCTCCACCACCGCTTTGTACACCAGTAACACCACCACCACCACCACCACCAGGAGCACGAAAAGTGGATGGAATCGAAGGAGAATAATGAGCACTTGTACGACCTCCTCCTCCTCCTCCTCCTCCTCCTCCTCCTCCTGCTGCCCTACTGCTTCTCGGTGGGGAAAGTGCTTCTGCGGCTACGGCGATTTGATGATCCGAATTAATATCCGATTCAAGACTCGTTCTGAGCTCACTCGAAGCGTCATCAGAAAGAGAGATCGAGGTGAACACGTTTGATCCGTTCTTTCGATGTGCTGATGAACTGATGCCGCCCAAATTGGTGTTGCTGCTGCTGCTGCCGCTGCTGGCACCAGTTGAGGTTCGAGCATGTGACGTTGCACCTGTTCCCGTTGTAGTTCTTTGACGTGGTGGTGGAACAGGTTGTTGTTGTTTCATACCACCAGCAACGGGAGTGGATTCGTCAGTAGTGACAGAAGGTGTGCCAAAGCGAAATCCATCAGCCGCACCTTTCCAAGCACTCGTTTTAGCAGGGCGCGGAGGCGGAACAGGTTTACCACTGGTACTAGAAACAGGTTTCTTTGGTACAACAGGTGGTGGTTTCATAGGACTCTTCTGTCCGGTTCTATACCCATTCTGATCGCGTCCAGATCGACCCCTGTTATCTAAATTACTAGTGCTGCTGCTGCCCAAAGTCGCACTACGAGGGGGTAGCGCGGGTGGGGTCATGCTCCCTGCTTTCACACCCGAACTCGAACCCATGAGATGGTTGTTGTTTGACGCATGTTTATTGTTGCGTTGGACACCTGGGGTATACGTCGTATACGCTACACCACGCGTGTTTGCATACTTTGTGGCAGTAGAGGAGGATGGATCAGGGAATTGACCAAATTCAGAGATGGTGGGACTGGGTGCTAAGCTACCATTGGGCGCTAAAGGTCGCGGGGGAAGACGAGGAATGTTGGTTGTGGTAGAGCTTGCGCTATCTTTTCGCGAAGCTATCAGCGGCGATGGAGGAGGCAAGTGGATGTTTGGTTCGACTACTCTTCGATCGGGGCTAGGTGGAGCACTAGATGAATCCATGACTGCATGAGCAAACATATGGTCATCCGCGCTCGAATCAAGCATGTGTAAGGAAATCGCAGCGGGGCTCTCTGTGTTCCTGGTAGCGTCTGTGTTGTAATCTTGGAGCGCAAACAAGCCATGCACGTTGTTAGTTGGAACAAAGGGACTGGATCTACCCGATACAGGTGCCGAGTGATTTGCGTGTTTGTCAGTAGACCTGCTCGTGGGGCATGATAAATGGTGAGCAGTGCCAGCGATGGACGTGCGCGGAAGCAACTTGTTTGTGAGCTCGTGCAAGCTCAGATCGCTTTCTGATGATTTCAACGAATTAGATGAGAGTGGAGCGGCTGTCAAGTTTGAACTTGGAGAGCTTAGCATGCCACTTGGCGAAGTGGACGGGATGGAAGACGGAGCAAAGTTGGAAGAGGTGAGTGCCAAAGCATGGTTTGATGAACGAGGTAGAAGGTCGTCAGAGAAGTTGCGGATTCGAGGGGTGGAAGACGAACGGGGGACTGGTTCGTTGGGGTTGCAAGGTGAGCGGGCGGGTGTTTGTGGTTTGGGTAGTGGGAAGGGGCGCGATTTTGGCGAGTGAAAGCTGGGTTGGTTGACGGCAGAGTTGGTGTTGGATTCAAACGCTGCGAGAGCTGCACGAAAATTGATGGGCTCTGTGCTATGGTTGTTGTTGCTGTTGTTGTTGCTGGCCATGGTGTAGCGTTTTGTGCGAGGTGAATTGGTAATTGGTGGTGTGGTGCAGGTGTTGACGTAGGAGGCCGTTGGTAGCGATTGGATTTAGGCGGGTTGGATGTTCATATTTGTGAAATTGTGATGCGAATTCAACGAATGTGCAAAGACGATTGTCGATGTTGTGAGTGTATGAAGATAGTGATGCAGCCAAGTGATGAGCAGAAAGAGAGAAAGAGAGAGAGAGAGAAAGAGAGAGAGAAAGAGAGAGAGAAAGAGAGAGAGAGAGAGAAAGAGAGCAGGCAAAGGTACGGTCTTTGTGAACCGTTTGCAGCCGAGTTAAAAAGTGTGGAGGCTCAACCACTCACCCAATCCAATTTTAGCAGGCCTCACACTCTGCATGATCACCTTCGTTCGTCACCCTTGATCCTCCCGTATCACTATGTAATGCAAGTAGTGCGCACAATACAGTGTGGCCAATACAGTGTGGTCAATACAGTGTGGTAATGCGTAACAAATGTAGATGTGTACAGAACACAGCAGGTGTAAATTTATATCAAAACCACAACTAACAACAACAAGAACAAAATCACAATCAAGATCCAAACGCACCATCCTCCCAATCTCTCATCGCTTATCCTTATCACCTCATCCATCCTTGTCATCGCCTTGCTCAACCTTCCTTGTGACTTGTCAACTTCTGTGTCAAAAGCATCAATTATTTCAATCTGCTCTCCAATTTCCTCACCCATCATCCCCGCTTGGTTGCGCAACGATGAAAGCGTGCTACCCATCTTGTCTAGCGTTGAATCTTGGCGTGACATGAGCATCTGTAAAAGAATCAACCATTTGTCATTTCAGAGTTAGCACAAAAGTGTCAGCGGCAACATTTCTTGAGCAGCCAAACGCGAGATCGACAAGCTCGCCCAAAACCAAAAAAAAAGCGCAAACTTACCTGTTGTTGCTCGCGCTCAAAAGCTTCTGTAGCATCTTGATCGTCGTCATTCACATTGATCTTGACCGAATCAAAGCCGCCGCCTCTTCTACCTGGTGGTGGTGATTCTTCTACGACTCTACTCAATGTCTGTCATGATCACCACACAAACACAATATTAAATCATTGTGTTTTGGTTGACAAGATTTCGTTAGCAACAATCCCAAGCTAGGCTGTGCGTAACATTCCCTGAGGCGGTTTGGCAGGCTAGCACTTACTCTGACCTCAGCTTCACACTCTGCTACAAATTGTTTCCTCTTGTTGAGCTCTTGCGCATTCACTCCAAACCGCTCTGGACCACTCCTTTCCACCACCAATACACTTTGTTTCACATCGTCGACATCCTGCCGTAATCCTTCGATGGCGTCGCTCAACCGATCGTATGCCGAGTCAATGTCAAGCTTATGTGACGAGGTTGCTAATGACGATGATGATGATGAAGAGGAGGAGGAGGAGGAGAAGGAGAAGGAGGAAGAAAGCAGTTGGCGATATGATTGAGATAAGGAGCGAGCGGATGAGAGCGAGCTCTTGAGGTCGTTCGCAAAGTCATGGTATGGATCTCTTGACATGATTGTTTTCCGAATCTTCCATGCTCGCAATTGAGCACCGTGCTGAAAGCTAGAATGATGATGATGATGATGTGATGGACAAGAGCAGCTAACAAGGCGTGTAAATTTGCTGTAATTTACAGGCACGGACCCTTGACTTCGGTGCTTGTATCGGCTCTCACATCCGATATCCGATTACCGTGATTAATTCAAAAGACCTTTTCTTGATACATCTTGTCTTGTCACACCATCATCATCATCATCATCATCATCATCATCATCATCATTCTCACTCAATCTCAATTTAAACACATTCACTTATTAAAACTTCGGGCCATACCCGACATACCTGCACTACTTGATCCAATCATCATATACACACATGGCCGCACCATTGCTTCTTCTCTTGTCAGCATCTCGCTCAAGCAGCATTCAGTCACAATGCCAGTCACAATCCCCATAATCCACTTCAACGACGTATACAGGGTTCGTCAGAGAACTAAAGACGGTGGCACACTCGGCGCCGATCAGTTTGTACGCAAAATCCAAGATATTCGCGAATCTTGGGGAGAACCTGCCTCACTCTCCAACCTTGCTCCACCTCCCACTCCGTCCGACCCTTCGACTCCGCGCGACTGGTCGCAACATGCCTCCTCTCGCCAAAGGAAGGGTCTCGTTCTCTTTTCAGGAGATCTTTACTCTCCATCTGTCGAGAGCAGTGTCACTCGAGGAACGCATCTGGTGCCTGTCATCAATGCCATCAACCTCGACTGCGCCTGCCTCGGTAATCACGACTGGGATTTCGGTTATCCTCACCTTCAGACCCTCATGAGTCAGAACAATTTTCCTTGGCTTTTCTCAAATGTGGTCGATCGCAGTACCTGCTCCAAATCTTCTTCACAAGATAAGGTCAATTGGGATGAGGATCTCTTGCACGACGATGCTCAGGTCAACGGCACTTTGCGCTATTGGACCACAACAGTCCAAAGTGTAAAGGTCGGATGCATCGGTATTGTCGAGAAGGAATGGATCGCTACCGTTCCAAATTTCCCCGAAGGATTCGTCTACAGGAATATGGTTAACACTGCCATGCGCTTGAGCAAGACGCTCAGGGATGAAAACGGTGAGGCGTGCGAGTTGGTCATCGCCATCACGCATAGTAGGCTTCCCAACGATATCGATTTCGCCAATGCTGTCGGCGCTACTCTACACGCAGACCCAAACACCCACGGTGTCGATCTGGTCCTTGGTGGACATGATCATATCTACTACGTTGGCAACGGTGCCACTTCTTTCCAAGGAGATGCCTTTCCTAGACGCGAACCGGGAACCGAAAACGACCAGAATGCTATGGTGGTCAAATCCGGTACAGATTTTCGTGACTTGTCCGAACTCAAGCTCGAACTCACCGACCGAAACGATGCCGCCATCCGCAAACGCACCATCCAATCCCTCTCTGTGAAACGCTATCGTACAGCCACCAACGATCCAAGTTCACCACAACTCAAATCCTTGCTCGACAATCTGCTTGCCAAAATCTCGAAATCCACCTCACAAAGCGTAGCGTACACGCTCACACCTTGGGACGTTCGTTCGGAAAAAGTACGCACCGACGAATCAGCTTTCGGAAATTTTGTCGCCGATGTTCTAATGAATTCCTACGAGGAGGTGTTGCGCGAACGAGACAACCGAGGAGAGCTTTCCGAAACGCGACCACTCAACGCGCGAGAGGTGGACTGCTGTATCATTTGCGGTGGAAGCTTGAGAGGCGATCAAGTGTATGGTCCAGGCAAAATCGCTCTCAGTGATGTGTTGGAGATCTTGCCTTTTGAAGATGCGGTGGTTTGTAAAGAGTTGAAGGGTCAAGATATCTGGGATGCTTTGGAGAACGGGTTGAGCATGTATCCCAAACAGGAGGGAAGGTTTCCACAGGTGGCGGGCATGATGGTACGTTGGGATTCGACAAAACCTCCCGGTTCACGCTTGGTATCGGTCGAACTTCTTGACAATCCTCTGGATACCCCTGCAAATAAACACCCAACCAACAACGACACCCAACATGCCTCCGAAGCAATGGATGTGGATGACGAAGAAGGAAAGCAAAGGGGGCAAGATGGTGATCAAGAACAAGGGGATGTGGGTAAATTGCGACGATTCTCGGTGACAAAGCATCCTCAAGGCGGCTACGACGTGGAAGTGCACCGGCCTGCACTTGTGAGTAGAGGAGCTTTGGAGATGCACAAGACTTACCGAGTGGTTACTCGAGAGTATCTCACAGAAGGCTACGATGGATTCGAGGCGTTGAAGCGCGGCACTTTTGTGGTGGATCACGAGAATGGCCAACTGATGAGTGCGATTGTTCGGAAGTTCTTGTTAGGTGCAAGCTACCTGTGGCGCATGAAGCAGATTCGACGACTGCAAGCTCAAACGAATCTTGATGCTGATAGTAGTACTTTCTCCTCCTCCGCTTCTGGTTCTGGTTCTGGTTCAAATGTAGGTGTGGATGCTAATGTTGGAGAGATCAAAGCAGAAGCAGGGGAAGCGAGGGAAGGGGATGCGGATACTTTATCCAAGAGGACGAGGATCGCCATTACACGCGCTAGGTCGCTGAACCTTCTCAAACGGGCTATGAAACACAATGCGGTGAATTCGCCCGTGACTCCTACTACGCCAGTCAAGAGCTCAAGCTTCAGGGCAAGGTCCGGAAGTCTCGGTACATCCAAGGATGATGCGGATGCAGATCTTTGGCGAATGGTGGTGGATCAATCGCCTGGCGGGTTTAGAGACGCGCTTCATGTAGGAGGTTCCGAACATCATTCCAAATTCGATTCGGTTTCGAAACGGTTCAATGAGCCTCTCACTACCACCTCGTCAAATACCAATGCTGCTGCTGATACAAGTTCGGGTTCTGCTACTAGGACTTACGACGGTGATGCGAGTGCAAAGGATTCAGGTGTTCCTGCTGCAAAGCGGCTTCGTAGCGAAACAAAGGTTAATGGGGAAGCAGGGGAGAGGGTGGAAGACAAGGGCATCGACAATGCACTCTTTGATCCAAGTTTGGCTTCAGGTTTGTTGACGCAGATCAAAGAGTTGCTTGCGCTTGTAGCTCAGGCTGCCGATTCTAATGGTGCGCTTTACACCACCAGCGAGACAGACGGTATCTCTGCCTCCGACGCTGAGGATCGAGTCCAAGATCGGGAGGAGGAGCAAGATGATGATACAGAGGCAGGTGGTTCTGGAGGAGCCAATATCGCTTTGGGCAGTATGGCAGTGGATGAAGGGGATGAGGATGCTACTCTGTCCTTCCTAACGAATGGTGGAGCCAAGAAGGACAACAGAAAATCTAAAGGTACCCCCACACAACTATCCCAACATCTCGTCAAGAGGGCCCACGAATTACGGTCTAGTTTTGCAAAACTGAAAGAGGCAGCAAAAAGTCTACCCGGTGGGATGGAGATGGGTCTTAGCGAGCAGGAAAGACTGTTAAGTGCATTGGAAGGGTTTATCGCACGTCAGGATGAGAGTTTTGCTCAACTTGGTATCGGGTCTGAAGAAGAGAAGAAGCTAAGGAAAGATGAGGATGGAGCTAACAGTAGCGATGAAGAGGATCAGAAGGAGGAAAGAGGAGGAGCGTTTGAGGATAAGAGCAAAATCAGTTCCAACAACTTCAAGCACGGTGCAGTGGCAAGTACAAGTTTCCACCTCAATGCCCAAGAAATGCAAAGGTTGAGGGAGGATATCAAGGCTTCCACCTCCCAAACCCAAACTCAATCCAGTGCGGCTGCGGCTGCGGCTGCGGTTGTGCATGGAAGTGAGAGTGCAGATGGGAAAGGGCACAAGGTTTTGAACGGTGATGGTGGAAGTTGGGATAAGCAAGCAAACAATGAGAACAATGCCACGGAACAAAAGAAAGTGGTAACGACGGTAGCGGATCAGCAGGAGGATGATTTGTCAAACCTTGCTTTTGTCTCACCATTGGTGGATGGAAGGTTGGTCGATATTGCTCGTCAAATTGCCTAGCCGTTTTTTTCAGCTTTTACCCTCTCTCTCTCTCTCTCTGATTCAAGATAGAGGCAGATAAATTACTATATCACAGATTTGGTCGAATACTTCAAAAGAGAGGAAGAAGATTTCATTCTGTTACAGTAATGCTGCCACAAAAACATACAATGTAGAAACATAGATACAGTAAACTTTAACATTGTGAGACACACCCTTTATCAATTGCCCAAAAAATCATCATGATCATCATCTTGACATTCTTCGAAACTGCCAATCACGATCATTTTCTGGATTTGAGTTACGATCGCTCTTGATCTTAGCTTTGGCCTTGGGAATCACACACACACACACACACACACACACACACATACATACATATATGCACACGACTTGTTTTGAAAGATAGATGGGATTTGCAACAACACCTATTTTGCTGGTCGTTAGATGAAAGTTAAGTAAAAGTTTACATTGACTGTAACAAACCCTTTTGTTTTTACCTTTTTCTTTTTTAAAGGTAAAGTGAAGGAGAGAAAATAATACTACCTTCTCTTTCCAACATTTTCAAAGTGATTTCAAATTTTTCACCCAACCCTTCATTCCCAATCGCCTTAGCCGCTACCACCAACTGTCTTATCAACTCCTGTAACCTTCTCATACAACGAATAATACTCCCCTCAAAAATATCAGTCAACTTACAAATCTCCACAAATTTAGCCCCCTTACACCATTGCATCACCAAATCCATCAACTCAACCTTAAAACTACCAACATATTCCTCCTCCACCATCCCCATCTTACATTCAATCGAAACTTTAGCAATCCTCCTAGCAATCTCTTGCATAACCCTCAAAGGTCCAGCTAAACTTTCATCCAATCGACTTTGACTCGTACTCTTCTCCGAAAATACAAAACACGACAGCAAAGCTGCACATTGAGGTGGCGAAATATCGTTAAAAACTCCGTTGAAAATCATTTCAGTAAGAAGAAGTTCATCTCCAGTACTAATCTCGCATGCAACTCTTCCCTTTTTTTCAACAACATCATCAGAAGTGGTAAAACCAAGTCGTCGAAGAACTCGTTTCCGGCACTTCAATTCATCCAGTTGAAGAACACTATGCGCAGCAGCAATCTTTTGACTAATCGCTTGCACAACTTGGTTCGCTTCCTGCTTCTTGGCATAAGCAGAATACAATCGATTCAAATCTTTGTCCTTTCGTAACAAACTCGAAGAAAGCTTTTCGTCTAACATGTTGATCTTGTCAACAAGATGCGCAAACGACTCATCCTTGATCTTCATGTCCTTGATCGGATCAAGCAACGGAACGCCTTTGGGGAATCGACGACGCACTTCGACGAGGTTCTTGCGAACCACTTCGCGAGGTTCGGTAGGTCGTAGATCCTTGGCGAGGAAGATTCGAATACCCGATAGCGATTGAATCGTCGAAAGCAGAACTGGAACCACTTGCATCTCTCCCTTCTTGCCTTCCGGGCAAGGGATAAAGGTAGGAGCCGCATCGTTGGACATGGCCACTTTCTTGTCGCAAGAGGTACCAGAGGAGCCTGAAGCGCAATGCAGAAGAACATCCACAATGTAGTGGTTCTGAGGAGGAGCGTTTAAATCGATGGGAGGTCCGCGTTTTCCAGGCGTGTTGGGAAGGCGCTTTTCGTACGACACCACCACACCCCAACCGAAATCAAGATCTTCATGACCGACCTTGACCAACCTGCCTGGCTGCAAGAAGGGCAAAACATAGCTGGGATGGGTGATGACGGTCTGCACATCCTTCCTCAGCGTCTCGAGCTGATGCTTGACGTCGTAGTACTCTGCCACTTCCTCCTCCCTCTCCACCTTGATCGCATCCCTCTGCTCCTCGGCCGCCTTCTGTTCCGCTTCCAATGCGGGTACACTGGCCGCGTTCTGGAATTGGAAGAAACACCTTTGCAACATGTAGTCCGGACTGATTCCTTCGACTCGCATGAGGTTCAGGATCATATTGTACCCAAGATGGAACGCCGAGTTGAGGCGATCCGCTTCGCCCTTGACCATGGTCTTTGCGGCACTGGGCTCGAGCTTTTCGTCAAACATCATGATCACAATACCTCGATCGTCGAGACCACGCCGACCCGCACGTCCCGACATCTGAATGAACTCGCCCGAGGTGAGATTGCGGAACTCTTTGCCATCCCACTTGTTGACGGCGGTGAAGACGACGGTCTTGGCAGGCATGTTGAGGCCGATCGAGAACGTTTCTGTGGCGAACAGCACTTTGATCAATCCTTCTTGAAACAGGATTTCAATGACTTCTTTGAGGATGGGAAGCAAGCCACCGTGGTGGATGCCGATTCCGCGACGCAGAAGAGGCAAGATGTGTTCGATCTGGGGCAGTGCGCGATCCTCTTCGGAGAGAGCGTTGATGGCGTTGGTAAACACGGTGGAGACCATCTCCTTTTCGTCGTCGGTGTTGAACTCGAGTTTGGACATCTGGAGGGCGAGTGCTTCGCATTCCCGCTTGGAGAATGCGAAGACAATAACGGGGTTGTAGTTCTTGACCATGATCATCTTGACAATCTTGTAAATGTCCGAGGGTCCCTTTTTCCCACCTGAGCCGCCCTTTTTGACTTGACCGCGACGTTTGCCACCACCTGCGTTGGGGTCGGCTACATCTTGGCCTTTCGAGTCGGCAAGCGCTCCCATGGCTTTTTGGAAATTGTCTTCGCGGAAAGTACCACGTTCGTCGACAACCAGGTGAATTCCCTCGCCGCCCTGAGGGAAGAGGTAGTGTTGAAGAGGCGTGGGACGAAAGTCGGTGTAGACGACGTGACAAGGTTGAGCGTGAGTGTGCGCGATCCATTCTGCGAACTGCATTGCGTTGGGGATGGTAGCTGAGAGGAAGACGTATCGCACTTTTCGAGGAAGCAGGATGATGGTCTCTTCCCACACCACACCACGTTCTTTATCGCGCATATAGTGGATCTCATCAAACACCACCCAAGCCACTTCGCGCATGATTTCGGAACCCCTGTAGAGCATGGAGCGCAGAATCTCGGTGGTCATGACCAAACAACTTGCCGAAGGGTTGATGGTGACATCACCGGTCATGAGGCCGACGTCTCCAAATTCGGCGGTGAGTTCGCGGAATTTTTGATTAGAGAGAGCCTTGATGGGGGAAGTGTAGACCACCCTTTGGCCCCTCTTGAGACATTGAGCAATAGCGTATTCGGCAACTACGGTCTTACCTGCGGACGTGTGGGCAGATACGAGGACAGACTCGTTTCGTTCGATACACGAGACAGAGTTGCGCTGGAACGGGTCGAGGGTGAATTTATATTGTTTGGCAGGGGGATCGTTGGGTACGTGTTGGGAGAGGGGAATATAGGGGTAGTCGGGTGGTAGGGCAACCTGGTGGCGGACCGAATGAGTGACGTGCATCTTCTTTTCGGCAGCATGAGCTTCGGCTGTGGATGTGCCTGCAGCAGCTTGGTTATCAGTTTGAGGCTCGGAGGGGGCAAGGCCGCCTTGAGCTAGAATTGTGTGTGTAGCTTGATCTGTGAATTCGTCGGTGATCACTGTAGGCACTGGTACTGATTTGTCGGTAGCATTGAGCTTCTGGCGTTTGGAAGGGCCAGGTGCAGCGTCGCTATCGTCTGAAGCAGTGTGAATATGAGCGGAATTACCATCGCTGAGCTTGGTTAAACCTGCGTTGGATGATGAGGGAGTTTCGCCAGCTCCATTTTGATCGAGGTTGTCGGATTTTGAGGATGAAGAACTAGATTGAGGTTTGGTCGAGGAAGCAGCGGCCTTTGATCGCTTCTTTTGCTTTTTGGAAGGCGAGGAGCCAGAAGATGTGGCGGGGCTGGGTGCAGCGTCTGCAGGTGCGAGGAAGTCGAAAAGACCGTCTGGATCCATGATTGCGTGATTGCTGTGGTTGTGATGGTGGCAGGAAGCGGAGGAATGGTATGTGCTCTTTGAAAGATCTTGTTTTCAAGAAAAAGAGCTGAGCGGGTTTGAGGTGCGTCAATCAAAAAAGCTCAGCTTGCGCCTTGCAACCTCCAAAAAAAAAAAAGTGGGAAATTTCTTCTTTATCGGGCTGAAATGTCGAAGCTGAGGCTTCAACTCCACCTATATTTGATTTGTCATCTTTACATAAGTAAGATTGGATGATTTGAAAGTCTAACAATTTTGCGGTTGACGCGTGATCGACTGGGTTTCGACACTGCACTTTAGCGAATCTGAAGCCACGCACTCGTGGCTCAGCTTCCAATTGCGAATGAACACGGACCGCTTCCAACCCTGCACTCTTTGATTGCTCTGTTTCTCCACTTTTCACCCTCAAATCCCACTCTTTTGTTGATCATAACCATCCTTACAAGAACACCACTTCACATACATTACTCGAACCTAAGCATCACTCAAAACGGATACACAAGATGAGCGCTTCTCAATCTCAGTCACATGCAGAGCCGAGCTATGCTCTCGTACCACTCACCCATGCATCACACACTTCCACCTCCACCAACTCATCCACTTCACACCCCGTCTATGCTGGTGTTCACGACACTATGCGACATGGTTTGAAGAATGTATTGCATCAGGTCTCCACACACTCGCATCATCCCGTTCAAAACAGACTCGAAAACTGGGACGCAACAAGGGACAACTTGAAACTCACAATGCAGAGAAACATTCACGGAATCGGTGCTCCTGCGCATACTTTGATGGAAAGAAAGATTGCGAGCTACGTAAGTATATTCTGCCTTCAAGCACATTCAGGGAAGAACAGTAGGGATAGTTTTGTTGACATGCTAGTTCAATTGGTATGCATTTTCTCGCGTCAATACAGAATCCAGCGTTCGATCCAACTAGAAGCTCAAACTCCATCTCCAAGCTTCACCTCGACATTCTCAATGGTGATGATGAACTTATTGAACCCCGTGACTTTTTGCCTTGTAAGAATCTCTTCAACTCCATCATCACCACATTCAATATCGCAAAGCTCATTGAGACAAGACCTGCTGACATCTTAACCCCTTCATACTTTTGTTGCTTTCTCATCCACCGGTCTACCTTGCAAACTGCACAGCCGAGATCTCGACCGACCTCGCTGACATGCACACCGTCATGGAGCGTCGTCTCGGCCTCTAGAACTTACTCGCTTGTTTCAAACGTGGCCATTCAAGTTGTTCCTTCCTTGTACATTAGCATTTTTTCAATCTATCTTCCACACACACATTATCCCTCAACCTCTCTCTCTCTCTCTCTCTCTGGCGCTTGTTTAATCTAGATTCAGGGCGCAAGCCAAATTGAGTCAGACCACTCTTGAGCATTTGGCACCCAAGTGACGATACGCCACTGGAATGCACGTGACATATCGAATCTCGATTCATACTTGGAAACCACAAACAGCAAAGCGTTCAATTAATCTATCAACAGACTCGTTTGGTCCGCAGAGAACCGCATCATCCAAGCCCAACTCGTATTGGATCCAAAGCTCGCACTCCTGTTTGATCTAGAACCAAAAACCAAAAAAAAAAAAAAAAAAAAAAAAAAAAAAAAAAGTGGATATCATTGCCAAAATTCCATAAAAGAAATATGTACTGTTCAGTAGAAGGAAGAGCAACTCCTTTGATCTCTGAATCACAAGGTATTACTTTGGATTGGGCATATTATGAATACTATGCCCACTCGATGGCTGTTGATATCGTTTTGCCCAATTCCAACGTTCCTGCCTATACCTCAACGTTGTCTCTTCATTACTCCGCGCATGCGTACTTCCCATCTTGGCCATCGCCTCGATCAACTCCAAAAACGCATCCCCCGTATCCCAAAGCCCACTCTCAATATGCTCATTATTGAACTCGGGCAACAGATCGAACGAAGCCGGATTCTTCCATCCAGAATTCTCGGCATCGCCATACGTGTCGAGCCACGATGATCCCGCAACATGCGCTTCGGCCGCCATGGCGTACGCGTGCTGTGCAAGAACTCGCAAATGACGAGGCAGTCGTACAGCGCGTAGCGACGCATCCATGGTTTTGCCCACTTCGTTGCCCGTCTGTTCGACTTCGCCGCTTTTCCACGCTGCGGCAGCCTTGCCTTCAATCGGTTCCAACGCGGCATCGCGCGCGTGGTGCAAAGATAGAAGCCGTTTAGCAACAGCACCTGTCTCCCACAATACAGCCATGGATGCCTTCATTGGATGACGAGAGAATTGCGGCCTGAGAAGCAGTTTGCGTCCCTGGAAATCGCGCCCAAACGCGCTGTCATCCTCGCTTTCAGATTCGGGCACCATGTTGCCACCTGCAATCATCTCAAAGTTGGAGCGCTTCTCGTCTTTGGGCACGAGCGTCGAAGCAATGCGAAGCGACTTGTTCGTCTTGGCTGTAGTGCGTTCGGGGAACAGGTAGAAGAAGGCCTGGATCGAGGTGAAGAGTCGGTACATGAGCAGTGCAACCAGGCGAGAGTGCACAAACGCCGCTACCCGTAATGGCATCTCGGGACCGTCGTAGGTGATGTTTCCGATGCGATCTACAAGCCAGTCGAGTGTGGTCTCCATCTCGGTGATGGCATGCTGAAGATCCGGCTCGGGCGAGTGACCCGTGCAAATGTCGGCCAGAGGTGTGTGCAACAGGCGGGTGACACGGCCATAGGTGCGGAAGATGAGGTCACGCGTCTGTGCCAGGTACCCATTGGAAGCAGGATGCAGCTTGGGGGTCCAGTTGGACCCATGGTGGATGTAGTCATCGGCACTGGCGGGCTCGAGTTCCATGGCGTAGATGTCGAATTTTGGCACTTGCATCTCGGCTGTTTGCACCCAGTAAACTGCGGTGAAGATGAGCGAGACTTGTCTGCGTATTGCCTCGAGCTCGATGGGGTCCTTGATCATCGAACGAGCGTCGGCAGCGCGTGGTAGCGGAGCTCGCGGATCATCCGCCACGCCCGAGATCTCAAGCGCCTTTTGAAGCACCTCTGGGCCGTCCCACGGCGTGCACCAGCTCTCCGAATCCGGCTTTGCATCGAGTTGGTGAAGTCGCCAGCAATACGCCAGCCGCAAAACCCACATCTTGCGCTGAGCGAGCCCCTTGCTCGAATGACCATCTTCTCCAGCACCCATCTCCAGAAGCATGCCTGTAGTCACGAGACGTGGATCCACCTCGCCGCTGCGAATCTTTTGGAGCATCAGATCATTGGCCAGAGCCCAACTCCGACGTGCGAACGACAGCATCTGCTTTCGGTCGTCGCCCTCGAGCCTGCCGTAGTTGTTTGCGCAGCGCAACACTACCTCGCCTCCCTGCAGATCAAGATCCTCGATGTTCATGCTATCTGGCAAGAGCAGCACTCGATGTGCCAAGAAGGCAAGCAAAGCAAGCAGTATATGTGCCGGGGGGGCAAATACGCCCGAGCCAGGCGCAGAGCCAAAGAGGTACCGCGAGGGAATCATCTTTTCGAACGAGTCGAGCGCTTCGAACTGCGAGATGGCCAGCGCCACAAACGGACGGTCCTTTTCGGTGTAGTAGGGCTTCAAGCGGTTGATGAGCATCGACTGGTCGTGATACCGCGTATCACCGTTCTCGGCCGCAGGAGACAGCTTGGCGGCCACGTCGAAGTAGTTGGCGCTACCATATGATTGCGGTGAAGCGGCGTGAAGTCCACCCGAACCCTGCGAATGCGAAGGTGAGGCACCATGTCGAATGACCTCTGTTGGTGACGTGTCTGCCGAGTTCTGGGAGCGGAGCACACTGGAGACACTGTTGGAGCGTGGATAACTAGCACTGTCGGCCAAAGCATCCCAAGCGCTGAGCAGAGCTTTGCTGATGCGGTCCTCAACGCCGTAGTACTCGTCTGCGGGACGCTTCACAGGACGATCCTCGGACCCCGTGGGTCGAGACGAAGGTTGTGGGGCGATCGGCGGCGAGAACGTGGACACTGAGGTATTTGACTCGGACGTTTGTCCACAGAAGGAGTTGGAACTGTGCTCGGACGAAGAAAAGTTGCTGCTCTCGTTGGAACCGCGGTGGTACGGTTCAGGTCGACCGCTTGTTTCCACTGAAGGAAAATTTTTACTCGGGCCAGAGGCGGAGGGCATGTTGGAGCTGGACGCATAGTGCTCATAGTTCGGAGCGCCATTCTCAGCCATTGTTGCTGCTAATAGGGGTGGCCACGATGCGCAATCGAGGACACGCTTCTGCGCGTCCATGTAAGCTGGGCCAGCGCTGGTGTGGCTTCGTGGTGCACCGACGCTGCCCGAGGTCTCGACGCCAAATGCAGCAGCGAGGGCGGCCTTCTTGCCCTTGGGGCCGCGCGGTTTGCGATTCCAGTCGAAGACGCACAGCTCTTTTGCTCTTGCTTGGACCAAGGCTTCGTCGATGGTGCCGCTTTGAAGTGTTATTGCATGGATGGGCAGCATCGTTGTTTTTATGGTGGACACGCATCCTGCGCAAGGATTTTGACCGTCGCATTTGGATTTTCGCTTCCTGCAGGGTTCACAAGCGGCCCAGATCTGTTTCGAAGCAGCGTTGCATAAGAAGAGGCAAGCAAGGTCAGTCAATCTTTCGATGTCTTAGCGTGGAGGCCAGAGCTGCCATTTGTAAGGGCAAATGAGTACAATCGAGGCGTCCTGCTGCCGAAATGTTGGCACACACCACAGATTATCCTGCTTTAAATGGTACTTACCCTCTTGCGCTTATTGCCAGAGACATCCGTGAATGGATCGACGATGCTTCCGTCCGCCATGCTGCGCATCGCTTAGGCATATCACGGCCTATTCAGTATTTATGATCAAGGCTGATTCTGAACGATGCCACCGCTTTTTCTCCTTGCTGTAGCTGCAGGCTGCGGATACCGGATTCGCTGAACGGTAAAGTGGGATGCTTTTGAGATGTATTGCTGGGTCCACCAAATTCTGAGCGTAATAAGTAAAGGTGCGCCCAATTCTTCTAGAAGGTGTGCTTTTAGATGTTCAGAACTCTGGCGGTGCCGGTCAGCAATAGAGAGGTTCGAACGGGCTCTGCGAATCTTGGCTAGATGTGGAAGCTCTGACACTATACGTTGGGATCCGTGCTCTGTTCGACCTGAGACGGCAGAAAACTTTATGGAGAGGATTGATGAATCTCAAATCGGTACGGATGCAGATGCTCGTGTGCAGTGTGAGCAGGTCGTGAAAGGGCAGTGTTGCATCAATATTGTGGAAGAGACGAAACCCTACCGGGATATGAGTAGTGGCGTGTAATGTGGGGACGGTCAAAAATTGATGTGCGCAAGCGAGGATGGTGATGCGGATGATTGCGTCCAAGGCCAGATGATCCACGAGACGAGGAAACAAGTGCGTGTAAGTGTCGGATGATGGCGACGGTGCGTTGTGGTTGATTCTCATTCAGCATTGCAAGTTTCAGGCAAGGTCCAGACAAGCTGATGAGGGTATTGCGAAGTGAAAGCGGAGATAGGAGAGAAAGGAAATTTGCAGCTGCTTGCCCAACGGTCACAGAATGGATACAACCGCAGCTCAAAAGGTACTGGAGCTGCGGGGGACAGTCATGAAATGTCAAGTGTGTGAGCCGAGTGTTGGTGTGGTGGCGATCCACCGATGGCACTGGTCCACGGAAGGGCCAGATGCGTAGGAGAACGCAAGGGCGGAATGACTTAGTATTACCCCAGATGAAGCCAAGCGGAAGCGCAGTGTACGGCAAATCTACAATAATATAATTTACAGAGAATTTACTACACTGCACTGCAATTTTTTTCCCACCCGAGTTGCGTGCGGCTGCAGTCGAAGTGCTTCTGGAAACTGCCAAATACCGTAATTTACAATAGGCACGTCAAAACGGAACAAGTAGAAATCATTGATGGGGTGGGTTCTCGGATGTGCCGCGGAAGATTAGTCACAACCTGAGTTGCGATCAAGGTGGGAATGTTCCACCGTTAAAGAATGTACTGTAACAATGGAAGAAGGCAAAGCGCGGCTGTCCCGAGCTTGGGAAAATGGCGACAGCTGTGTGAGAGCGCAAGCGAGTGCGACGAATATGTGGAAGAGAACACCACGCGGCAAAGCCTGAGTGTTTCTGCTCGCTGAAAGGAAAGCTCTGAAAAGTAGAGAGTGGATGTGCTTCTCACACTGTCTGTGCAGCAGTGGCCTGGAGCGAGATAGGGCTCAACGAGCATTGTGTCAAATTGCGAGCAGTAACTTACCGTACACAGGGTGCCGAGTAATCGGGACGGGCGTATTTTGTCCTGTCTCTCTTCTCGCCAAGCAGTCCAGCTGTGCAGCCTCATTGCGCAGGGTCGCTCTCAGGTCTGTTCATTCGTCTTTCGACCTCCCCAGAAGGGCGGCGCGTTTTTCATTCCAGGAACCGCTCTGCACAATGGCCTACCAATCTTTAGGGTCCTTCCCTCGGGTCCTGATTTAAAATTTCAGGGTGTGGGAAGACGAAAATGATGATAACATTATAATAATAAATAAATTGGCTCAATGATGGCCTTGTCTAGAAGTCAACGGCCCTAAGCGGAATTTCGGTGGTCCTTACGGAAGGCAAAGCGTTTCAGCAAGGGCAGGTCCGAATCACATATCGCGAATGCATCTCCCCACCCCGAAACTTCACGTGACTAGGGGATGAAGAGATGAAAGCGTACACACACATGGTCAATTAGCATCATTGATCCCAGAATTTTACAACAACGACCAGATCTGAGCTCAGCTTCTTCATACGCTTCTCAGCTAGTGCGGTCAGATTTTTTTGACTGCTCACAAAGACTAGGCTTGACCGACATGCTCAAGGCTGAAAGATCGCTACAACAGATAACAGAGTGGCCGCAGAAAGAAATTTTTTAATACCACTCAAATTTATCCAGTTGAACATAGCGTGTAAAGAAAGTAAAGCCAAACTGAAAACATGCTTAGGTTTGTGTGGTTGGCATATGCAGGTTCTGTGGCGGCGACCCACATGAGAAATTGACAGTTTCGCTGTTTTATCAATTATTGGATTGTTCATATCAAGGGAGTCTCTCTAGGCCCAAATCCGAAGGCAGGCGACTTCAGTGCCTGCATATCGGCTTGACGCATACACAATCTCGACCTTTTCCTTTTTTTTTCTTCCTCGAATGCTCATTAATACCTTACAAAAAGCAGTCAAGCGGAAACGAATTTTGCGCCGGCCGAACACATCGCTGTCTGCTGTCCGGCTCAGACTGTGCATGTCAGCGCTGTTGTATCAGTCTGGTCAATTTCGGAACCAATTGTGATGAATGTTCGGTGCACCGTCAGTCGAAGCAAAAGTAGTTGACAAATTGTCAATTTTGGCAAGAGGCCAAGCTAACTTAGCCAAGGTGCTCGGTTGGGCATTTGCGCAGATTCGTGGATTTTCTGCGATCGCAACTTTGTTAGTACAGTAAAGTAGTGTGTCCGTCCCATGTTCTAAAAAGTGCACATCATAATCTTGCAACGGGTCCCGTGTTTCTGAGGCGGCTTGCCATGTGCATGACACTGCGTCCTTTTTTTCCCCCAAACTGTTCCCCCTCAAACATCCGTTTTCTGTGAAGACCCCTACACCACTGTATCCATCGCGCTGTCGCCCTTCTTCCACGTGCGGAATAGGAGAGTCCCTCTGCCAGCGTTACGGTTTGAATGTCATATCAAAAAGTGACTCAGCTGACGTGCAATGGAAACAAAGTGAGGAGGGAAGCTTTTTTAAAAGAAAAAAAAACCCCCCCAAAAGAACCCTTCGGTTTGCAATTTGTATAACTCCGCTTCCTCGCTTCCTCGCTTTCTTTTCCTCTCTCCGTTCTTCTTAGTTCACATGCAAGTGCGGGACGCCATCTGCGTCTTGTGCTGTTCTGCCACTCGAAGAAGAATACAATAGAATAGACAGGCAAAAAAACAATTAATGAAAAGAAAAGAAATAAAGAGTCAGAAAAGTATTGCACAGCGAAGATCAATAACCTGGCCTTTTCCGCCAAACATCGACATGGCGTTCAAATGCCGCAGTCGAAGCGCTCAGGAGATGGCCTTGTCGACGGTAAGCCCCAGTACACTGCAGCAAGATCTATGTCCTGCAGAATATAAAGATCAAAATGACTCACCAAGTTACAGTACAAGGATGGGGAAAAGGCGAGGGGGTTCCTTCTCGGCCCGATTCGACGTTAAACATGCCTGACTGTAATTCACTGTACGTATTCATAATATCGTGGTTCCACGTCGTCGAAAGGCATTACGATGCGTGCCGACTGACATCTATTTCAAACATAAAATTAAGGTTTTCTCATTTACCCCTTGGTAAACCCTTTCTGCTCCGATCTCCCATGCTACTGTTGCATGACTTACAAGAAAGGCGCACCCTTTACACAGAATCGCTTCCCTTTTTCTTCAAACCTCGACGTTTGGGCATGTGTAAGCAGTTCAAGATTTCGCGCAAAGTTGGGTTGATACACAATGTATTATCATTTTCGACGAGAGTAGAGGGGCCTTAACCAGGACGAGGCCAAACCGTTCCATCTCCACGATCGTACTCTGGTCCTGGATATTCATAGTGCGGCTTTTCCTCGTCCGAATCCTATCAAGCCGTTGGACATACAAAGTATAAAATGATTTGAGAAGAGTCAGAGTCAGTGGATTGTTGCGGTAAGCGTAGAAAAGAGCTTTGCATACCCCACACGATGCCTACATTGCCTCAGAGCAAACCAAAGCACGAGAAAGAGACCACTGCGTGCACGTCGGCACCCGGAAACCATCGGTTCTCATGGCTGCTTCATCGTCCAAGCTTAGATCTGGAATTCCGGTAAGGGAAAGGGTGATACATACGGGTTCGATAATCTGTCCGTCACCTTCGTACTCTTCGTCAATGGTTTTCGAAAGGTCTTCTATTGACCTCGATTCTCTTTTCGCCGATTTTGTGTCATGCGTTGATGACGATTTCGAGCCCACCTTCATGTCCTTCATCAACCGTGCCAGCTGCTCCTTTTTGCTGGATTCGCGTTTGGCGTCGCGTTGTTTGGCCAGTCGCTCCAATTCGGGACGGTAGTCGTCGAGATATTCCTGACGGGCTTCTTGAACGGCAGTGAGAAAGTCATCCATGCCTTCGCCCGTGACGGAAGATACTCCGACAGCCTGATAGTCCAAAGCAAGGATGAAAAAACAAGACAAGGAAAGTTGGGATAAAAAAACCGTCAGTACGTCGATTAGACCCTCGGAGCTCAAAGTGCTGCTCGCAGTGGCTTTCGTTCGTCAAGGAGCAAACTCACCCTCAAATTCTTATAGAACTCGTCGAGCACCAAACTCATGCTGTTCATGAGACTGTTCATGTAACCTTGACTCCCTTCTGCATCGTAGTTGCGAGCTTTTGGATTGAGACCGTGTTGTGTCACGGTGGAGGAAGGGTCTGTGGCATTGCCTGCCGCCAATGCTTGTTGAAACTTTTCAAAGTCTTGCATCCATTCCAACGCAAACTGATGCGATTGCGCGTCGGTCTTGTTGAAGACCAGGATGAAAGGAAGTTTGGTCTTGTAGAGAATGCTGCAGGCGTAGAGCATGTTGCTCATGAAGGTAGCGGGTGCTGTTGTTCTTGGTGTGTCGATGATGTATGCTACGACTGTGGGCATGGAGCTGGCGAGAGCATCGGTGACGATGGACCCTGATGCGGACCAAGTAAAGATTTCAATCTGACCGGGTGTGTCGAGAACGATGTGGTCCACTTCGTTTGCTCGCTTCTCCAAAATGGTGAGAACTTGATCGAATTTGGTGGTGAAGAGGTTCAAAGCAGTCAAGATACCACCATTAGGACCGAGATTGTACTGTTCCATGACGCGGGCATAGTCGACAGTATCGCGAATGTCGACATTGGGCTCGTAGCCGAGGGTTCCGACGGCTGGGTCGAGGTTGACCATGTACGGTGCCGTTGTTTGCGGTGAGGAGGATGTGGCACGAGATGATACGGACACTTGCTGTTGAGCATCTTGCTGCTCCTTTTCCATTTCATGAAGATGGTCATGAAGAGCTGCTGTGAAGGTGGACTTGCCTGAACCGGCCATGCCTATGACGATGATGGAGCTGGCTCTTGGAATCTCTGGAAGAAGACCGAGATGCGTCGATGCGCTGATTGGCGCGGGAGCGGCTGCTCGTGATGCTGCTGATGTGGAAGCGGAAGCCATCTTGAATCCAGTATATGAGGCGAACGAGATGGCGAATGTTCGGAAGCAGTGAAATGCGAGATTTGATGAAGCTGTGCGAGTACACCGTGCAAAAAGGTTAAGCTGCGAGGAAAAAAGGACCACGGAAGACGGAAATGAGAGCACCAGAAAAGAAAGAAAGAAAAGAATAAGATTGGAAAAGTGGAGCAATTTTTACAGATTCGAAAGATTGCAAGTCAAATCTTAACACACCCTTTGAGAAAATCGCTTGTTGCTCCCACTAAGGCCTTGAACCCTTTCATCTTAAACTGACGCGACAGCGTGAGTGTGAGGGTGAAAGGGGAAGCAAGAAAGTGAGACATGCTCAACACGCATGCATTCGCACAAGCCCTTTTCTTTTTGTCTGTCAACGCTTTCATCCACTTTTCATCCACTTTCTTTATAGTGCCAGATCCATATTCGTATTGTTCATTCGCAACAGTGAAAAAATTGATTCTGAAACGAGCACATACTAAAGCAAGAAGCAGAACGTTGATCCAAGCGCGCTCTCTCTCTATATATACAACATCTTATACCCGGATCATACTAGAGCAAGACTACATATCTCTTAAAACCCCTACGACAATCTTCGATGCGAACACAAGAATCGATCATCACATGCAATCATCGTTAAGTATTTTGTCCATATTAGGATATTTGCCTCGAAGACACCACTTGTCTCCTCGTTTTCGCTTTCGTCCATCCCTTTGGCTGCGGCCCGATAATCAAACATGTCATCTCGGAGCATCCGGCGCGAAGCAGTGCGGCGCTCTCCCCGTATCAGCGGAAGATCCGAGACCCCCGATGCGCGATCGCTCGCCTTAGCTTCCACTCCATCTCGCACCAGAGCTCCCTCACCCGATATGATCGACCAACAATTGACGCCTTCAGCTGCCTCCCCGCGCATTCGTTCACCACCTCTCTACAACCTCTCCCGCAATCTGGCAGCTACCAGCATCAAGCAAGAGGAATCCATCAGCAGCAGCTTTTACATTCGCGAACCTTCCAATTCGTCTCGCATGACCAGCCCCGCACCAACCTACCAACCCGCCATCCTTCGCGGCGATCAACGCAGTTTCCACGATCCACGCGAAGCTGCCAACGCCTCTCTCAGCACCTCGCTTTCCATTTTCTCAAGTGAAGGCGATCCAAATGATAATTACCAGAACGAGGAACGAGAAGTTGCCCAATTCCAGCAGCAGCAGGAAGAGGCAACAAACGCATCTTCACGACTCAACGGCGTACGCAGGGTATCGGGTCAAAGAAAAGCAAGGACTTCGTTGGAGGATCGACCGTATAGGCCAGGCAGTGATGTGGATGAGGATGATGACGACATTGGTTCACCCACGAGGAGGAGGAGAAGGAGGGGAAGGGGGAGGGATTCCGATTCTTTGGGTGCTTTTGAACAAGGTAGGATTGCTAATGCGACTTGGATGGCGGCAGCAAGTAAGAAATCAAGAGGCAGAAAGAGCGGTTATGCGGTTCGAGCGAGCGAGGAAGTGAATAATGATGAGCATGGTGTACAGATCAACCATGATGAGGAGGATGCAGGTGCGACGAGTGGCAAGGAGACCCGTTTCGATGGCGCTTCCGACTCTGATGATAACCACGCCGATATCGCCTCAAATTTTTTCATCGACAAGGATGAGTCTCGGCTTGTTGAACAGCCGAAACCACTTTCTGTGATTAAAGGTTTCTTCTCGGGCATCGCCAAGCTCCTCTCCTCGGTCGTCTTTTGGCTCTTGACCAAGCTGATTCGACTCCCGAAACGAGCATGGAACTCGCTCGGTCGCGATGCTTCGAAATCGCTTTTGAACAGCCTCATCTTTGCCATCGGTGCGGTAGTGTTCAGCTACCTTCTCCAGATCCTCCTCGATTCGCCTAGCGGTCTTTCCGCACGTTTGACGTTTCTAACTCCTGCACACGATGATGACGTTCCAGGCAACCCATCGCGCTCGTCGCTCGTCCTTGGGTTGGACCGTGAGAACCAGCGTCTTCGTTCGGAGTTAGAACGTCTCAATTCGCGTCTCGACACGCTCTCATCCTCGATCGAATCCCAAATCTCATCCTCGCTCACTTCTGCTAGTGCCAAGATCGCCGCGGATACGTCTGAGCGTCAAACTTCTGAACTTGATCGTATCCAAGCATCTACCAAACGAACCATTTCGCGTATGGCGCAACAAGAGCTCCAATCGATCCAAGATTCCGTGTCTTCGTCTGTCGAACTCATGTTGCGCGATTTGGATTCCAAAGTGAATTCCAGGCTCAAGCAAAGGGCGGATGAGACTGAAAACAAGTTTCTCAACAGATTGGAAAAGGAGGTGAGTAGGATAGCAAAGTATGCCAATGATCAAGTGAATGTTAGGCTTGGACAGGCGTTTGATGAGACTTTTTTGAGTAGCGTCATCGAGAATAGGTTGGAGAGGTATAGTAGGGACAGGACGGGGAAGGTGGATTGGGCTAGTGTGACTAGTGGTGCATGGTTGGTGGAGCAAGGTACGGTTCATAAAGGGTTTCGATATAATAGCGTTTGGGATGTAGCCAAGTTTTTGGCTCAAGGTAGAAAAGTGGCAATTGGGGATCCAGTGAAAGCAATAACTCCAGGTGCGGAGTTGGGAAGGGGGGATTGTTGGATGACTGGTTGGGGTTCTATGCTTCATGTCAAGTTGGCAGAGACAAAGGTGGTGGACGAGTTGGTGGTGGAACACGCTTTGCCAGGAATGGCAAGGACTGCTCCGAGGAGGATCATGGTGTGGGGGTATGTAGATGATGAGGATGAAAAGTATTATCTTGAATACAGGAAGAGTAAAGCGCAAACTCAGGATGAGTATCTCAAACAGTTGATGCCAGAACCATTCTACAATGCCATTCCACATGAGTATAAAGAAAACGAGGAAGGCGGCGCACCGTTGCTGCTTGGATTCTTCGAGTTCAAACCATCAGGTTCGACTTTGCAGACGTTCAACTTAACGCAAGAGGCAAGAGCGTATGCTTATGGAGTTAAAAGTGTAAGGTGGCAGTTTGTGGATGGATGGAGTACCAGTCCACCGATTTGTGTTTATCGGATTAGAGTTCATGGTTCTGATTGGCGGGTGATTGGTGACAATTGGCCATAACTTGGAATTGAACGAGGGAACAAAGGGGGGGAGGGTCTTGCTTGCGCAAATTGATACTGCACTCTGAGCAACGTGAAATTTGGCATGATTAGTGTTAAAAAAAACAAATGATACTCTTGATTTGTACATCATCATGACAATATTCGACTCAGAGGATTCAGTTGATGCATCCAACAGATTTCACAGTGTACGTTGAGGGCGATTGCGTGTTTGAGTGAGAAAATTTGGCGCTTTGAAAGAAAGATCAAGAGAAAACCAAAACAAGCCAAACTTGAACGACAAACTTGCACGCCTCTATCCCCGTAAATTTCGACCTAAAACTGTTGGCAACGAGCGTGTGTCTCATCGGCCGTTCCACTCTTTCAGTTCTATCAACATAAACTCTCGGAACAAAAAAACAAAACCAGGTTGGGATTGAAGATCAAAAACAAATCAAAGTGTAAGTATATGTACAGTGCTGTACTTGTGTCTGTGTGTCTGTGTGTGTGTCTGTGTGTGCGTGTTTGAACCCAAAAGCTCTGTTCAACAAACATGGCTCATTGTTGCTGTAAGATAAGAAGAAAAATTGTTCTTGCTTGGTTTAAAGAACCTCATCAGCATAAGGCAAGACATGCACATCACCGACAGCCACGGTGGTAGGTTTGCTCTTGAGCAGCTTTTCTGCTGCGTTGCTCAAGCTTGCTGCATCCACACCCTCCAACGCTGCGAAAGCCTCTTCGAGTGTAGCGGCCTTGCCTTGTTCGAGCAAGTGAGCGCCGACGAGTTCGTGCGATGCTGTTCTGTTTTCAAGCACATTAGCGCGTTCAAACTTGGCCTTTGCAATGGCAGCCTTGATGGTCTCGTTCTTAAGACCACCTGCGACATTCTTGAGAGCCTGGCTGACCTTGGAGGCGGCCTGCTGAACCGAGGAAGAGGGAGCTGAGATGTGAGCACCAAACACACCACTGTCGCTGAACGAGAGGTTGAAAGCGTTGGCCTTGGCTCCAACCACGCTCTCGGCGATGTGCGAGAGGGGAGAAGTGCCGTTGGACCACTTTACGGAGGATTCACCACCGAGAAGGGAACGCAGGACGGCGAGATTGGCGGAAGCACTGGCGTCCGAATGAGCGGCACCTTGGAAGCCGATAAAAAAGTGAGCGTGAGCTGCACGCGTGTTCTCGAGGCCATGAGGAGCGGCGAACGCAACGCGCTGCTCACCACCAAAGTACTTTGCACCGGTGGACGAAATCGAAGTGGTAGGGTTGAGGTCGGCAAAGTGGGCAGAAACGAGCGAGTTGAGCTTGGACGAGTCAATACCCGAACCGAGCACGGCGATGTTGTTCTTTGCGAAAGCGGCGTGGGCATAGTCGACGGTTTGACGGTGGGTGACGGGGGATGCAGGGCTAGCGAAGAGCGAATGGCCGAGGGAGCGCTGGCGGTAAGCGGTCTGAAGGAGGCTGTCATAACCGAGAACGGCGGGGTTGGATTGCGCCTGAGCGTGCTCGGCCTGAACCTGAGGGAGAACCTCTTCGTTGAATTCGTGCGCAGCAAACTTGGTCTTGGTCAAAACGTCACCGAGGACTTGGACGAAGAAGTCCTCATCACCACGCAGAAACTCTGCGGTGAGGAGAAGGTGCTCGTTGGTAAGTGCGGTGGAGAGAAGACCACCGTAGAACTCGGCTTCACGGACAAGACGAAGTGCAGAGCGCTTCGAGTTGGACTTGAAGAGATAGTTCTTAAGGACGTGAGCGACACCAGGAGCTGACTCGTAACGAGAGCCGGCCTTGACAGCGACGGTTACGGTGGAGGTGAGAGCGCCATCGTCTGCGACGGCGGTGGTGATGCCGGAAGCGTTGGCGGTGGTGAAGAGGCGGTGTTGGTGAGCGCCAGCGGAGCGAAGAGCGCTACGAACGGTTGCGGCGGAACGGGCGAGAGACATGGTGAACGAAGCCTCAAAGAGGTGGGTGGGTAAGAAGAGGTCGATGAAGGTATAGGTGTTGTATTGAAAGAGTGGATAAGAAGAAGAACCGCGACCAAAGAGGTTTAGAAGATTGGAGGAGGCTCTTACGGGCCGATGGCACACACACACACACACACACACACACACACACACACACACACACACACACTCGCGACTGGCAATTCGAGATTGACTGAAGGAGTGATTTGAAGCGATGCGCAATTAATTAGGCTGCCATCTCAAGTTTGACCCAAATTCGCAATCCAAATCAGCTTTGGCTCTGTTGAGACTGTCTTGTTCTCTCCAAACCACAGTGCGTGATTTGAAAGCATCTCTGAATTTGTATACTGCTCAAATGCTCTTATTAGTTTGAAAAATGTAGAGCTCGTGTCCAAAGTCAAACCGCCATTAGATTTGCATTTTGGTGAAATCCTGCCCTCTGCTCCCACCCGATCACGGAACCGTTCCAGCCCGAGTTGTAACGAAACGTTTTGGACTCATGAACTCGCGCATGTCATGCTTTGTAAGCTATTCTTTTCCTTAACATACTACCACCTGGATAGTATGTCTCATCGTTCTCGGCAACGCCATTTCTTCAACAGACGTCCATTGACAGAGTTCCCCCCTCAATCTGTTTCTATGTTAATGGAATCTTCTGTTCTTCGCACTTGGTCAGGTTCTAAACATCCTACTGCTAGCGTTAAAGACTCGGTGGCCGTATTCATGTGTGCGATGCGTCTCAATAAAACCTCCCCCCCGTACGAGAGATGGTGGTGTCTTGCCCCATGATGCAATATCTTATGATTTAACAAAGCTTGAATTTCCGCACCTGCCGATAAGTGAGCATTTTGAATCGCTGCCACTCGCCTCTTGGGTTTTTTTTTTTCTTTTTCTTTTTTTGCTGCACCGATGTGAGGAAAGCAAAGAATTGCCATGATGCTCTTGCCACTCCAGAGTTTGCCACTCCAGAGTTTGCCACTCTAGAGTTTGACCATGTTGATATCTCTAGTGCAGCACATCCCGTGTTTAATCGTTTGCAACCATTGGCTTGTGCGGGAAATGGTAGAGTCTGCTCTTTCAAAAAGGCAAAACAGTGACAGAGCTGCACGAATCGACGACAAGCATACGATTTGCATCATGCTCATGACTGACTCAGAGTTGCAAGTTTTGCACCGGCGCTCAAAAGCCGACCAAGTCTACGAAACATTCCAAGACAAGAACGGAGGTGAGAAGCGCGCATGAAACGATAGCTTTCTTGCAGGAAGAGCAAGCACACTTGTAACTTTTGGCTGAAAGTTAAGCAATAATGCTAATGCTGCTAATGCTGCTGCTGCTGCTGCTGCTGTTGCTGAAAATCGGCCTTTGACTCTTCCTTTTTTAGGTCTTGAGAAAATCTTACGTTAACTCGACAGCCCAAACAGCCACCAGCAGCAGCGGAATCATCATCATCATCAGCAGCAGCAGCAGCAGCAGCAGCGTGTGTGTTTGTGTTGATCCCATGTTCTTGAGTGAACCCTGTTTCCAACCCTCTGACAAAAACACAAAATCATTGATGTATGTTCAAAGTCGCAACGATACAAGCTTTATTTTGTTCCTTGTCACCGACATTCTTTACCTAATAATTTGTCTTGAACTGTCTGTTTCTTCTTGACCACAAACCATTACCATTCACCTTGAACATCACTTGCCATCTTGTACCATCTTGTCCGACGCACGCTCGCGCCCTCCTCACCTACCAGGATCACAACGCATACAGCTCGACTCGTCCCCCGTGAAATTTTACAAAGCTGGCAGTCTACCATCACACGCTTCCAAGCTGCACTACATTCACACGTCCAAATACTCAGATCACCAGCGACACCCTTGTCTCTAACTTTCCGCTCACCATGGCCGCCTTTGCCAACGCCACCACACTAGCGTCGGCTGGGCTCGCCAAGCTCAACCACTCCCCTTTCTACTTTCAAGCACAGCCCACCGTCATCGCTGGCATCCCTGACAAGTATCTTTCCCTTGCTTTACCCATCCTCGTCTACTGGGTCGCTTCGCTCTTTTACCATGCTCTCGACACCCTCCAGCTACCTTTCACCGAGCGATACCGCCTGCACGAGCCCGAAGAAGTCACCAAACGCAATCGCGTTTCCGTCACACGCGTCATCATCATGGTCCTTGTTCAACAGCTCATTCAAACCATTTTTGGTCTCCTCCTGCTCGATGACGATACAGTAGGCATCCAGCAAACGTTTGCAGATCACCCGGCAAACATCCTCAGCATTGCTGCTTTTTTACGCTCCACTTCAACTCAGTTGCTCGGAACATCCCTAGCGCCAACAGCATCCAAGCTCTTGTTCGGATCCCAAGACGCCATCTCTGCTGCTTGGTGGCTGTACTGGTGGGGTATCCCTACCGTTCAGTTCTGGTTTGCGTTTTTCGTCATGGACGCTTGGCAGTACACTTTGCACCGACTCTTCCACGAAAGTCGCTTCCTCTATCGCCACTTTCACTCGCATCACCACCGCCTCTATGTCCCTTACGCTTTCGGTGCTCTTTACAATCATCCCGTTGAAGGTTTGCTCCTCGACTCGGCGGGTGCCGCCATCTCTCACGCAGCAGCTCTCATGACCGTTCGCCAAGGCATCCTGCTCTTCACCTTTAGCACCCTCAAGACCGTAGCCGATCACGGAGGATACGCCTTCCCATGGTATCTCGATCCATTGCATTTGGTGTTTCCCAACTGCGCAGAGTACCATGATGTACATCACCAGATGACGGGTTTGAGGTATAACTACTCGCAGCCCTTCTTTGTACATTTCGACATCTTGTTTGGCACCAGAATCAGCGCGGAAAAGTTTCAAAAGATGAAGAAGCTCGCGGAACAGAAGAGGGCAGATGACAAGAGGCAAAACTTCGAGGCGAATGCGATTGGGACTGCGAAAGCGAATGGCGCACCGCTCGAGGGAACGGATGCGACGCCAGCCGAGATTGTCAACAAGTCAAAGGATCCATTTGTTACGATCAACGGTCAGGCGTATGCTGCCAAGGCGGGTACCTCAACGTGAAGCGAACTCTGTCTCTATGACAAGCTTTACCTGTCAAAAAGCCTTTCGGCCAAAAGGAATCTCATGCCCGTTTGCTGTGCTCATCTCTGGGCTGTTTAGCCCCCATTTCCACTATTTTCACCTTTATACCCTCTACTACAAAGTCACTGCTACTAATCGTCAGTATGTAATACGATTCTCAATTTGAAAGTTAGTGCATGTGCCTCTGTTGCTTCCGTCTCTATTCGGATCGTATCGCAGCACGGAATGCGGATTGTTCGATCCACACCGATGAAAACGTCTCCGCTTGTATGCGAGATCAGGGGTTGAAATGGTCATGCTAACAAGCTATCTGAAAAGTGTTGGTTTCGTGTGTTTTTTTGTGGGCGAGTGGCTGAGCGACGCGACGTCAGCTGTGGTTTTTTTACTTTGTAGCTCCGCTGTGACAGTTGTTTCGCTGCGCTTTTACTGTAATATGCATCCAATACCTTTCGAGAAGGTGTGCTTTGACCAATTCCAGCCTTGTTTTCTGTTTCGGTCTTTTATCTTTCTTTACACCATCCATTCGGTCATTTCCATCGTCAATTTGCTTTGGCTCTCTCTCAAATACAGCATGGAGGACGACTCAGCAGCCAAGCTGTCTACCGCTGATTTACAATCCAAAGTACAGATTGTAAGCGAGCTACCGCCAGTACCGACAATGCCTTCCACACACCGTCCCACCTCTGTCGACGATTCCGATTCGGAAGACGACCATAATACCCACGCTGATGCGGCTGAAAATCAAGAAGATCTACAAACGGAAGATGAAGCCGGTCCCTCCAGCTCTGCGCATGCTGAATGCGAACCTGTCAACAATGGCATCACGCGAGGCATTGTCCAGTATGGCTCGGTACGAGTCGACCACAGTGGTGTACCCAACCACGTCGAGCCGGCTCAAGATGAAATCCCGGACGACTCTGAACTGCTGTTACACTATCCGGATACCGAAGAGATCCTCGACTTGGGTCACCTTCGCCTCACCACCACCAAACGACTCGGACTGCATCGCTTTGCTCCATCGCTCAAACGACTTTGTCTGCGTCAGAACCTCTTGACCAAAATCCGTTCCAAAGACATCGGCATCTTGACTCAACTCGAAGATCTGGATCTGTACGACAACAGTATTGAAAAGATATCGGGATTGCACCACTTGACCAAGTTGGAATCACTCGATTTGAGCTTTAACAACATCCATCACATTTCCAACGTCAACCATCTGGGACAGTGCAAGACCATCTATTTCGTTCAGAACAAGATCTCCAGAGTCGGTCCCGATGACTTGAAAGGACCCATCTCGGATTCGCTTCAAAGTTTGGAACTGGGAGGCAATCGATTGCGAAGTATCGACAACATCGGTCATCTCTCCAATCTGACGCAACTTTGGTTGGGAAAGAACAAGATCACCTCTCTCAGCGGTCTATCCGATTTGACCAATTTGCGCGTACTCTCGATCCAATCGAATCGGATCACAAAACTTCAAGGCCTTGAAACGTTGGTCCATCTCGAGGAGCTTTACATTTCGCACAATGGTCTGACCAAGATCGAAGGTCTGGACCAGAATTTAAACTTGACAACGTTGGATGTGGGTGGCAACATGATCGAAAAGGTGGAAAATGTTTCGCATCTGTCCAAATTGGAAGAGTTTTGGGCAAACGATAACAAGATTCAAGACTTGAACGATTTGGATACATACTTGGGTCCGAACAAAGTGCCTGGTTTACAGACGGTGTATTTGGAGGGGAATCCGGCACAGAAAAACCAAGGCCCGGCGTATAGGAGGAAGGTGAAATTGTTGTTACCTCAAGTGAGCCAGATCGACGCTACTTTTATCCGATGAGCCACGATCAAACAACAATGCAATCATAAAGCTTAATCTGGAAATCAATAATGGGGTCTGTGATGCAGAGAGAGGCTGTTCCTGACAGGGAGATGAAGTGTTCGTAGTTTTCGACGTCTTCTAAGGAGCAGTGACAGATGATGTTGGTCTTTACTTGATCGGCCTTGAGTACTTGATACGGTCCTGTGTTGGAATTTCCTATCTGGTCTTTGTGCGTGACACTTGTTCGAAGATTTTCAGGATCATGGACCACAAAAATGTTGTTCGTGTGCGACTCGACATTTTGTGTACAATCAAAGCGCAGTAGAAGCGCCCCCCTTTTTTTCTTTTTTTTTTGGCAAGCGCGCATGAGGACCCTGAAACATGGTCGGTTGATTAACTTATCAATTCTTACTTCCTTCCGCCACTGCTTTGTACTCAGTGCTTCTAAAACATCATCTCTTGTTTCCTCTCCCCACCCAGTAAAACATCTTTTTCAAGCTTCTCATTGTTTTATCGTCGCTGTTTCTTGCTGAACTGCAGGCGCAGTATCTGTACCACAGGAACTCATCAAACGTCGAATTACACTTCAATCATTCCACATAGCGCGCGGCACACGAGAAGATGCAAGATAAGATGCAATTGCAACTCTGCCTGGCGTGTAGCAGCACCATCTCCAACAATGCATCACCATCGAGTGTATTCGTTCACAGTTGCTGTCAACGCAGAGTGTGTTCCAACTGCATTGCTTCCAATCCTCGTTTAGTCACCTTCTGTCCGATCTGTGAGGATGCCAAAATGGCGTTTAGAAAAGGCCCACGTGCGGACGTCATTAGAGCTGGACAAACCATCTTTGATGTAGATTCGGCGTTAGCACAGCAACCAAAGCAAGAGCAGTTGCTGGATCGAACATCGCCACCACCGTCGTATTTTCAGGTGGTGAACGGTCACGAGGGAAGCGGAGAAAAACGAGGTCATGATGGGAATCGAGGCACGTTTGTCCTGAACGACCAAGACGATGACAACGAACAACAACAAGAGGATATGGACGATGAGTGTGGAAAGTATGGTAAAGTTCGACAGCATCATGGCATGAAGATGAGAGAGTCGAGGGGGCCGGCACTTTTGAAACGACAAACATCAAAATCAGCTCCTAGCGCAGAAGTCGATTTGACTCGGTCGGTCTTCAACACGAAACCCAGCACTACCATAGTGAGTGCGTCGCAGAGACTCAAAGTGGACCCCCACACACCTACCATCTTGGCGTCGACTTCTGGCTCCGATTCTGGTTCGGTCTCGCACCATTCCTCGGAGGACGCCACTACACAACAATATTGGCTCCAAAAATCAGACACCTTACAAAGCCTCTCTCTTCAATTCAGAGTCTCCTCCAATGCGCTTTGTTTGCTCAACAACCTCCCACGTTCAGTCCTCTCGACTACTCCACACTTGCTTCACACACGCTCGTTCATCCTCATCCCTTCACATGCAGTCGAAAAGACGCTAGCCACAAATCCAAATGTGCTCTCATCGTTACAAGGACCACCGCGTAGATCCGCAAAGCAAAAGACGAGTGTGGCACGAAGAGAAGCTGAAGCCAAGTTCAGAGCAATTCTGGCCAAAGCTGATGGTGGTGGTGCGGATGAACGTGCAGCCAAAGCCTACATCGGTTTGGCAGAAGGTGAAATGAAGTTTGTTGAATTTGGTGAAGGATACGACGAGCTTGGTTTGCCGTTGTCCTATGAACAAGAGCCTGATGCTTTGACCTTTGCGGAAGAGCGCCAAAATGATGGTCATGGAAATGGAAATGGAAATGGAAATGGAAATGGAAATGGAGATACGAGAGCGTTGATGAAAGAAGCGCAGATGGATACGGCAAGAAGTGTGAGGTTTGAAACGATTCTTAAGCATGCTGTTGCTAAGTGGGAGATGGATTCGGAATGGGAACGCGAACAACGTGCGAATGGATTGGATCCGAGTTCGATTTCTGAACCGCTACCCGGCGCTAAGTTTTCCTCATCATCATCGTTATCGTGGTTGAAAGCCAAGAGTGGAAATCTGAGCGAGGAAAAGCATCATGGCGGTGGTGGTGGGAGTCAGATGAGATCGTGGTTCAAACGTGCACTTTACGCATCAACACCAACGACTGTAACATCAGGTGAGCCTCTCATTCTATGCTCTTCCACTTACCGAGCTCGAGTTGATAAAGAACACATTTTCTCAAGCCCAGTTCAACTCCCAACTCGCCTTACACAGACGTTGAACAATGAATTTTTGTCAACACGACACAAGCACAAAAGGGTGTTAGCACCTGTCAACGTTGCTCGCTTTTCGTCTCTTTCGGGACATTATATTCTCACCGGTTCGAGTGATGGATGTATCCGACTTTGGAAAGCGAAATCCAACCTTTCACCGTCAGAATTAGGACCAGGATTGAGATTTGGATCGGAAAGAGGGGAAGAATTTAGAGGAGACCAAGGGGATGGAGTTATACAAACCTATATTGAGCATGCTTACCAAGTGCTTGCGCTCGACATTTCGTCGGATAATGCGAGATTTGTATCTGGAGGTGGAGACAAGAGTGTTTTCGTTTGGGATGTTGCGACAGCAAGTGTTGTGAGGAGGTTCAGGGGGTTTGTGGGTAATGTGAATGATGTGTGTTTTGGTGGAAAGGATGATAGTACGATTATTGTCGGTTCAACTGATGGTGTAGTTAGGATATTTGATTTGAAGGCACATAACGCATGGCGACCTATAACCCAACTCGAACAAGCACACGACAGCATCACATCCATAAGCGTTGATCAACATCAGATCTGGACAGGTAGTGTAGATGGTATAGTAAGACGTTACGATTTAAGAATGGGTGAATTGAAAAGTGACACGTTACCAGCACCGATTGGATCGGTTTACGCTTCAAAATCGGGTACGAGTGTTTTGGTTGCTACACTGGATGATACGGTAAGGTTACTAGATGGGAAAGACGGGACTTTGTTACAGGAGTTTAAAGGACATAAGAATGGGATGTATAGGTGTAGAGCAGTGTTTACTTCGCAAGAAGATGGGGTGGTGTGTGGAGATGAGGATGGCAATTTGGTTGGTTGGGATACGGTTTCGGGTGAAAGGGTGAGAGTCGGTAATAAAGATGGAAGTCAATCACATGCAAAGTCGGTTTCTTGGGTCGAGGCGAATCCAAATTCAGATCTAACGAGCAAGAGTAGTGGTAGTAGCCGTGGGTGTGAGATGCTAAGTGCCGGTGCTGATGGTGTGGTAAAGCTATGGTCCATGTGATCTTCTTCATATCAGCCAGATCACACATTTGCAAAAATAAAAATAACAAGGCATCACATCTTTATCGAACACTTACGCCTATTGAAGGGCCTCGGAATGTGTGCCCAATTAAGCTAAGTATACTAGCTAAGACAAATCAATTGATTCATTGCGAACAACTAGATATGTTCTCATACCGATGCGGCATTTGCGTTTAGCAAGCGTCTGGTGTGATTCCATTCATGTGTGAGTAGCAAAGGCTCACAGGAGCGTGGCGAGACAGATACCGTACAATATAATGTACAGTTGAATAATGCAAATATTGGCAACGTGGGGGTTTCATGTTCCCACAACATGGAAGCTACCCCTCCTCATTACTACCGTACCTACTGTACCTTTTGAGCTGCGCTCTGCTTCCCCCGCAGGGCGGTATAAGCGACAAAAGGACGAACCCGCAACGCCACCAAATCCAGCCCAGTTGCTTCTGTGTCAAGCCAACATTTCATGTGTGGGGCGTCAGATTTGATTCGCAAAACGGGGCTCCTCGCGGTGCTTTGTCCTGCGCTCTCAACTTCGACGCGACTCTATCCACCGAAATGATTGCCAACCCGCACAAAGCCGATTCATCTGTGGTGGCAAGTTACTGTAGAGTGCAAGCACTGCAAGGCAACACCCTCTGTACTTTAGATTTCGGAATCCCAGTACCGAGGATTTCAACGCTCGAAAGACGAGAATGATTCCAAGCAATTGGATATCGTAGAGTCACGTGGTCTTTGTCGCCGAAAGAGTTTCACCGACTTTCTGCCGCCCCACGTGAAGCTACCACGCATGAAGCGGGACGCTTCCCGTTGTGTAGACTGCGTTGTCCCCAACGAGGTCAAGCGACGAATCGCTAGGGGGAAAGGGGGTTGTTCCAACTAGCTCGTGCGCTGCTTCATGCAGCCTGAACAGGCTCTTTCCTCCCCTTTTCTGTTCGCTTGGCATACGAGTCTAACATGCATCCGAAACATCCACAGTATGCTGGCAAGAGCGTGCATGTAAAGCCGAGGTCACCAGAGGCAGCCATCACGTTGTATTCTTCCCTTGGCAACGATGACAACGGCAAGATCGCTATAGGATCACATATCAAGCCCATCGAATCTCATAGCGTAGTATGTACGAAACAGCTAAGCTGGCTCGATCAATGCTTAGGCAGCCGGACTGCTGACCTTGAAAACCAGGCCCAAAAGGTGTTCCCGATCACAACGCAACACGATGCGGTGAACATTCCTTGAAGCGGGCTCGGTTGCGGAGCGAAGGCGAAATCTCGGTGCAATTTTGCGAGTCGCGCCGCGGCCGATTTCTGTCGAAGAGCACCGAATCACGTTGAAATTTGACCGTTGGCTGGCAAGAGGGAAATTCTCCGCGGTGGAAGCTGGATGAGAAAAGTCGAAAAAAACCCCCCGATCGGGAAAAAAAGATTTGCAACTCAGACTGCTGGATTGACGTCGTAGTGCCGCTCGAAGAACATGGTTCAGATCTATTGAATTTGAAACTTTTTTCGGTCAAGTTTCAAATTTTTTGCTTCGTGAATCGTTTGCTGTGAGGTTGTGACCATTTGTCACCGCAAGACCATGTCGCTCATCTGTGCGTAGAAAGCATGAGTTTGAGCAATCAAGAGCTGAGATCAGAGCGTGCGACATCCAGATACTATTACAGATAGGTGCAGTGAGCCGAAGTAGTTTGGACGGTGGTCTTGGAGAACGCGCCATTAGCCTTTGAAGCAGGCAAAGTTTGCAGAGCTGCTTTCGATCGATCAATTTTTGCCTGTTTTGAATTGTAGCTAGCCATAGCAGTGCCGCATTAGACGAAGCTTGAACGATGCGACCCACTGGCTCTCCTGAAACGAAGATAACGAGTAGCGTGCACGACGGAGAGTTTTCGGAGAAATGATTCGGCTGCATCGACTCGCTTAGAGTGAGACGGTGCGCGCCGAACTTGTCGAAGTCTGAATCCATCGACCCCCCTTTCAAGTTTACTGTAAGCGTACCTAATACTTTCTCTGCTTGAAGTCGCAAGCAAAAGTTGAATGCAGTGGATCGAGCATCCGGGAGCTTCCTTTTTACTTGGGTTGCAGTTGGTGCAGTTCAATCTTTCGATTGTCCGGAGAGGTGTAAAGGATCAAGACAGACGTCACCCTGCAACTGCCTTACGCCCTGATTGGGTAGTGATGAGAATGAATTCGTGATGGTCTGGACCACAAGGTGTCCAGATGGCAGTCACGCGTTCACGCCCGAGTGCAGGCCTGCTGCGCCTTTTTGATTGGAATCAATTTCATTTCAAGTAGAATAGACAAAAGTCGAACTTACCACTGACGGAAGACTTGTGCCGGACCGACCGTTCAGTGACCAAGACTCGTGATCATGGCAGCTTGCAGGTCAGCCCAATGCTTTCTTTCTGTCTAGCAGAAGTGTACATTTACTGTACACTAAGCAGTAGGGTGAAGAAGGTACTAAAAGTCGGCAAGATTCAGAAGGACCTCACATGATGGTCGGGTACTCCGTCTAGACTAAAATTCTAATGGAGTCTGGCATCTGCATCAAGAGGCTCGCTTGTGGTGTCTGTCGGGCGGGCCGAACTTACTTCAACCGTGTCACATTTGGCTAAATAAAAAAGGAAGGACCGGATTCACCGATGTTCAGACTAAATAAAATAAACGCACCACAAGAATAACTTTGGTCGCGTTCTGTATCCTGTATCCTGTTTTTTTTTTTTTTTTTTTTTTTCGTCCATTTTTATAGCAGCTGCAAATTTTACTCGACAACTGACCCTGTGACTGTGCCCAGCTTTGGCTGCATCTAAGCGAGATTCATCCCCACGCTGCTCCACAACGCAGACGGGATGCCTTACGTGTATGCAAGGTTTCCTATGCGGCACTTGGTTTGCACAGAATCGCAGTGGCTAGCCAAGCTCAACCTCGACACTTGGATCTTGAGAGCGGGATAGCATCGTCACACTGCCTGGTTTGAATTGCTTTGCAGTTGCCAATCCCCGCTTTTCACCACGCAGATTCGACTTCACACTAGTTTAGATCGTCGACTCAACGAATTGACCGACCGTCAGATGGCAACACACCTCTCACTAAGCGTTTCCGACTCGTCCGATTTTGATCTTTGCTTGCTGAATTCATATAAGAACTATATTGACTTTCCAAGTCTATCCCTTTATCCGCCCTTGTCATCCTTCAACCTCATCCCAGCTAGGCTTCCTTCCCTTCGCTCGAAGCGTCTTCTTTCGCTGCTAGCAAATCGTTCAAGCTGGCATCATCGGATTCCTTGCCCGCCCTTCCAGTTTGCACGGCTTTGGTTCCACTCCTTCGAAATGGTCGCCGCCACCCCATCGAGTTCGCCCAACGGCGTCACTGTGGGTGAGACCAAGCTTCTCTCCAAGGCCAACGTCCGTCCTATTCTCTTCTGCTCCCTCGCTGTTATTGGTGCTATCCTCTACGGTTATGATGGTACCTACTTCACCGGTATCCTCGAGATGGATCGCTTCAAGCGCGATTTTGGTACCTTTGACTCAGTGAATAACGAATATTATATTCCATCCAACGACCAGTCCTTGTACGCTTCCATCGTTCAGGCCGGTGAGGTGGTCGGATCTCTGATTGCTGCCCCTCTCGGTGACTATGTTGGTCGACGAGGTGGCTTCTTTGGCGCATGCACCCTTGTCACCCTTGGTGTTATCCTTCAGCTCGTTACCATCGGATCCAAAGCTCTTCTCACCCTCGGTCGAGGTGTTCTCGGTGCCGGTGTGGGTATCATCTCCAACTGCACTCCCCTCTACCTCTCGGAAATTGCGCCTACCGCCATTCGGGGTGCCATTGTTTCCTCGTGGCAGCTCATGCTCGCCATCGGTCAGGTCATCGGTGCCTGCATCGCCCAAGGGACCAAAAATCTCGACTCGACATGGTCGTACCGCGTCCCCATCATCTTCAACCTCTTCTTCGTCGCCGTCCTCATCGCTGCTCAGTTCATCATTCCCGAATCACCTCGTTGGCTCATCCAGAAGAACCGAGATGACGAGGCTCTCGCTGCCCTCAAGCGCGTCAACAAGGGCCAGCACGATGAGATTCGCGACCAGGTCATCGCCCTCGAATACAACTCCTTCCGGCAAGCTCGTCAGGACGAGCTTGAGCTCTCTGGTGAAGGTGGGTGGAAGACTCTCTTCCACGGTGTTGAGCTACGCAAGTTTGCTTGCGTGCTCGGTATTTTGATCGGCCAGCAGATCGGTGGAGTGCAGTTCATCTTCTCATACACTGTCACATTCATGACGGCGGTCGGTCTCAACGATGCTTTCACCATCACCATCATTGTCGATGTTATCGAAGTCGTCGGTGTGCTTTGCTCGTTCCTTTTGGTCAACCGCTTCGGCCGCCGAGTTCTGATCCTCACTACATCGATTCCCATGTTCATCGCTCTCTTCGTTGTTGCTGGTATCGGCACCAAGGGTCTCCCTCCTCGCGGCGAGTCTCTGCCTTGGCCTGGCGTCATCAGCGTCACCGAAGGTCGTACCATCGCTGCCATGATCTGCATCTACGTGTTCTTCTTTAATCTCGCTTGGGGACCCCTTGCTTGGGTGGTCGCAAGTGAGCTTGCCGTTGGAAAGAACCGTAGTAAGATCATGTCGATCGGTACTGCTTGTTTCTGGGTGGTCGCCTGGGCTGTTACCTTTACTTTGCCTTACCTCTTCTACAATGCCAACCTTGGTGCTCAGATCGGTTGGATTTACGGTGTTGGAACGCTTATCGCCATGACTTTTGTATACTTTTTCATCCCAGAGACCTTTGGCAGGTCGCTCGAGGAGATCAACGAGATGCTAGAGGCCGAGGTTCCCACAAGAAATTGGACCACCTACGTCACGCGTCAGGAGAGGATGTTGGTCGATCAGAGTATGCAGCAGGATGCTTCAAAGATCAGCACGGGTCCCAATGACCTTTCGCCTGTGGCGAGTAATGGTGATGACAAGAAGGGTGGTGTAGGGGGATCGAACGACAAGAATCCGACACGGCTTGGTACGGATGATGTCGAGGCATAGAAAGCTAAAACATCGTACATCGTCATAGATCTAAAAAAAAAAGAAAACAAAAAAAAAAAAGCCAAAACGCCAAAACGCCGCCATCTGTATCACTAGCAACAAAACTCCGTTTCATTCTCAACGGCTGGGGAAAATGTCAGCCCAATGAACAAACACGATGATAATAGCCCATTACAATAGACGTGATTGCGCGTGTGCAGGATGTACCTTGGGCACGGGTAAATGTGTATCGTATAATAGAGATAAGGGACGAGGAAGCTAATCGGAACCCGAATTGAGATCGGCTGCGAAGCTAGCTATGGAGGATTTGAAGCTCTTCTATTCGCAAGCAAAGACCACATGAGAGTAAAGTGGGAGAGTGTATCAGTAACACATCCGAGGCCAAGATCTTTGAAGATGAGAGGGGATACGAAAAAAAAAAAACTTACTCGACGTGTTGTACCTTTGTCTTTTCTGTCCTGATCATCCGAATCGGAATTGAAGCGCTTTGAGGCGTTAGTTGACCTAGCGATCTTGCCCTTCTTCGCTAGCTTTTTGTCTTGCGCTTCGAAATCACTTTGCTCTTCTGAATCGCTTCCATCATCTGAAACGTCCACCACGATCACTCTCCTCTTCGCTACTCCACCTCTTGCACTTGTCGAACCTCTTGTTCGCCTTCCGCAGGTCCCAGCGGTGTCATCATCATCATCAATCAGTTTGTTCTCTTGCAAAGCTGCGAGCTCGTCGTTGAACTCTCGTTCTTGGCGAATTTTGCGTGCTTGCTCTATACTTCCCTTTCCCGTCATGCCCAAATCGCGCAGTACATCCTGAACCACTTTGCACTGTGCCGAATAGTCGGTATCCGAGATCCCAGCGGCTTCGTAGAGCCTCTTCCAAGGTTTGCGAACTCCGCATTCGATAACGAGCTTTTTGAGCCTGGTCAGACGTTGTTCCGCTTCGCTTCCACCAGCGCTGGCGCGAGGAGTGATGGCTTTCTTGGTTGCTTTTGAGGTCGAGGAGGATGCTTTAGGTTTGGCAGTTCTGCGCGAGCGCGAAACAGAGGTATCTTCCTCAAGCTCACTGAACTCCTCTTGACCTTCGACGTCGCTTGAAGCGAATGATCCACCAGCTGCAGTGGAATCGGCTTTGGAGACCACTTCCCCATCAATTTCCTCCACATCGTCCTCGATATCAGGCGAGAAAGCCTTCGGTTTGACTGCGGCTCTCTGTTTAGCCGGCGCCTTCTTCTTGGCTTGCTTGACAGGAGATGGAGAGCGTGAGCTCGAAGCGGACTCTTGTGCTCGAGATTGTTCGATGAGATTGACATTTTCCTGCGTGATGGTGCTGATGAATTTCTTCTTGCTCTCAAGATTAACGCCGAAGTGATCTGTGAGCATGTCTCGTACTTTACGCTTCGAGTGTTGCCTGTATTTGCAAGCACGTGCACAACCGAGTTGATATCCGTATGACTGGCGGTCAGCGGTCCGGCAGAAGACAACGGCCATACAGGCATAAGGTAAAAAAGGTTGATACTTACGCTAAAGTGCCATCATCATAAGCGTCTGCAATGATTTTGTGGATGTGCTTCACCATTTCGGCGTCGGAGGGAAGTGACATGATGGGCAGAGGGTCTTGTCGTTTTTCGAAGGGCGGACACTAGGTGTTGGAGATGATTCGCCAGCCTGTACGGAATGCTCAACAGCCGTCAATAATTTGGGGAGGATGGCGGAGAGGTGGGCGAGCCGATTTGAGGGAGGGTGAGCAAGGTTGAGGGAGAGCAAGATAGTAGTCATAGGCGGTTGCTTCTGAGAAGAGACCGAGCAGCAGAGCGCGGAATCTAGGGTCCACCGTTGTTGGAGAATCGGGTGCTTGCCGAAAGGGTTCAGCCTACAATCCACTCAATCTATAACCGTTCTATGCAGTGTTTTTTACCTAAGTCGGAAGTACCGATGCCCGATCTGGCGCCGACAGTCAATCAACACGTGAAATCGGGATGAGAAGAAGTCGCGTCGCGCGCAGCAGCTGTCGGGTGAATCGTGAATTGCTAACAATCGAAAAGTGGATTTTTAGGTGTATGGCCGTCAGACCAACACTTTTCGAGTGCGAAGCCCATTCCTGTCCTCCCTTTGACCTCGGACTTGTCTCGACTCGCTTCATCGCCATCACCAACATTGTCACCTTTTATACCCAGTCCTACCCTTAACTTGAGCCTCTGCTTGGGCTATCTCTATGCACAACGCTCTCGGCCGTCTGGAAGCGTCCGAACCTTCACCCAAACAGCCCTATAGCGGCACATACAACACCACGTTCGCATCAGCGACATATATACCAACTCTGTCATCACAAAGACTCGATTCGCAGCACACCGCCCAACTCCAATATGTCGAGCGTGCGCGCTTCCAGCGCCTCCAGGCCACCAGTGGTGCCTGCTACGCCCGTAGGCCGATCGATGCGTAAGAAGAATCATCTTAATCTCAGTGCAAAGGCTTTCGACAAGGTAAGTACACCGCATGAGTGTTTGTCTCCGTAGATCTCAGCTCATGAAATGTTCTTGCTGACCTTTTGCTTTCTCTCACCGTGCTCTTGCAGATGTCGAAACGTCTCTTGTCTGTCGAGAAGTCCACCGGCCAGTCCGCCATGGCTTCCTGGGGTGCTTCTGACCCAAACGAGCCACTTGCCGCAGCATCACATCGTATCGAAGACATTCCTGAACTGGGAGAAGGGGGACACCGTACAACAGCATCGTACGTCATTGCTGAAGCCGACGAGAATTCAGCACCGGAAACAAAGACCAGCACAGAGTATCACCTTCGTCGATTTGTAAAGGCGCCTGTTTCAAGGGGCCTCACTCAAGGCGCAGGAAAGGGTCCTGACGGTGCCGCGCTTGCTGCCGCTGCTGCAAAGTCGTTGAAAGGCAAAGGCGTTGCGCCAGTCGACTCGTTCCTCAACGAAGGCAGCTTCGTCTTTAATCCGCTCAACAGGAGAGTGCCCCAGCCGACGCCGAGGAAAGCAAAGACGAGAATGATTTCCAGCTCGAACAATGCTGCTTCCGTATCAGGGCCAGCACCAAGTCTAGCAAAGCCTGCTGTTCCAGAACCACGACTGCCTTCGCAGAGACATAAGCCGCTTCTGAATCGTGCTGGGCCTTTCTCGCAGCCCTTACCAACCGCGTCGACTTCCACATCGCGCGATACCCCAGCTCAGACCAAAGCAGCAACTAACATCGACACCGAAGACCCAGCTTTCGTACCCCTTACCTTGGTTGATCGTGACCTTCAAGAAGCACTCATCCTTGAAGACCTCCTCTATGTCCTGCTCGGGATCGAGGGCCAGTACATCACCTACTCGTCCACTTTCGATCCCGAAGACGTCGCACATCGCCTCCGAGGCGCGCAATTCACCATCGATGCTTCTCTCGACCCACCACTTCGCGATCTCATCGACCGCATCCTGCCCCTCGCTACCGACTACACCGCCATCTACGCTTTTATCGAAACTGATTCGGGTCTTGAGTATGGGACGGTCAACCACGCGCTCTGCTCCGCCATCAGGGATCTCCTCCACGACTATGAGCTCCTTGTTGTCCAGCTCGAACATCAGATGGCATCTTCAACGAGTTTTAGCTTGCAAAAGGTGTTTATGTGGATTCAAGAGACAGCGAGGTTATTGGCGATGGTGAGAGCGCTGACGGACGAGATGGTTGGGATCTCGCACGCTGATCTGTTCGACGATGAGGACGACGATGATTCCTCGGACGGTGGCGGGTCGGTAATCAGTGGCACTTCGGCCCTAGAACGCGAGAGAAGGGCCTTGCTTGGATTAGACGATCCCGAAGACGAAGGCGTGGAAGGAGGTATTGCCAAAGGTGGAGAGGTGCTTTCAATGCTATGGGATCGAATCACACGCATGGGTGGCGATCCGAAAGCACGCACCCTTTTTACCACGCTCTTCCAGCGTGCCTCCCAGCCCTATGCTCAGACCCTGGTCAAGTGGATCACCACCGGCGACCTCTCTGATACCTACGAAGAATTCATGGTGATGGAAGATGCCAAAGTCACCCGTGCCGCACTGGAATCCGACCCGACAGACGAGTACTGGGAGACACGCTACACGCTTCGTGATGAAGCCACCATTGCCAAACGCGAGCGGGAGAGGCAGTTGGGCCTGGACCTGGACGCGGAGCTAGAAGATGAGGAGGCGAATCCGAGGGGGATCCTGACAGGTGGTGCAAAGATTCCGAGCTTTTTGGAACCTTGGAAGCACAAAATCTTATTAGCGGGCAAGTATCTGAATGTGATCAGGGAGTGCGGATTGGAGGTGCCTTCCGATCCAGATGAAGTTGGTACCGTCGGGAAAATGGCGGTGGTGATGAATGACGAATATTTTTTCCGCCGGATCGAGGGAGCGTACCAACGCGCCAACTCGGCATTGCTGAAGCTTTTACTCGAAGACCAGCAGATCTTGGAGCGTCTTCGATCGCTCAAGCACTTCTTCTTCTTCTCCAAAAGCGATTTTCTTTCCTCTTTCCTCGAGCAATCCGCCCACGAGCTGGTCAAGAAGGTGTCACCGATCAAGACGAGAGAGACGGTTCAACAACGCCTGCAAACGCACCTGGGCGCCGTCCTGGGATCCTCAAGCACTGTAGGCTTCGAAGATCCTTATCGAGAAGATGTGCGGATCGTGCTCGCTTCGGAAGGCGCTTACGATCAACTCAAGCGTATTGCAGAGACAAAGGGTGGCATCGAAGAAACCAAGCTGGCCCAAGCCGCTGCGACTGCCGCATCTTCCAAAGACAAGGAAAAGGAAACGTTGGTACCTGCAGTGACCTTGTTGCAGTTCGATATTGCGGTCAAGTTCCCTGTCTCTTTGGTCATTAGCCGCAAGAACATTCTCAGGTATCAATTCGTCAGCAGGGGATTGTTCCATCTCAAAACGCTCGAAAGGTCCTTGAGTGAGCTTTGGTTGGATCACTCTTCGAACGCGTTGTGGAAGCAAAAAACGCATCCAGCATTGGAAAAGTGGAAGCAGAAACTGTTCATGCTTCGAAACCGGATGACGTTCTTTGTCGAGCAACTGCTTGCATTCCAACTGATGGAGGTGGTCGAACCAAACTATGCTGATCTCGAACGAAAGCTTGGCAATGTCAAAACGGTGGACCAATTGATGAAGGAACATTTCAACTTCCTCAACACGGTCAGAAAGGAGATCATGTTTACCAACATCATCTACCTCAAGTACCATGAACACATGACCGATGTCATCCACGTGTTTGTCGAAAACAGGACGAGGTTCAGGGACCAAGTGCTGTTAGAGACACAGAGATGGAAAGAGGCTGGTGGGAAGAAGGGTGTTGCGCCCCAGCCGGCGTTGCAGGAGAGCACGAATGAGTTCTTGAACAAGGTGCAGAGACACTGGGATAAACATGGCAAGACTTATAAGGATGTGGTGAATCTGTTGAGTACGACGGACAATCCTGCCGCGCTGCCACTTGCGTACAGGTTCCAGAGTGCAAGTTTGTAGAAGCAATGCCATCTTGACATTATGAGAATGGAATAGACTCTAGACTTTTGTTTAGGGTAGAATGTGAACAGTGTGTGAGTTGGAGATGTGGTGCTGTGGATGTGCGTGAGTAGTAGGGTCAGACTTTGCAACGATCAATTGGTGTCACAACGGATAAGACAGTGGAGGCTTCCCCCGCACCCTAAAGCGCACGTCCCTCGTGATAGACTTGTGTATCGAGGTTTGTCGCATCCACCATCGTATCCTTGATCAGACAGATGGCAATTTGCTCATGCGGCAACACGATGTCTCAAAAACCACCACTCGAATCATACTCTGACGTTGTGATCAGCCCACGTGTCACTCTTCCGCTCTTTCCAGCAGAGATTCTCGCCGACATTATCGAACTAGCGATCATCACATCAACACCCTGCCCGCTTTTACCCCCAACACCTACTTCTTCCACCAACGATTCACCACCATCGCCATTCACAACTGCACTTCGCTCAACGTACACCTCCTCATGGGCCTGGCTTAGATCCTTGCTCTATGTCAACAAGTTCTTCTATTCCATAGCCCGTCCTCTTCTTCTTCGAACAATTACGCTGGAAACTCCCTCTGCCGCACAATCGTTTTTTCGTTCAATATCTTCAAACTGTGTAGCCGCAGTAGATACACTGGCAAGGGTGCAGAGAGCTTGGCTCGGCAACTTGAGCGCGTTGGAGAGGGAGACGGAATTGAGATTGGATCCAGTCGGGTTGAGGCTGAGCGAGGCAGCTTGGTGGGAGGAATGCGCTATGGGAGGTTTCGTTGTCGGGCATGCTTACGCCAGCCGTCTCAAACAAAAAAGGAGGGACAAAGGCAAGGGCAGAACAAGAGAAGAGGAGGAGAGCAAGAGGGAGAGGGAGAGGCGGTATCGCACTGTGAGTGTGTATTGGGCAGAAGAGCAGTTGGTAGAGGAGGTGAGCGATCCAGGTTTCTCTACCGATAGCGAGGACTCCGATACAAGCAACGAGGATACCGATGATATACCGGAAGGACATCGGCAAAACGACTTGTCACGGCTGTTGCCACTATTATCAACATCAGCGCAACGCAGTCAGCAGAACGGTGTGAGCCCATCACAAAGACGAAGCTCGCACAACAGCTCAGAATCATCACGAGATCCACGCATCGATCGCCCACAGGAACCAGCTTGGCAAACACTGTACTCGCGTCAAAGATATCCCTTGCCGATTCGCACAAGAGCTCAACCTATCTCAGCCGCATCGACATCGGATAATTCTGCTCCGCGAGGTCCATCAATGAGCTGGGTTGGGCCAGCAGAAGGCGACTTGGACCCGTGGGATATGCAGGATGCTCAGGACCGTCTTGCTGCTCTTGCCAACTCACCTTCTGTCTGTGCGAGCTCCGTTCCACTCGAACATGCTCAAGACCTCGAGTCTGAACCAGTCGATCCATCTTGCTCACCATCTCCACTTGCTTCAGCGCAGCAACAGATCCGTCATTCCCGGCGAAACCGCGAGATCTATGCTTACCATCTGACCACAGCAACACTGGATCCGTTCATCAATCCACTCCTCTCCTCGCTTCGTTCGCTTCGCCTAATCACTCTCACCTTCTACCCGGGCCACCTGTTGGACGATGACAAGCTCGAGCACATGCTCCGACGAATTCTTTCGCCGTCAGAATGTCCCAGATTGCAAACCCTGTTGATTCGCATCGTATTCGATACAGCCAGTGCGGGCAGTAGGATGAGACGCTTTGAACGGACAAAAACGATTGCGGGAGCGGCGGACAGGATTGGGGATGAGAGGGTGAGGGTGATGCTTGTAAATGACAGTGTGGGCCAAGGAAAGCTTGTAGCATTGCCAAAAGATGAAGGAGTGGGAAGTGGTGTGGGGGTGCTTACTAGAAAAGCAATATCGTTGACCATGGAGGGATGGTGGAGCCGAGTTCTGCAGCAGAACCACTCCTCGTACGGGCAGGAGCTGCCAGAAATTGTGCAAAGCGAGGAAGACGAAGTCGGAGCGTCAGGGGAGGTGGCAAGATTGAAGCGAGAGCGAAAGCTGTCGAATTGGCAAATGTTCTTTCCGCCGCAACAAGTCGGAAGTTCTGCGCATCTGATCAACCTGATTTACCACTGCGATGCTTGGCCAGACTGTCCGGATCCTATCGCATAGATTTCCGTCGATACAATATAGCACTCTTGCCAATCTGGAACGCACAGCGCCCTCCGAGTAGTATTTTTGACTGTCTCAACTTACAGTAAATGAATGGCGTGACAAGTGCCGACGTATAAGCCCTCAAGCCACCGAAGGAGAAGGAGTGGCGCTCTCGGAACGTATCCTGTTCACAACATGAGACAAACGTTGAACAAGTTGAGCTCGTTCTTTCAACAAAGTCCCCGCCGATCATACGCAAGCAAAGACTTGAGAAAGCTTCAGCTGCTACGTGAAGCAATGACTCGGTGATGCAACGTTATGCCGATCGCTTCAAGAAAAAATCTCACAGACCGCTCTATATCCCTTCCTTCGAGACGAGGCGTCGCACTGTGAATGTGCTTACTGCCATGCTGTACTGACAGCCTTACGGATCAGAGAGAGCAACTTGATAGTTCTCACGCTCAGTAAAGAAGCTTTCGGCAGTTGGTTTCCCGCTGCATTGAACCCCATGACCGCGCTCTCATTGTGATCAAACCCTTCACGGTAATCATCTCGAGCCGCGTGCTTTTGTGGTTGTCGAAGAGGCGTGAGCTACTGCGATGTGGGGTGAGCATGAGATCACCGGTCCTTGAGCTATTACGCGAAAAAATGATAGGGGGAAATCTGCGCCATCGGCCAGCTCTCGAGACGATTCAGTCACTTCAAATCACCATGACAATGCAGTTATGTGCTTACCGATCGATCCTGGAGATTTTCTCTTGCTGTGGTGATGCTAAATCACATACTTTTCTGGTGGTCAAACAGGCGCAAACTAGTGCAATGCGGGGCAAGGGTGAGATTACCGGTACCTGGGCCATTATGCGAAAGGGTGAAACTCGAGATCTGCGGTATCGGCTAGCTCTCTGCACGATTCGGTCACTTCACACCACCAGGACGAAGCAATTTGTCAGTGCTCTTCGACCCTGGAGTCAACCCCCCGCTATAGTCATGCCGAAGTGTAGCTCAAACCTTACTTGCCGATTCTTGAAAGTCGGCACACCGGCGATATGTGAAGCCTAATACAGTACAGTAGATTGAGATTGCTTTGCATATGCAGAGGATATGGGTGTGTGCTCGATAAACTGTGCCAAGAAGCGAGTGGGGCGCGGGAATCAAGGGTCCCAGTTTCGTGGGGTTGGAGATATTGCCGCCACTGAAATTAGGACTTTGCGTCCCACTCACTTTGTTGCCTCTTTGGCTCATTGTATTGATTTGACCTAGGGAATCTTTGGGAGCCATTAAGGATGGTGCGCTGAATACTATGGACGGACAAGGTAGGTCTCGACGCTGATTGGGAGGCTTTGGCGAAGGGAACAAAGCGAGATTGCGGCGAATAAATCAAAAATAAAAAATAAAAATCAAGTCGAGTACAGAGGCCGCGCAGCTGTGGACTATGGCAGCTCATTGCCTTGATGCCATTGAACAAATATGGAGAGGCACACGGCAGTGCATTAGCGGAAGAAGAGCTGGAGCCTTTCGATTGACCAGGTCAAACAAAGAGTCGTTCTGCCTCGCAAGGGGCAATGTTATATGATCATCGACGCAACCGCAATGTTCTGCTTTATGCAGCTGCAGGAAGAAGCTATGGCCGACGATGGTCATAACTTCGCCCCGGGGAAGCGAGATGTGAACTACATGTCAGAAGCGAGGTCCTCCTTCCCCAGACAACTTTCGGTAAACTTTCGTCAACTTTCTTCGAGAACTTCCACGCAAGCGGCTTGTTGCTTTTCGTCCTCACCGATTGGCGGCGAAAAAGATGCCGTCGGATTATTCGTCCGCCGGTGGTGATGCCAGGACGAGACGTCAAAGAGCGCGACAGCAAGCTGTTGCATGAACGAAGGCGCAGCGTGGTCACCACAAAAGCATATAAGCTGCGACTAACAACCTACATTTGACAAAAGTTATCCATCATTCATAATAGAGTTCCCACTCCCCAGTCCTGGACGCTACCTGGTCTCTCCCTTACACCCACTCCCGAAAGGTTAGAAACAAATTCACAGCCCCTATCCATCTTCCTTGCCCCTTCTTTCCACGATTTCACGCAGAAAATGGCGTTCAAGAAGACCGCTTTGGTATCGATGGTTGCTCTCGCTGCCAGCGCTGCAGCTGCGCCATGTGACATCTACGCCTCCGGTGGTACTCCATGTGTAGCTGCTCACTCCACCACTCGAGCTCTGTACTCGAGTTACAATGGTCGCCTCTACTCAGTCATTCGTGACTCAGACTCGCGTACCAGCGACATCAACACTCTCAAAGCTGGCGGCGCCGCTAATGCCGCTTCACAGGACTCGTTCTGCAGCGGCACAACCTGCCGCATCAATACTATCTACGATCAGTCCGGTCGCGCTAATCATCTCACTGTCGCACCTGCCGGTGGTGCTGCCTCTGGCCCCGATGATCTTGCTGTAGCCGACGCTGCACCCATCACTGTTTTAGGCCAGAAGGCCTACGGTGTCTACATCTCTCCTGGCACTGGTTACCGCAATGACAACACCAACGGCATCGCTACTGGCAATCAGGCTGAAGGAATATATGCCGTCTTGGATTCGCAAACTTTTAATTCGGGGTGCTGTTTCGATTATGGCAATGCTGAGACAAATAACCTCGACGATGGCGCGGGCACCATGGAGGCCATCTACTTTGGCAGCAACACATTCTGGGGTTCTGGTGCCGGTAGTGGTCCTTGGGTCATGGCTGACCTCGAAGATGGCCTGTTCTCCGGCTACGGCCCCAAGGTGAACACCAACGATCCTTCCATCTCTTCCCGCTTCGTGACTGCCATAGTCAAGGGCGATGTCAGCAACCTTTGGGCGATCCGCAGCGGTGACAGTCAAAATGGAGGCTTGTCGACTCACTACAGTGGACAGCGACCCTCTGGCTACTACCCAATGAAGAAGCAAGGGGCCATCATCCTCGGTATTGGCGGTGACAACTCGAAGAGCGGACAAGGCACTTTCTACGAGGGTGTCATGACCAGCGGATACCCAAGTGATGCTACCGAGAACTCTGTGCAGCAAGACGTCGTCGCTGCTAAATACCGGGCCTCTTGAGATCGAATATATTGTTTTGTGAGTGATATCGATGTAGGCTGAAAGCACAATCTAGCACAAGAATATGTTGAGAAGGCGCATCAAAAGGTCATGATATGGAAGGTAGTAAGAATAACAAGTCACTAGCTTCCCGACTCAGCCTTTAGCCACGAGGCGAACAAGACCGTGCCAGGTTCTGTGTGCTGAGCGCTAGCCCCCTTGCAACTCTGGCTAACACTGGCGAGGTTTTGCACTGCCATTGATCCAAGATGTAAATAAATCGAAATGTTGATGGTGTACTGCGACGAGTGGTGTTAGAACTGAGCTTTGAAAGAGCTCGTTGCGGGTCTGCAATATGTATGTGATTTTTTAATGAACGTGACGCGTTTGCCGTGCTGAAGAAAGCAGTACATGACCAATCGGGCCAGTCATCAGACCGATATTGTGGTAGGTGTGAACTAAGCTGGTGGTAGTGGTGCTTGTCACCAGCAGGATAGCGGAAAGTTAAAGTCATGAACCATGCACGGAAGAGCAGATATGATGATGGAACAACCAAGACACATACTCTCATTCACAGACTTACACAATGTGATGGCGACGAAGCTTGCTAAATGCTCCCTCAACTTCTCGGTCTCTGCCTCCGAAGTACTCCAGCCTTTCTTTTTGCAGCTTTCACTTCCGCGCTCGCCATCGTCGCCACTCCTGATACATATTTGAAGCCGTCGAACATTCTTTGACCGTGCCCCTCACCCTCCTTCCGTTCCTGCTGCCCTTATCGTTCTAACCTTCTACCTCTGTGTGCCAAGCATTCCGATTTCTCTTGCAGCAATCTCAATGAGATTTGAACACATCTTGTTGTGTTGTTGTTGGCACGAGAATTTCATTGAAGGAGATCATCTATTGTGAGCGGGTCACTGGCATCTCTGATGGCGACATTTCCCAAAGTGCGATCGACACTTTAAAATTTTTACCAATTCACCTAGAATTGTCGCCCTTGAGAATTAAGGCGACACAGGTTCACAAGAAGCAGATCGCTGCACTCTGCTCGTGGCCTTCAAGCGATTTCTTCTCAGATAGGATCGACGTGTGATCTTCACGCCCTTGACCTCACATTCTCCACATTCTTCAATCTCTTTACTCTTCCTTCACACTCATCGATCAAGCGTCTTGACATGCGCTTGAAACATTAAGCTTGAATGTTGAAGCAGCGCACTGAGAAGGGTGATCTGTCATCGTGCTGTCTCAACTTTGTCGTGAACTAGTGCTCATTGAGCTGAAAGGAGCACCGTTCACAATAGAGAACACAGTAACAGGGGCTGCAGTGCCCGGTTTGAAGCTGATCACACTTGTTCGGCAAGTCGTGATGGGGCAATATACAGTACAAGTGAAGAGTGGCTTGACTCCAATGCTAGCTCTTCAATTTCCAGAGCCATACCGTTGGACAACGGCAGGGTCCTCGAGAGAGCCGAGGTGTCCTGGTGGTCAAGATTGAAGGTGGTGTTCGAACGGCTTTCATCTAACCCTTCAATGGAGATGCACACACATCGCAGGCACAAGCACTGGATGGCTGTCAGGTGAGTTGATATGCCATGTAAGAGGCGAATTATACATGAACGTCAACAAATGAGTGTACGTGGTGAGGCTCGAGATGCTTACTCGTCGCCCTCGGAATCCTCGTCTCCCTCGACTTCGGCGTTTTCCTTTTCGACACGAGCCATGAGCTGTTCGAGTTCCTGGTCTTCGACCTCAGAGACGGTCTTGGGCTTCATCTTGATGTTGACGTCACCACCGTTGGCACGGATGCTCTCGGTGATCTTCTCCAGCGCCTGTTCCATCAATGCGATACCGCCGACCTTGTCGGTGGAGTTGGTGATAAGAACGTAAAGTGGTGGTGCGACGAGCTTGATTTTGATGGGAATCTGCTCGGTTGAAACGGCCTCGCCTGCACGAAGCGCCTTCTTGACGGCGTCGATGCCTTCGTAACCGAAGCATGTAACTTCGACGTCGGCACGGATCTTGACGGGCTGGGGTGTCATTCGTCGTGCGATATTGGCTTGGAGTTCCTTGCGCACTTCGTCGTCCATCTGAATGCCCTCAAAGGTCTTGTCCATGTCGAGGATAGCGAGCTTGAAAGCGTCGAATGCGTGACCGTACTTGTCGTGCAATGGGAAGACGATGGTATCGTAAAGGTCCTCTACTTCACGGTTGAGCTTTCCGGCAACGTGAGCCATGATGGAGTGCACTGCCTTGGACTTGGTGAACTGATCCTCGCACTTGATGACGTCCTCTGGCGAGACACGACGCTTGGACAAGTCGATGTATCCCTTCTCCTTGTCAACACGCAGTACAACGACGACCTCGTTCCTGCCGACCCGGATGAGTTTTTGAATCGATCGGATACGACGTCTTGAAAGCTCGGAAAGCAAGATCATTCCTTCGGCGCCATCGTATTCGAGCAACTTGACGTATGCACCCATCTCTGCAATCTGCTGCACCTGGCACATGACCACCTCGTCGACGTCCGGCAACTCCTTTTTGTAGAAACGCATGTTGGCTGGGCTATTGGGAAGGTGTGAAGAGATTCAAACGTGAACGTGATAGCGGATCGAACCCAGATTCGGCAACGGCAAGGGTGATCAGAGCCTGATTCTCAAGGTCGTTCAGAAGAACAAGCGAATCGTATGTTCTAGCGATGGTACAGATGACGATTCGAGGTCGTGATCCGGATCGAGAGGTGAGATGATAGCGGATCAAAGGGATGATTAATAGTGATGAGAAATCTCAAATTCTTGTTTTTTGCGCCAAGTTCCAGGACAGCTCTTCTGGCGAAGAAAGAACACAGCAAAGAGAGAGTATGTGCAGCGTATGCGAAGTGATTGGGACTGAGCCAACTTCACGTGATGCAAAATTCTTCCTATCGGCCGCCATTTTCTACAAATTAGCAATTGTTAGACCTTTATCACGGCTAGCAAAAGTGGAGGTTTCGCTGTCGGCGAATTTCTCTCTTTTTGGTTTTGACAGCGGCAGCTTGCCACGAAACTTTGTTTTTCTCTGCGAAAGGGTCCAATGCAAAGAACAAACACCACACTGCTCTACCCTTTCGGCTTATTTTACACGACTCATCGAGAGGAAACTTGTCTATCTGACTCACGCACGATCATCTTGGCCTTTGACTCGGTCTGCCAACGTTCAGCATGAGCGCAGACCGAGATCAATTCATCGGAGAAGCCGAGGTCAAGCAAAAGCTCGAGGTGCCTCGCTTCTCTTCGTATCAGCCAATCAAATCTGGCTCGTCGAGCACCAGGCAGGAACACACTCATGCACATGTTTCGTCTCATAGCCGGAAGCGCAGGCGACATCGCAAGAGCTCTTCAGACCCTAAAACTGGCGACTCAGCATCCAAAAGGAGTCGCTCGCGTCGTGAGGAGCAAGGAAAGGAGAGTCACCCTCGGCATTCCGAAAGCTCACGCGGACATCACACTCACGCCAACTCTGAAAGCTCACATCGTTCACACCGGCATCGCTATCGCTCATCCAAAGCCTCTGCAAATGGCTCTCCTCTGCACTCAAGCTCTACTCGGACGGCATCCGCTTTTCCATCAACAGAGGACCTTGCACCACCAACATTCGATCGTGACCTCTTCTTCACAGATACACGAGGCGACCACGACTCTCTTCTGTACGGACAGGATCGATCCAAGCTTCCAAAGGTGCATCGAGCACGTCGTCAGATTGCAATAGGTGCATTGAATCATGGAACGTCTCTCAAAGTCACTAGCACAACCCCGCTCGAACTACCTAATACTCAAGCTGAACCCACACCAACAACTCAGACTGTCATGTCACCTGCTGAAGAATTCATTGGTATCGGCATCAGCTCCCCTTCCTACTTCCCTTCGGCAGATACTGATCCATTCAGCCCATCATCACCATACGTCGAACGCGATCAACACTTCGAGCAGGTCGGTCACGATCCACCTCAAGCTCCCACGTCCTCATTTTCCAAACCCTACACACCGTTTGCAACCGGCAGCGAATCGAGAAAGCAAAGCTCCACCCTGATCCTAGATATCGAAGTTTCGGAACTCCCAACTCTCACCCTATTAAGCAGGGCATCGAAGCAGCAAGGGTCAGTGGGTCTATGGAGCCTTCCAGTCGAGGTGCTTCATAGGATCTTGGTGCTTTCGCGCTCATCAAGTCTGCCACGTGTCTCCCGATTCTTCCGCGGAGCATGCATTGGCGCAAGCATCTCGGACAAAGCCGACTTCGTGCTGGGAAGATGGATTGACTACATATTGCCTTTGTTGACCCGCCACGAGTTTTGTCGTCATGTTTGTGAGAAAATCAAGCATTGCGCCAGAGGGTATGCGCTCCGTCTCGTTTCCCTGTGGTCTCAAGCTTTGCTATGGTCAGAGCTTGCAGACAAAATCACCTCAATCGCTCATGAAGTAGCCCTTGAAGTATATCTGTCAGGGTCGAGGCCAGACGTTATCAGTTACGCCGCTCGGCTCGGCATATGCACGGCAGAGGTGCTGGAAAAAGTTGTGTTTGCCGCCGGTGTCTCTGGGCTGCCCGAACCTTTCTTGGTGGACACGGTGACGCGATATATACCCAAGTATCCGCAGGCTTCGCTGCCCAGGCCTCTGCTGCCTAAGCGATTGTTTCGCCGCATCGATTGCTTCGACTATGCATATGCACTTGATGACGCAGCAGACATGCAATTTTCGGACACAAAAGCCAAATCAGGCACACAACAAGATGCGGCAAACTCGAGTCAAGATCAGCTAAGGAAGAGGAGGCGGCGTCGCCATGGTGTAGAGAAGACGTGGCAAGCTGAAGAGGCCGTCGGAAATGAAGACCCTGTCCAGGCCGAAGAATCCAGCAAAGAGACTGCCATCGTACAAACCAACCTCGCAGGCACAGATCACGAAAGCGCCACATTTCCAGTCTGGCTAAACTCACTCGTTCGACACTTGGAGGATGATGCAACAAGAGAAGATCCTCCCATCGAATGGGTGGAGTCGAGCCCGCAAAGCATTCTCGATACGACCACAAATGTCGAGGAGCTCAAGAAAAGGATCGGCCCGGTGCCTAGCGCCAAAGATTTCGAGCTTATTGTTTTGCTTCTGAGCCATTACGGAGCGAACGCTTCATCCCATGAAGGATATCCGTTGGCAATGGCTGTGCATCGTGGAGCGTACTCCCTCGTCCATCTTCTGCTCTTGTTCGGTGCTGATCCAGATTGCAAAGAAGGGTTGGCGGTAAAGATAGCCATCGGTAAAGGCTCGCTTAAAATCTTGCGCTTACTCGTCTCGGGTCCTAGTCTCGATTTCGATATCATGGCGTATCTACCATACTTGGGGGCTGATACGCTACAGAAAACCATGGTACCTCATGTGTTCAAGCTTGACCAGCTGCATTTGCGGCTGGCGATTCAAAGCAAACAGTGGGAGGTGGTGGATTATATTTGGCACGAGTGTCAGGTCTCGCCTGATATCGCTTGCTTGCGATTGATCGAGAAGCTTAGGCAGTGAAATGTTTTGTATTAACTTTTCGAATTTTATCCGCGCCCTTGGTTTCTTGATCCGTGTGAGTTCATTGAGCGCTGGAGCGGCTGAAAGTAATGAGTGTGTTCTATGAGCGTTGAATTGGCTGAGGCTTAGTAGGTGCAGGGCAGGGAGATGATGTACTCAAGATACTGATTGGAAAGTGATGTGGAAGGATATAGGAGGATTTGTGTGACTTGAACGATGTGGTTAAAGCGGAGGTAGCGGTTAAGGGGAAGGGGAGAGAGATGGAGATTTGGTTACTCGTGGTGGATGAGATGGATGCCGAATTAGAAAGAAAGAGACATAATTGCAAAAGTATGACGTGGAAAGATTTCATTGAAAGACAGTACCAACATCTCAACGAGATGGAGCAACTATCGAAGAGCAGCCTTTTTTTATTTATTTATTTATTTATTTATTTATTTTATTTATTTATTTATTTATTTTTTTGAGGAAAGAGCATGGGAAAGAGAGAGAATTGTTCTTGCCAATAAGATCGAGACTGAAGCTCATTACGACAACAACCAGCATGTAAAGCGCGACGTCTGAGCACAAACCCCGAATCTGCATATTGACCATCAAATGCAATGGATCATAGCGTCTCGAGCCGAACGAAAGATTGAGCCAAGACGAGGATTGAAGATTTCATTCTGATGCTGAGGTGCGGGGAAAGACCTTCTCTGATGAGTGCTCGAGACCATTACCTCTTGGGTCTTGCGGACGTCCACAGACGCTTCAAGACAATCGACTAACTGCCATAGTTGGCGTCGAGCATGTGCAAAAGAACCACTACAAAATTTTTAAAGCGAGACAAGGATACTAACAATTAGTGACGACGGACGTTGAAGAACTCATCCGGATGCTGGAGGGCAGCCACCGCCCTCCTCTGGTGGGTGGTCAGGAAGGTCAATCCAACTTGAAAGCTTGCGTTCATCCATCCAAAGCCTTCCCTGGGCACGCATTTGAAATCGATACCCTGATTTCCATACTCGGCGTCGACCATGTGTGACAGGTTGACGGCATCGAACTTCTCTGGCACAGTTCCGTTAAAGTCGACAAAAGCGAGGGTCATCATGTACAACCACCTATATGCAAGTCGACGTGCCTCTTCGAGATAACCATAACGCTCGAGACCGACCCAAGCGAGAACATTGTGTGGAACCCAGGCATAAGGGTAGTCCCACTGACGGTTAGGACGGTCGATGCTGATCTTGCCTCTAGAATCTTCGGTACCGGAGACGAGACCACCCTGCTCTTCGAATCGCTTGAGAGATTTCTGAACGAGTTTAGCGGCTTGATCTTCGGAGGCCATGCCGGCCCACATGGCCCAGAAGGCAGTGACGGACTCGTAGACGATCGGCTCCTCGAGGCGTGTGTCGTAGTCAAAGTAAAGCCCCATGCCGTCGTTCCAAAGGTACTTGTCGACTTGAGATTTCCTGTGGGCCGCACGGGCGAACCACTCGCTGCTCGTCTGAGGTGTCTCGATCGATCTCGATGGCTTGTCGGGGCCCTTGCCGTCCTTGAGCAGCGAGGGCGGAAGAGGGCCGTTGAGGGGGAAGTCATCCTCGAGCTCGAGCTTGTCATCAAACACCTCCCTGATAGCGGTGGCGATGTCCACCTCGTACTTGTATAGCAATGCGTTGAGGTCGATAGTGGCGAGATCAGCGCACTTGCGCTCGAAGCGGTAGGTGGTATCGTGACCGGACTCGCGAACGGCTCGATCGTGCATAAAGTAGGTGTCGAGTTCGGGCTCTTCGATCTCGCGGCAGTTGTACTTGCGAGTGAACTCGTTTACGCTACAGCCGTTCTTCTCGGCGTAGGGACGGAGGATGTGGGTAAAGTGTGAAGCCTCAGTCTCGGGCGGAACACCGAGACCTTCGGGTCGGTAGCGGCTGAGCCAGGTCTTGTCGTCAAATCGGGGCTTAGACATCCAGACGGTGTGATATTCTTTGATGGCTGCTTGAATGGCCTTGCGCAGCCACTCTGTGTTGTCAGTCTCATTTGCGGGATCGAGACGAGAGTAGACTTGGAGAGCCATATCGGTCAGGAAGGGAGGTTGGGCTCGCATGAGATAGTAGGTACGGTTACCATTGAGAATCTTGCCATAGTGCTTGATCTCAAAGATGAAGTGGTCGACCATGCCCTTTGCGAGGTCGATCATGTTGTCGACGACAAGACCGAGAGAGATGAAATAACTATCCCAGTTGTAGAGCTCGTTGAACCGCGCACCGGGCACGACGAAAGGGATGCCCTTGAGACCTTTCTTCTCGCCGGTGGTAGGGTCAATGTCGTCGCGCATTGCGAGTGCGAGAAGACCAGGCTTGTCGTTGAGATCTCGCGTGTACTCGGGAGTGATGTTTTGCGGAAGCGATTCTACAGTGAGGTTGAGCGATGGACGCTCCTCAGCCACCTTCTGGTAGTATCGAAGCATCTCTGACTCGGCAGCTGGAATGTAGATGCGGGGGTTCTGAGACTTGCTGCGGTTTTTTGGGTCGGAAAGGATGGCGTCAAGACCATCGCCATCGATACGACGGGTAAGGTTGTGCCAGAAGGTCTGGGTGATCATGCGCGACAAGCGATCGACGGGATTCTCGGTGAGGCGCGACTCGTCCAGCACGATACGCTTACGGCCATGCTCGCGAGCCAGGGCGAGTTCCTGAAGAAGGTTGGAAAGCATGTAGGTTCCACGGATGTCGAAGCCTCTGTAGCCGTTGCTAGTAGCAGTGCCGAGGGTGAGCACCTTAGGACCGCTGTCTGTGATGCAGATCTGAAAGTTGCCGTCCGTGTCTTCTTGTTCCAGCACGAGACGCATGGTCTCTTCGACGTCGACGATGAAGCGGCGTGGCGCTTCCTGTACGGCGTCATGACTCATTCGACGAGAAAGGATGACGGGATCGTCGTTCATCTTTTGTGGTCTGCGCTTCTGCTGACCCATGCTGTAAGTTCGAACCACACCACGAGCGCGCTGCATGATGCGCTGTTTGTCTTGATCAGTGTCATTGTTGAGACTCTGGCGGTTGTGGAGCGAAGAGGAACTGCTGCCGAAGCTGGTAGAGAGAAGGGTCGCCTTATCCTGGTCCTCACCGTACGCCTGGACAGGATCAGGCAGATCGTCACGGTGAGGAGTATACTTGGCACCGCCAACAGGGTTGAGAGCGGCAGGAGCACCATTGGCAGTAGGAGCGCCAGACTCGGCGGAAGAGGTGGGACGAGGACCTGCTTCAGCTTTTGGAGTAAGAGCGCCATTGCTGCCACTACCTGATGCTGCTGCGTTGTTGTTGCGGAAATTGGGAAGCTCGGTGCTGTCGTCCGAGAGTGCGCTGTTGCTCATGCTGAGCTTGCGTATGTGGTGAGCCAGATTACGAAGTTGAGCGCGCTCGTCGCAGGATACACTTTTGTCTGCACCATAGTAACCAGGAGCGTCTTGATTCTTAGTGAAAGGGTTGGAGCTGCGTCGTGAAAACGACATTGTGAAAGATTTACTACGTTGGGATCGACTCTGACTCGCTAACAAAGAAGATGGATCGTGTTGGAAGCGTGAAGCGTGCGAGCATTCGCTTGTGTTGTCAAGTAGCCTACTGAGGTTCAAGAAAGGAAAAGAGGGATGAGCGATGGATGTGGTGGTGGTCAGGAACAATCAAAATGTGATGGTGATAAGCATGACTAATTATTTGGGCCGTGCGTAAGTCAGTCCCACAGCCGCGTTGAGGTGGCAAAGCTACAGACTAGTGCATTGATTTATAAAATAATAATAAATACTGTGAATGATGCGCAGTGGTAACGCAGTGTTGCGTCAAAGCTTTCTTATATTGCATTTTTGGGTTAAATTTTAATGTAGTCGCCGTACAGATGCAGTGTAGCTCAGCACAAAGCCCCGTCTCTCCTCTCAAAGTGAGAGAAGCACAGACCGAGACATGTCGTTTTCCGCTTGAATAAATAGTTATGCACAATGCACAAATGCGTATTTGGGCCATCACTAAGAATCGTAGTCTCTACAGGAGTGGTGCACAATAATTCATCCTCTCAATCTCACCAACAAGGCAAAGCTCCAACATTCAGTAAACAGTGTCTGCACAAAGAGAAACAAGATGATAATTTCAGATCGCCCTTTCCTGGTTTTAAGGGGAGCATTGCCGGAAATGGTATGCTTTCTCACTTTGTCACAAAAGGGTTTGATTGGTTTTGTGATTGTGAGAGACCATTTGTTAGGCAATAAGTTTCCATTAAACTAAGACTGATAAGAAGGGATCTGGCTCAGGCACAGCCATGTTCTCGTCAGGTTTCCATCACGAGAATGGCTTCCTGGAGGGCAATCCGAAACCAGCCAAGAATCCTGCTGCACCACCACCCTTTGCACCATTACTGCTGGCTTTGATGGGACTCAGCTCAAGTGGGATATCGAAGTTGGGTGCCAGCCCGGCCACATCGTTGCCGCCATCTGCACCGGCCGCGCCACCCCATTGCATGGCACCAACGCCCCCTCCTAGCAATTTTCGCTTCTTCTTCTTCACCTCACCAGCTGGGGCAGTGGCCTTGCTCGCCGCTGCGGCAAGTTTAACCTTCTGCGCAGCAAGGATGAGGTTTGTGCGATCCCGACCAAATTTGGCTCCGAGCACACTCGAGTCGACTGCGGCTTCATCGTCCGAGTCGTTCTCTTGCACAGTGCGCTTGTTGGAGCGAATGATGGGAGTGGCCGAAGGATCTGCTGTCTGATCGTCGTACTCGATGGGCATGCTAGGCTTTTGCTTGCGACTCTTGGTCGCGGATTTGGTACTGTGGGTGGCGCTGGAGCTGGCTCCTTTCTTTGTGGCGGCTTTGGTCTTGGTGGACTTCTTGGTAGCTCTTCCCGTGTCGGATCCCGAGTCGCCTTCAGCAGCATCGCTGCGGTTTCGGCCACGCCGACGTCGGCCGTCGTCAGAGTCTTCTTCAGAGGAGTCGGTGATTGCTACTTCGTCGCGCCAGTTCTTGCTGCACTTGGACTTGGAAGTTGCAGTGGCTTTGAGTGGCTTAGCCGCTTTGGGTGCTGGTACCGCTTTGGTCGAAATCTGGGCAAACGGCACAAGCGGCTTCATCCTTTCCTTGCGAGAAATGGTGGCGCCGACGATGCGTCGATCCACCTCGTCTTCCGAAGGTGGTCCGAGCTCGGATGCGCCCTGCATCGGTTTCTTCTTCTTCGCGTAGACTGGCGATGACGGTGGCAGCATCTGAGCCATGGTTGGCTTGAGACCCTTGGCCGATTTCAATGCTTCGACCGGCTTTGATGCAGGTGCTGGCGCTGGTGCGACAAGTTTGCAAGACAATTCTTCAATCTGGAACAGCAGCTGCTTGCGTTCCGCCTTCCATGCTTTCCTCGTTTCAGCCATCATGTCATCGCGCTGCGTAAGCGTCTCGATCTCGGCGTGTGCCTCTTGGATCTGCTGTTTTAGCCCGGCCACATCCCCATCGTCGCCTGAGCCAGAGTGCTCCAGCTGTTCTGCCAGCTTCTCATTCTCGGTCTGGAGGTCTGCGAGTGCGGCAGACTTAGCACTGAGCTTCTTCTTGAGGCGTGCACCATCGTGCAACGCTTCTTTGATGTGCATCGCGAGCACATCGGCGCGTTTGCGCTCTAGCATGAGCCGGATTCTCAATTCGTCTTTCTGCGCTTCGAGCTCAGATTCTGTTGCATGGTATTTGCCCTCGTGGTATGTAGCTTCGTTCTTGGCATGCTGTAGCGCGACCTCGATCAAGCATGCCTGCTTCTTCTGTGTGAGCAGCTTCCAAGCCCTATCGTCTGCTTCAATCTTGTACTGGCTCAGACGCTCTTGCAACTCGTTACGCGCGCGAAGTTCGCGTGCGATCGCAGCCTGGTGCGTACTTTTGAGAGCGACAAGCTGTTCCTGCAGACCAGCGCATTCAGAAGCCCAGCCTTCCGATTCTTCTTTGGCAGAGCCGAGCGCATCCTGATTGGCAGCGAGTTCACGAGTCAGGGAGGAATATTTCTTTCGTAGCTCGGAGAGTTCCAGGCTCTGGAGGCGATCTGTGCGTGCCGATGGATCGTAGCGGTTGGCAAGGGAGGTATCGCCAGCGACAAAGTGGGCAGGGATCGAGGCTGCGGGTGTTGCATGTCCGTTGGAGAAAGACGAGAGGTGCGAGAGCTTGTGGCTGATTACGCTCGGACTGGCGTGAGGGCTCATGCGTGGTGCGCTGGTCGCTTTCACGCGGCTGATGAGCGGTGTTGATTCGATGGGAGCAGATGCCGGAGCAGTGTGAGATGGTGCAGCGCGGTCGTCGCGAGCGGTTGTGTCGCCAGATATTTCTGCCTGGTCGTCATCCTCTACAGGCATCTGCGAGACGGGCAACGGACGCGACTCGCGACGTGGATTGGCCCGGGACGCACGGTTGAAAGGGTCGAGTTCGCTGTCGAGATACTTGCTAAAGTCATACGCTGTGCCTGCGCTTACCCCGCCGATGGGCTGGTCCTGGCCGACACGACGTTTTCCAATGCCAAAGATGGAAGCTTGTGATGCGGTAGACGCATCAGCAGGGACCTCTGTGCCCTTGGTCGCGTTATTGGCTGTGTCGCTGAGTGAAGAGGGGTGTGCTGAGGTGGATGCAATGGGCTGAGACAGGCTGGGCATCTGGGGGTTCTCGACATCGATCTGGGCGCGCATAGGATTCACCAAAGTGTCACGAGGTCCCGGTACGAGCTGAGCTGTACTGTCGCCGCTGTCATCGGCTAGAAGCGAGTTGTTCGTCTTCTTCACAAACGAAGCAGTAGCGGCTTGACGAGCAGCTCTGGCCTGAGATACGCCCAGTGGAGTCTCGTCGCCAGCCTGTTGGCGGACGCGCTGGATGGCACCATTGGTCAACGAGCTGCGTGCGGTGCGTGTACGCTGAATTTCATCACTGTCGCTGTCAAGTTGAATGTGATGGACGTGCGATGTGGGTCGAGGCAACGAGCTTGGCACCGTATTGGAAGTGGCAGCGGGAAACGATGCAGTGAAGGCAGCTCTATTAGCAATGGGATGCGATGCTGATCGTTGTTCCTTGGATGCGGCAGCCATCTGATCGAGGCTAGGAAAGTCGGAAGCTGCTGCATGTTGAACAGGTGTGGCGGGCTCTGCCCTCGACGGTGTGGATGAGGCAAGTCTTCCAATTTTGCGAGCTTGTGAGGTCTGTGAGGCAAAGGGGGCTTCCGAAACAGGGGTCTCCTTCCGAGGTGATCGTCGTACGGGTGGTGGGGAGCGTTGTACCACCATGATCAGCGTCAAAAGATACGGAATTGAGCTGTGAGTTGCGAAGATGCGGTAGTATAATGTGTGATAGACCGTTGATAATGTCTGTTTCTGTGCGAGGCTTCAATCCCGAAGGGAAAGAACAGGGAAACAAAATGAGGATGGTGGACCGGGTATCTTGGTATGGTGGTGGTGGTCGTGATCGCGAAACGTAATGGTTGCAAGACAAGATGACGAAGCGGAGGTATTACAACATCAACCTATGTTTGTGTACTGACTGCAGTCACACGCACTGATCTCGGCCATAAACGCGATCCTCTGCATGGCCATTAACATAGAAAGGGTCCCCTTCTTTTTTTTTTTCGGCTGCATTTCGTGTCCACATTTTTCTCTAATACTCAGCCGAAATCAAATTTGTGGCATTCACTTCACGGCCTGTGTTTTTCCATGTACCGGGCAAGGACGCGCACGAGAATAAACAAATCACGTGAGCGATACTCTCATTCAATCATTACCATCGGGCTCGTTTGTCATCGGGCGAGTCGAGTCAGCATCGGCTTCGACGCACTGTTCTTTCAGCAATAAAATTTGGAGAAGAAAAAAAGGAAGGAAGGTACAGTAAATTCATTGTGAATTATATCTACATTACAGCTTAACCCAAGCATCCTCGCACAAAAGAGTCACTTAAAGTTACATACAAACGAATCGAGTCGGTATCTTGTTTCTGCTCCATCATCATCATATTTACTTGACAGCGTACGCCTGACTCGGATTCTGCAGCTCACAAAGACATCCTCTGTACACCTCAGAACTCTATCTCACGTGCGCACACCGTCGCTCCACGGCGCCTCTTTCCGCATCATTACCGCAATTACTGCTCGACGCCTGGCTTCCTCCTTCATCTGCTCATCACAGCTATTCTCGGTCGCATCACGAGCTGCTCCTATCTCAAATTCTCTACCACCTTTCCTCCGAGCCTCGCTCCTAGTATTCACGCCAGGTTTGCACTTTGCTGGCTCCCCCTTCTCCACATCAACCATGGCTTCCGCAAGTATCGCCCTTGTGCCCTCCCCGGCATCCTTCAACGGCGCTCCTTACCTCTCCGAGTTGCCTCACATGCCCAACCTCGCCGGCACGGACGTAAAGCGTGCCCCTTTGGACAGCTTCCGACTCGCCATTGCCCAGCACGTCTCGTCCTCGCTCGATGTCGACATCAATGCCGCCCTTGCCGCTGTGGGCACTGGTAAGGTCGGTGACTATACCGTCGCTGTTCCTCGTTTCAAGCTGCCCGGTAAGCCCCAGGAGATCTCGGAGAAAGCGGCTGCTACTTTCCAGCCCAACGACTTCCTCTCCAAAGTAGAGGCAAAGGGTCCTTTCCTGCATTACTTCCTCAATGACAAAACTCTCATCAAGTTGACGCTTCAGACCGTCCACGTCATGACGCACGGCTATGGTGCTCCCCGTGACCAAGCCGGCAAAACCCAGCCATCCTATGGTACTAACCGTGACGGCGAGGGCAAGAACATAATTGTCGAATTCTCCTCTCCTAATATCGCCAAACCCTTCCACGCTGGCCACTTGCGATCCACCATCATCGGCGCTTTCCTCTCCAACCTATACAACGCCAATGCATGGAACGTGCAAAAGTACAACTACCTCGGTGACTGGGGTAAGCAGTTCGGTCTGCTTGCCGTTGGATGGAAGATGTTTGGCGACGAGCAGAGGCTCCAGGAGGATGCTGTCAACACCCTTTTCGAGGTGTACGTCAAAATCAACCAGCTTGCCAGCGTCGAGGAGGATGGTCAGGGTGAAAGGATCCATGATGAGGCCCGACAATACTTCAAGGCCATGGAGGACGGTGACAAGGACGCGCTTGCCTTATGGCAAAAGTTCCGTGACCTTTCGATCAAAAAGTACATCGAGGTGTACAACCGATTGAACATTCAATTCGATGTCTATTCGGGTGAGTCGCAAGTCAAGAAGGAGAATCTCGACAAGTCGCTTGCACAGCTTCGAGAGATGGACTTTGTGTCCAAGGAGGAGAACGGTGCTACACTCGCCGACTTAACCAAGTACAAGCTCGAGAAGGTCGTCATTGAGCGAAAGGACGGCACGCCTCTGTATATCACAAGAGACATTGCCGCTGCGGCAGAGCGATACGCTACCAGCTTCAACGGAAATGGATTCGACAAGATGGTCTACGTCGTTGCTAGTCAGCAGGACCTCCACCTTGCTCAATTCTTCAAAGTGCTCGAGCTCATGGGTTACCCTTGGGCACAGAAGGACTCTTCGCGATTGCAGCATATCAACTTTGGCATGATCCTCGGCATGTCGACACGAAGGGGTACCGTTGTTTTCCTTGACAACATTCTCGACGAAACTCGCGACAAGATGCACGAAGTAATGAAGGCCAACGAAGCCAAGTACGCTCAAGTCGAAGACCCGGAGCGCACCGCCGACATTGTGGGCATGACCGCTGTCAAGATCCAGGACATGGCATCCAAGAGGATCAACAACTACAACTTTGACTGGGCTCGTATGTTGTCCTTTGAAGGAGACACTGGACCTTACCTCCAGTACAACCATGTTCGTCTCTGCTCTGTGGAGCGAAAGGCAAAGGAATCCGACAATCTCGAGCTGCCCACCGAAGACCTTGATCTCTCCACCATCAACTTGGATTTGATCACAGAACCCAAGGCTAGGGATCTGATCATGCTCATCGCCCAGTGGCCCGACACAGTCAAGACTGCATTGAAGGATCACCAACCTTCGACCATCGTAACGTATGCGTTCCGATTGACCCACTTGATCTCGTCGTGCTGGGAATTCTTGCTAGTCAAGGGTCAGGAGAAGGATTTGGCCTTGGCTCGTCTTTTCGTCTTCCGATGCTGCAAGGATGTGCTTGGTTCGGCACTCCGATTGCTTACCATCACTCCTTTGGAGCGAATGTAATACACATCACGGCCCCCATATTTTGTTGCTAGACATTTTTGCGATTACAAAGGTTGGTGTTGCACTACGACCTTTCTGCCCGAGAGCGTATCTTATGAACTCGAATGATTCCACCACAGAAACCGTGACTGGGCGTGAATGCGTCAATGAATACTAACAAGGCAAAAGGACTTCGAGTCGCTTTTCTAATCCAACCAATTCAGCCCAGCGGGGCGCGACCGATAGGTCGAAGTGCGACAATCTGGCCATGAAAGTGGCAAGAGACTGCTCTAGCTGCTTCCATCTTTGGTCGGATTTTGCTTCCGTTTGAGTGGCGGAAGAGCGAAGTGGCGATTCCAGAGCGGAAATCCAACACTTTGCAATCGAGCTAAGGATCAAACTTGTGAAACGGCGAACTGGACCTGCTGGCAATGGTTGACTACCGAGCTTTGTTCCATCTGTGAGCGGGAAAAGTAGCCGACGTGCAAAAGCAACAACTTTGACCGTAATCGAGATCTGATCCGTGTGATCAAACGCAATGTTGCTGACCCAGCTGCGGAAGATCCAGTCAATGGTCACGTCCAAGAATCTCGCCATTCCACCTAATGCTTTACTCGTCTCCGCTCCTAGTGCGGGTGCGGCGAGGTCTTCTGCCAACATAAGATATGCATCGCAAGTGACGATGACCAGTTCCCGTCCAAGCCGAGTGCTAGAAGGCGGAAGAGGTAAATACGACCAAGTGGACAGAATGCTTTCGGAAACGAGCTTGAACAGTGCTTGCATGCGGCGTTGGCCACAGTCATCCGCCTGGTCTAGCGTGAGACCTGCATCTGTTGCGTCGCTGACAATTGAAGGCGCCTCAAAAGGATCCTGTCCAGGGAGACGATATGCGACGGGATGCGTGGTGAGCACGATCAATTGATGCAAAGCGCCGATGGAATGTGAGAGAAGTGCTGGAGCATACGCTTCGTTATGTATGTAGGTGAGATTAATGTGAAGAGCCCGTTCGAGCAGGCTGCCTATGCCGGTTCGGAGTAGGATCTTGCCCAAGGAGATCTCTTGTCTCCTAACGTTGGATTGGTCTTGGCTCTTCTTGTCTCCAGTGCTTGGTCGTAGGAGCAGTTTATGCACGAGTAGCGTACCTCGCAATCGAAACCGTGGCTCCGGATGCTCCAAGAGAGTCAACAGCGGAGGCACTGTCAATGGCCACACCCCACTCCAATCACCCTCACTCTTCAGCTCCAAGTTGTCCAGACACCATCCAAGCACATTCACACATCCCAAAGCTTCGTTACATTCTCTGACACTGTATTCCCTCTCCTCCGACTTCGCCCCAAAATATGCAGCAGCAGACGCTCGTAGATCCTCAGACAGGGCGACTGCGAATTTTCGTGGTGCGAGATTAGATGCATCGTTGTCCTCCGCAGCGCTTTCGAAGCGATGGTGCCCGAGATGAAAGTCCAGGCGCGAGACGAAGAGTGAGTCGTTGGACTGGGACTTCTTCCGGCCCGTATCGGCGTCAATTGAAGAGGTGATCGATGATGAAGAGGCGGAAGCGACTTCACAGAAGATTGGTTTTATGTAGTCCACCAGAAGAGATTTGGCGATGGTCGTCCGTTTGGGAAAGATGCTGGCTGCAGGCATCTCATTGAGAGCGCACAGAATCTTACGAGCTTCTGTTTGAGATGTTGCGCTGGTCCAGGTATCGTCTTGTGGCATTTCTGGCACATCTGCGAGATCAGAGCTGGTGTTGAAGAGCGTCGCGGCGAACGGCGATGGGATGTATCGCGCCACAGCACATACCACGTGTCCGAGCACGAGATTGACGACCTCCAGATCTGCTTCCGATGTGAGGTCGGATGTATCGTTGGTATTGAATCGATCGAGCAATTGAGCCACTCGGGAGAGCAGTGTTGGCACAAGCTGCTCTTTCCACCGATGCAAAGCTGGATAATGCTCCTCTGAATGAATCCATGCCTGGCCGTCTGCGCGACCGAAGAGCGTGGGGATGGCAAGGAGCTGTGAGAGGGTGAAAAGCTCGCTAAGATTGCGCTGCAGGTCCTGATTGAGACTCAAGCAAGCGCCTTGAGGGATAATTGTAAGGTCAAAGTTGTAGCAGCAAGGCTGGGAGGAAGAGGCTGCGGGTTGCTGTGCTATGCTGACTCTGGGCAAGATGCCGACACCTACCGAGCCTGAGTAGAGGGACGATCTGGACAAAGTTACCATGACCTTTTCATAGATTCGTCCAGCTACACGAGTATGCTTGACGAGTTGGAGTGCAAAAAGCTACTTGTATCATAAATTGTCGGCCTTCTTCAGGGTTTGTGGACCCTGTGTAACAGCGAATCTTCTCAAAAGAGTCACAGTGTCAATCACAGTCACGAGTGCCTGGACATCTTCCGACTTCCGAATTAGTGCTTCCGACTTCCGAAATAGTGCTTCCTGATTTTCTTCTAACCCACCTTTCACGTTTCATACATCGCTCAACCCTTGATCTTTACCACCTACCACTCTCCTCGCACACATTCTACGTCGACAGCCTCGTCTCACAGTGCTAGAAGAAACCGCAGCTCAAGATGTCGATCGCAGCCGCATCTCTCAAACACATCACCGCAATGTCATTTGAATTTGCACCCTTGAGCGCATCTCAAGCCTCCCGCTCTATGCGTCTTCTCCTTGCCCGTCTCCCCACAAAACCTCCTATGCCCGGTATGGACTTGCCGGATATTTCAACAAAGACAGTCGCATCAGACGCTTTGCAGAAGGTCGAGATCACCTACAAGAATAAGGAGAAGCTGGTGCTCGATAGCAATGCTTCTGAGGTGCGGTTGACGGATCTGGTCAAGAAGGTACGTTCGCCGGATATCATTAAAACGGCATTGGTGCCGATTTCGAGCTTTCACTGACTCTGGCCCATATTTTAATTCTGAATCATCTGACTACTCTTCACGTATATCTCGGGTCCTTGTCGTTTCCCTGCTTCACTCTCCGTCAATTTTCGACAACTTCGACCCAACACATTGCTGCTGTGGTATCCATTCATTCGATTGCTGTTCCATTTTCCAGATCGAGGAGCCAGCACGAGCACTCCGACTCAAGGAGGAGGGACTCTAAGGACTTAGGGATGTCACCTTCTGCTTTTTCTCCAGCCACTGCTCTCGATCCCTCTGATCACGGAGCGAGCAGCTGCTCAACCCCGTGCTTTTCCTACCAGCGCTAACCGTTCCAGTGTAGACTCTGGAGGATTTGCATCTGTATTTGTACGGTATCTTGCACTTTCTCCACGCAGTATCGGTGGCTCTTTTCCCACCTCATGTGCTAGCTTATGATCTTCTTCGCGACTCAAATTCACCACAGAGTTCAAAGTAGTACTGAGCATGATCCAACATCTTCTTGGAGCGATCTCATAGCTGGACGTGCGCTGACGACTGGGCCATGTGAGCTCAACAGATCAGCCGCTTCGAGAACACAGTGTGATCATATGTGATTGGTGTCGAATGTGATACAAATACAAAAGAATGTCTTGCCACTGAGCATTAAGACGAGCGGAGCATCTTCCTCGGCGGCTCATCTCCAAATTCGGGAATGGTGGCCAATTCACTGTGCTTGCCCTGGAACAATGCCGTACCCATCTGCTGTGGAAGATGGAAAGCGTCGCTGAGCGAGGTGAACGAGCGCAATGCGAGTGTGCACAGGTGCTGTACACGATTGCGGAATGATTCGGACGAGGCCAGAATGACCAGATTCTCAATGTCAATGATTGCCTCTGCTTCGTCAAGGAAGACGCGCAAAGCGGGTCGCTGCGGTCCGTCGAAGAGTGAGGCTATCGAGACGGATGCTGATGGAGCTGAGTCTGTGACTTCAGCTTCCGTGGATTCCGCTGGCGGGGCAAACTCGGTTTCGGCGGAGTCGGGGTCTGGCTTGACCGCTGTCATCTCCGCATCTGCTGCGTCTTCAAGCTTCTCATCCCCTTCAACAGCCGGAGCGGCGTTTACGTCCTTGGCATCTGCCCCGTCGACCTCCTCGCTTGCCGCTTCAGGAATGACGAGCTCCTCAACTTGACCGAAATGCGCTTCGAGGAACGCAGCCATGTGTTCCATCTTGGCAAGCTGGTATGCATCGCGACGTACAGTCTCGTTCGATGCATTTTTCGCCTTCGCCTCGCTCTCTGCCAGTAGCGCCGTCTCTGAAAAAGGATGTGCGAGGAATGCATCCGCGCTCTCTGGAGGTGTCAGTGCCTCCTGATCCTCGGTCGCCTCCATCTCCTCTTCCGCTCCTACAGCTTTCTTTTCGTCATGATCATCAACATGGTCATGCTTGTGACTATGCATCGTCATCTTGACACTGCTAGGCGCACTGTCGATTCCTAGCAGTAAAGCGACGATACTGTCAGCAACCATGTCATTGGCAATGCTACTGACCCACTCCACCAACAACTCATGCTTTGCGCTCTGCCTAACATCCACCGCACCCATTATTCTGATCGTCCTCAACCCTTCTTCTGCATCCACACCTTCTTGCAGTCTTCCATACATGCCTTGGAGATGCCAGCGAACCATCTCCCAGCTGACAGCTAGCGCTACACGCTGACGTTGGATAATGGTGGAAGTGGACAGCCCGGTGAAGTCAGTGAGGTCCTTGGGATCGAGGATGGTGTAGGCAAAGTCTTTGGAGATGAGAAGACCGTCGACAATGTCACCTTGGGCAGGGGGTTTTGCGGCGATGGTTCCGATTGCCTTGGCTGTACGCTGGGCGCGGAATTGGAGCGTAAGTGGTTCACAATTGCGAGGCGTGTGAATCTTGACATCTGACCCACGGGCTGTGAAACGTGCTTGGAGGGCAGCGCGGAGCTTGGACATGTTATTCTGCTCTCCGTGGACCAGGACGATATGCTGAGCTTTGATCTCATCTATGAAGCGCGAGTTCTGCGCAAAGTCGACATGGGCAGAGAAAGAAATGTAGTCGACCGACATGCGGCGAGGAATCTTCTGCCCGTTCATACCGATGATCTCATCGGGCTCGTTGAGGATGTTTCTCGCCATGGTGCCTTCGACGGAATAACCAGAGACAATCAAGCCGTTTCGCTTATCGGGCGCCCATCTTTCGAGGAGCTCGCGGGACACACCGGACTGCATGAAACCAGGTGAGGCCATCATGACACACGGTCCGCGATCTTCAAACTTTTCGAGGGAGCGCAGATTGGAGATGTGTTTGAAGACGAAGGGATTGTCCCGACGGTTGAAGCGGGTGCGAATGTGATCGTTCATGGTGTGAATGTAGGTCTGATAGACCGAAATGCATTTCTTGGCGAGGGCCGAGGCGTAGTAGATGGGTACGCTGTGTAATTCGGGGTGCGCCGCCCAGTATTCGTCGAGCAACAGGAGGAGCTCTTGGGCTCTACCAAGAACGAAGACGGGCAGGAGCACACGACCGCCGCGTTTGATGATATGATGGATCTGAGAGGTGAAGCGATGCTCTTTGTCGAGTCGTGGTTCATGAGTCTGTGTGCCATATGTGGATTCGCAGATGAGAACGTCGGGTTTGACTGGAGGAATCTCTGCTTGGACGAGATGGCGATCTTCCTCACGACTAAAGTCACCTGTGTACAAGATGCGGAGACCAGCGATCTCGATGAGAAACATGCAAGCTCCTAGCACATGACCTGCGTGATAGGCAGTGAAGCGGAGACCACCTGCAATCGATACGTCCTGATGGAAATCAACTGCTTCGATCTGGCGCCAGGACGCCAGCATCTCGTTCTCGTCGAATAGATTATCGTCGTTACCGGCATTACTGATACGGACAAAGTCGGACATGAGGAAGCGGTAAACTGCCTTGGTGGGATGGGTCATGTAAACTTTGCCGTGACCATCGCGGAAGTTTGTCTTTTCCATGATGTAGGTGAGAGCGGCGGCATGATCGAGGTGAAAGTGAGTGATGAGGATGGCATCTACGGTAGACCAGTCGAGTTCATCAATGAAGGGAAGTGCTGCTATTCCGGTGAAAGCGGGATGGACACCAGTGTCGCACACGATGGTCTTGCCCTTGTAATTGAGGACACAGCAAGATCGACCGACCTCTTGACCTGCGCCGAGCATCTCGATGATGAGCTGATCATCAGCGGAAGCCTGCAAAGCAACACTGCCGGCAGAGGACTGCGGTACAACGGAAGGCGCCATGACTGCTGTTCCTGGTTCCGTTTGAAGAAGAGTTGGTTGAAGCACAAGAAAGAACAATTGAGCATTGTCACAAAGAAGGAAAGGTTGCTCGAGAGGGTCCAACATATTAAAGTCAGGGTAGTGTCGATCGGGTCAAATTCCCGATCGATTCTGATGAGAGGGTGAATTTTGCTCCACTTTTTAAGACGGAAAAGGAGCGGAAAACGCGCTGCACAAACAACACAGAACCGAAGCAGTATGAAATCACAAATGAATACGGTCACCGAGCACAGAGATCAACACTGCTTGAGTCATGGTGACACAAGTGTGACAGCCCTGATTCGACTTGGCTTCACACCTTGTGTCAATCATCATCTTGACTATCACACCGCTGTCACACAATCATCACAGAGAGCGGCGTCCAACATTTGACAAACACAAAGTCAGCGGCCTTCAGCAACCCAACCAAAACAAACTTGCTGTCTTCACTCACAAACTTACAGTCGCCCCAATGCCATCAAGATCCTCATAAACTCACATTGCATTCTCAATAGCTCGATGCTTCGAGCCGCACATCCACCTCGCATCAGTGTATGACTGTGCTCACCACACCACACATATAGCAACGATGACGTCGCCAGCGCGAGCATCGGATCTGACCAAGGCTCACCCCTTGTTCTCCGGAGAGTCGCCTACAAAGTCACCTGGTCCCTCCTCGCTCGTCAACAGACCCATTTGGGGTCAACGTAAAGCCACCCAGATTGACTACAGCTCTGACTCTCATCCTTCGCATCAGCGACGTTCAGTCAGTCGCACCTCTTCTTATCACGATGGTCCTAGCTCATCCTCATCTGGCCTTCGTCCCGCTCCTGTCGATGACGACGTCTTCTACTCACGCGGCGCTTCCTCAGCAAACTCACCAGTTGCTAATTCTATTGACGCCAACCAATCAGCGTCGTACATACCCCGTACGAGCCGTGTCAGCAGCTATGATCTTCAATTCGACGATGCAGACGAGCCCTCACTCCCGGACGACTCGCTCTTTGGCGGCCCTGCGCCGTCCTCACCGCAGTTGTTCGATCGCCTCCTATCAACACCAGCATCGAAGGTATTAAGACCTTCGACACTCTGCTCTGATGCAATTGCTTCCGCCTCTCCGAACCAGACACCTATGCCCAAACAGCAGCAGAATCGACCAAGCTCGCGCTCCAGTCGTCCAGAGCGAGCCCTCTCGCCTTCAGAAGGGCATAGATTACGCAGCTCTACGCCAAATGGGGCACGCCTATCCACTGATCTTGGCGAGAATGCGAATCGAGTGCACGACCTGGCGCGCGAGGTCGAGTTCCCAATGGAATGGCTTCAACAGCTCCATAAGCTGGGCGAAGGCGATCTAGAGTCTGCACTGTCTGGACCTTTGCCTCACCGACCGCTCGCAACAAAGCAGCCAAGAGAGTCCACACCGGTCAAACCTTCCACTGCGATCGCTCGTCGAGATGCCAAATCATCGTCATATGCCATCCAGCTCACCAAAGCACTGTCACGAGCGCTGGCGGAAGCGCACGCAGATCTCGAAAAGACCCGCGCAACAACAGAGCGAGAGCGTGCTCAGCACATGGAGACTGTCGAGCTTATGCAACAACAAAGCGAGTCACGCGAAGCCGCGCTCACTGCCCTCTGTCTCGAGAATGGCATTAAGCAAGGCCAGATCAACCGCAGTCTGTTGCGAGCACCTGTCCTTGACGCTGAGGTGATCAAACGCAAACACATTGCAGAGCAGCAACAAAGTCTCGTTCGAGAGAAGGCTGGCATCGAGCCCCCTTCCGACCACAAGATCCGCGCACTTCCAGAGTCTTTGCAAGAGGCTATGCTCGAAGACCTCGAAGGTGTGACCAACACTTCCATGGTGGCACGTTCACCCTCTCTGAAGCCATCCAGCATCCACAGCGCCTCAGAGCATGTACGACCAGAACGCAGCCCTTCGTTGCGATCGCAAAAGACGGCAGCCTCGGCTGACGCAGCTCTTCCGCGTTCTCAGCGAGGCAAGTCATTATCCATCTCCATCGCCTCCACGACGGACAGGGATACGGATGCGCACAGCGTCAAGTCTTCGGCCGCTTCCTTTGCTGACAGCATCAGCACAAGTCCTTCTTCTCGCCATCGCTCCGCCGCGCTCAAGTCTTCTCCACAGCCTCCCGCATCACCCCAATCACTTCGTAAAGCAAAGCAGCCATCGGTGGTGTCACCTCGAGCAAGAACTGCATCGAGCACGTCTGTCGGCGGAGGACTCGGCGACTGGGCGAGCGGCTTGCTTCCATGGTCTGGCGGAGGCGCCTCACGCAAAGCGGCACCCAGCACTGCACAGAGCATGGTCAAAGCCACCAGTCCGGGTCGACGCGAGATGGCCGAGTCTGCGGCTGCCGCCAAAGCAACGGATAAACGCTCGGTCAGTGCCTCCAGAGCATCCAAAGCGACTGCAGCATCCACCTTTGCTAGAGCTTTTGGCCGCTATACTCGCTCATCACCAGCGCCTGAAACACCTCCTGCGGCACCACAGCCGAACGTGACACGCTTGCCAGATACATATCAATTCGACCGTCGCAGCGCCGATCGATCCGCCTCGCTGTCTGCATCTAACAGCAATCCGGGTCTCGGAGCACCATCGCCCCGTCCACCCAGCGCTGCGGTCGAACTCGAGCCGATTTTGCCCACGGAGGCAGCACCTCCTACACTGATTCGACGCAGGAAAAAAGGCCGAAAGAGTGCGGATGCGGCCGGTCTTGCCATCTTCAGCAGCAGCAACGATGTCGCGTCTGCGAGCAGAAAAGACATAAGCAATAGCAGTAGCACTGTCGATTCTGTGGCTAACACGCTCACGCCAAGTAGAAAGAAGCGGGATGCACGACTTAGTACCTTGGATGAGGAGGAGAGCTCTGGCGACGAATTTGAGGTCTATGGAGGCAAAGCCCCCGTGCCGGGCTTCACCAACATGACCGAGCCTGCTTCGTTGGCACCATCAACTGCGCTGGAAGCAGTGCATGCAGACTCGTCTATCATCATTCGATCAGCAGATGACACGGATTCGGATAGCAGTCTCGAAGAGGAGTTCCAAGTGCTCACGGACCGCTACGGCTTCATCTACAATCCCACCGACGCCGACATACGGCTGCTGCGCCAAGCAAGGAAAGCGTCAGCCCCAGCGCCTGCCACATTGACTGGCATCAAAGTGGGTATACGTGCACGCGGCGGTACTGATAGTCAAAGCGAGGACGACAAGAACGACCCGGATTTGGATACAGCCGACTCGGAGGATGATGAAGGGGATCTGTTTCATGCGATCAAGACGAGTGCAGCCACACAAGTCGACCATAATGATGTCTCACTGCTGCCAGGCTCCCGCTCCATTTCTCCAGCGCCATCCACCGACGCGACCTCAGCGATCGAGGGATCCACATCTGACGATGGTGCAGCAGTAGACGGTGCCAGTGCGAAAGCCAAGCGAGCCAAGCGTCGCAGTCTCCTGGCGGTAACCGACAGCAAACCCGTTCAGGCAGAGGTGCTACCTGTTAGCGCAGTCTCCAAGCCCGTGGCCTCCCCCACCCGTGCGAGTCCCACAAAGCGCCGGGGCGCACGCTCCAATGCATCTTCGAGGTCCAGCAGCCCTGTCAAAGGAGGTGGACCCGTGCATTCGGGCCTCCCTTCGATCTCAAACACCGTTCGACGACTCTTGACGCAGCTTAGGGACATGCACGATGACCAGCAGATCGAGCAGAAGCAGCGCTGGGATGCCTTCCTCGAGCGCAGACGAGCAAGACTGCAGATCACATCCACAGATACGAACGGGACCAACAGCGGCACCAGCAACGGCACCAGCAGCAGCGCCAGTTCTCAGGCTCCTGTCAAGGCAGCCATGACGACCTCGACATCCAAGACGAAAGCCTTGCTTGCAAGTACACTTTTCGGCGGTGCACCGGTCGATGGAGCAAAGGCGCTCGGATCGGCCGAAAAGGCACCTGAAGAAGATTGGTCGTCCGGTATGGTCGGTGTGAACCGCATGGGCGACTCCAAGAGCGGCAAAGAGGACTGGAAGGAGTTTCTCAGCCTATGTCAGACCGGTATACCTCTCTGCTACCGAGCCAGGATTTGGGCAGAATGTAGTGGCGCCAATGACATTGCTGAGCCCGGTCGGTACCAAGAGCTTCTTTCCGACCACCAAGGCGAGACGAACGAATGCCTCACTCAGATCGATCTGGATGTGCACCGCACCATGCCAACCAATGTCTATTTTGGCGGCGATGGACAGGGCGTGTCCAAGCTGCGCAGGCTCTTGGTCGCTTTCAGCTGGTACAATCCCAGCACAGGCTACTGTCAGGGGATGAACAATCTCGCTGCGACCCTGTTGCTCACACACGCGACTGAAGAAGAAGCATTTTGGGTGCTCGTATGCCTCATTGAGAAGATCCTTCCCAGCGAGTACTACACATCGTATTTGCTCGTCTCACAAGCTGACCAACGCGTGCTCATTGAGCTGGTGAGCGAACACATGCCGCGCTTACACGCACACATATCTGAACTGGGCGTCGATCTACCAGCCATCACATTTGCGTGGTTCCTCTCGCTCTATACAGACTGTCTGCCCGTCGAAACGCTCTTCCGAGTTTGGGACGTCATGTTTGTTGAAGGCATGGTGATTCTTTTCCGCGTGGCAATGGCCATTCTCAAGCTCTATGAAAACGAGCTGCTAGCCACAACGTCGGCTTCATCCTTCTACGGTCTAGCTCACTCACTCACCTCTCGCCTGTTCAGTGTGGACAAGCTCATCCATCTAGCATGTAACGAGCTCAAAGCATCCATCAGGTACGCAAACGTTCTGGAGAAGCGCGAACGACATGTAGCTGATCTCACGGCCGAGCTCGGTCTTGATCTGACCCGAAACGACGCTTAGCGCACTGACTTGGACTCTCACGAACGGGAAAATTCTGTCTCAATTTCTGGCACAGAATGCCCTATGATAGAAGTCATACACGATCTGGGTGCAAGAAACAATCGATCCCATTGTCTGATTGTGAGCGTGATCACCTGGACATTATCGTATTTCCTCGTGCACATCATGCTGGAGATGGTCACCATCAGCACAACTTTGATACGTTGGAGCACAAGTATCCTGGCTTTCTGTTGACAGCACACAGCATCAAGTGATACTTCAAAATGGTGTTCTGTACAGTTCATAGCCAAATTGTGTGATACAAGATGTTGAGTGTATTGCATAGGGCTGCCGCAGACACCTCGTGCTCACAGCACAGATAATGTTAGACCATTTGTAGACACACCAAAAAAGCGGAAATTGTGCATCCAAAAAGGGTAGCTATGTAAGGTCAAGCCTAATTTTTGTACACATGTGGCTAGTCTAAGCTCAAGGTGCTGTCAAACAAGCTGAGAAATGTCCTATAAAACTTGCTGATTGCATGTTTACCACACAAGATGACTGCGCCACAGTCGCCTTTCTATGTCGTCCTGATCATCAGAGGGAACATGTAGTGATGCAGGAGACGAGGCTGTTACGTTGTCATACACATCAGAATCGAAGCGTCAGAGCCAGAAGTGTGATCTTGGAAAATGATGAGATGGCGGCGAACCGGCTTTGAGTTGGGCCGGTGAGTAGAGAGCTAAACGCTGTGTTCTGTGCTAATAAATAATAATCAATCAAGCTTTGATGAAATTGAGTTTCTATATCTCTCAACGGAAAATAGGTGAACCGGACGATCCGTTTTCACGCTTCACATTTCGCTCGGAATGTTGTACACAGCGCACACACATTTCACACTCTCTCTGAGACAAAACCCCGCTTTTCATGGCTAATGCCAAACCCTCACCACTCTCGCGAGATCATACTCGAGTACTCGCACCTTCCTTCGTTGCAAAGCTTTCTTGCAACCTTCTCTCGGCTGTAGCAACCACACACGTCTGCCCTTGCTTTTTCCGACTCCATAATTTAAACGTCGCCCGTCGCCCGAACAACACAAGTTTCACGTTCCAAAAGCCTGGTACAGTGCCTTTCCCCACACCCTTTTCCTGTTCTTCCATCCTTCTAGGTAATCGATATTGTCGAAAAGACTTTTGTTATAGCCCTCAATTGGCGCTGTACGCCATCCTTCAACCACCACCACCACCACCACCACCAACATCCACACAAGCCACCTCGGCGCACACTCTCAGAGCACCATCGAGACCATCGTATTGATGTTGTTGAGCAGACAACGAAAGGGTTTGGAGGTACGTTATATGCTTTCAAAATCTCCTTGATCTGTGAATCACTGGATGGTTAACCTTTCTTTTTTGGCCCTTCCTTGGCTCTTCCGCGGTGTATCACTTTTGCAATCATGCAGCTTCTCACAACTGGCCGCCTCTCATCCTCTAAATCGCTACTCGAACGCGTCTTCGTCGCAGTTCCACGCACCTTTCACACAACATCAATAGCCATGTTTGCGCTCACACCATGGCGTGGTACGCCGGGAACTCAGCCCAAGACGTTCAGTCAACAGAAGAACCTGCCCCGTCTTCCCGTTCCCCCGCTTGAGCAGACATTTGAAAAGTACCTCAAGTCGCTCTCGCCCTTTCTCCGCCAACTTGAGGAGCAAGGCAAGCTCGAGGGCAGCACTGCAGACAAGGAGCTCGCCAAACGCAAACAATGGGTGCAGGACTTCCTTGCAAAAGGCGCCCTTGGTCCCAAGCTCCAGCAGAGGCTCATCGACGTGGACCGCACCACAGACAACAACTGGCTCGACGACCGATGGTGGCTCCAAAAGGCATACCACGAATGGCGCGTGTCCCTCATGATCAACAGCAATTGGTGGCTCATGTTCACTCCAGATCAGAACATGCCCACCGAGCTTGTCGAGCACAAGGGTCACGATGCATACCCTATTGTCGGTCTTGGTTCTCAAAAATGGGACGACGCCGCATGGGGTATCCGACGTGCAGCTTGGCTCACTTCGCGATTCCTCCAATTCAAACTGCGTCTCGACGAGTAAGTTGAAGTCTCACGTCTTCTGTTATCGGGATATCGAGTGTTTTGCTGACCGTCCTGAACTGTACACTTTTCTTCTTCTTTCACCCGCACACTCCTCATTATGTAACGTCTTCCAGCGAGGACATTATGCCTGATTCTTCCCGCGCCGGTCCGTTCTGCATGCACCAGTACACTCGGTGAGTACTGAGCAGCTTGCTGACTCTTGCCATTTTTCTTCCCCCTTTGCCTCCAAAACACAATGACTGACCTGTAGGCCGTTGGTTCAACCGTCCCGCTCGCAGTCTCTACGGAATCACGCGTATTCCCGCGCTGCCTCACGACTGGAACACAGCCACCCCGCATCCAGCTCCTGCCCGACACGTCACTGTCATCGCTCGCGACAACTATTACGAAGTCGAGGTGATCCGCAACGATGGCACTTTGCTGGGTGTCGATTCGCTCGAAAAGGCGCTTTGGGAGATCGTAGCTGACGCTAAGAAGGGTGACGGTGCTGGCGTTGGTGTGCTTAGCTCAGACAATCGCGATACTTGGACAAAGGTAAGAACCGCTTGAGTTCGCAGCATCGTCGCTTTTTGAACCGCGTTGCTCACTCGTCGTGTCGTCCTGCTTGCCTTTCGATTATACTGTACAGACACGAGAACATCTGCTGAGCGTCTCTCCAATCAACCGCAAAAGCATCAACTCGATCGAAGATAGCCTTCTTTGCGTCTCGCTCGACTCGAGCATCTTGGCGCACCAACCGGACCACCCTGCACCAGCACACGAGTCGACTCCTGCATGGGTCGACGGTGTTGCACGCAATGTCAGCGGTGCTGGTCGCGGTGGTCATAACCGTTGGTTCGACAAGGCGCTCACTGTTGTAGTGGAGCCCAACGGACGCGCAGGTATCATGGGCGAACACTCGCCATGCGATGCCCTCATCCCCAGTATACTGTGCGACTATGCTGCTGCCGAGCCCTGCCCTCCACCAGGATCGAGCGTTCCGGCCGCCGTGAGCTCGCCCAACGAGTCGGTTGCATGGAAGAAGCTCGAGTGGGCGGTAGACGAGTCGACGCAGCGCTCGATTGAACAGTCGGAAGCAGCGGCTGTGACAGCTGCCAAGGAGTCAGACATCCGCACATTGTGGTACGATGAATACGGAGCTGACTGGATCAAAAAGGTGGGCAAGCACAGTCCCGATGCTTATCTCCAGATGGCACTCCAGCTCGCCTACGCTAGACTACATGGACACCAGGTTTCGACTTATGAAACGGCCTCGACTCGACTGTTCAAGCATGGACGTACAGACGTGATTCGATCGTTCAGTGATGAAGCATACAACTTTGTTCGAGGTGTCCGTGAAGGCAAGGATGCAAAGACGCTCTACGCATTGTTGACTGCAGCTACTAAGTCGCACAACAATCTGACGCGCGAGAGCTCGACAGGCAAGGGCATTGATCGCCACATGACTGGGCTGCGACTCTTGCTTCGTGCCGAGGACGGTGAAGCACCAGCCATCTTCTCGGATCCGCTGTTTGCCGAATCGCAGTCCTGGCGCCTGAGCACGAGTGGACTGAGCGCTGGTGACCGATTCGCTGGTACCGGATTCGGTACTGGCTATCCCACCGAGTCGTATGGTATCAACTACCTTGCTGGAGCACAGCTACTCAAGTTTGGCATTGAGTCCAAGAATAAGGCGACCACCAACTTTGCAAAGTGCTTGGTAGAGGCTCTTGGCGAATTGCGACGCATCTGCGAACAGGGCGGGCCTGCTACTGAGGCGACTCAGAATCACAAACTCTGATAGTTGCTCGGATGTAACCTCATGTTCCTGGTCGCAAATCTAAATGAGAGCATAGCAGTTGAGTACTTTGAATTGAACCGAGCTGCCCCATTTGGGGAAGCTGGGTGTCGTTTTGTCATTTCTGTGTGTGAGTATGTTTGTGCGCTGTGGTGTGTAGAAGTCTTGTGCCCGAGGCGGCGGAAATTGTGATGAAAGGACAGAGACAGAAAGAGAGAGCCAACAGAGTGCACACGGAGAAAGGCGTTAAGTAGCGTATAGCCGCGTCCGACATATGCACGGACCTGTGTGGAGCATCGTACACCCTGACGAATCAAGTTTTGAATGGATCTGGGCAAAAATGTGTTAGCTATATATGGGCAGATGACTAGGCCAACATTTTACTTTTCTTCTTCACCAATAAACGCAGGTTGCTCATAATCACTTGCACCAGGACACGCTCGCCCACCATTCTCGCAAGAACACTCTTCCGCACGGCCGCATTCCCAAACCAGGCCCTTTCGCAGACCGTTCGCCCTTACGCATCTAACTCGGTCACTTGCACATACAAGCCTCTCACACGTCGACTCGGTACTACTGCTACCATCGCCGTCTCCATCGCCAAAATGTCCCATGACGCATCTAAGAAAGATGGCTCAGTCAACTGGTCCAGCAAAGACGGTCACTTCCGCCGCCAGGAGTCGAGCTTCCGATCCTTTATCGAAAAGGGCGGCAAGCACGAGCCGGAAGTGGGGCGTTACCACCTCATCGTGGCTCTTGCCTGTCCATGGGCTCACCGCGCCCTGATTGCGCGCAAGCTTAAGGGTATCGATCGTGTACCCGACCTTCTCCCCGTCCACGTTGTTGACTCGCTTCTCGGTCCCGAGGGATGGAGCTTCGTACCTTATGAAGAGCCCGCTGGCCTTGGCGTGCCTGGCACGGGCAACCACATCCCCGGTCAAGAGGACAAGAAGCGTATTCGTGAGCTCTACAAGGTCGCAGACCCCGAGTACTCGCAACGTTGCACTGTACCCGTCATCTGGGACGCCAAGCTCAACACGATTGTCAACAACGAATCCAGTGAAGTGATCCGAAACCTCAACTACGCTTTCGAGGAGTTCCTTGCCAAGGAGTTCCAAGGCGTCACTTACTACCCCGAGGAGCTGCAGAGGGACGTTGATGCATTTAACGAATGGGTCTATCCCACCATCAACAATGGTGTCTACAAATGCGGTTTCGCTACCACTCAAGAGGCTTACGAGTCGAACGTCAGACCCCTGTTCGATTCACTCGACAAGGTGGAGAAGATGCTCGCTGACGGTCGAACTTATCTCTATGGAGGTGTGCTCACCGAAGCCGACATTCGACTGTACACCACCATCATCCGTTTCGACCCTGTCTACTTCACCCACTTTAAGTGCAACTACAGGACCATCCGGGATGGATACCCGCACATGAACAAGTGGATGCAGAATCTCTACTTTAACAACTCGGCTTTCGGAGACACGACCGACTTTGACAGCATCAAGGCTCACTATTTCCAAAGCCACCCCAACATCAACCCTCACAGGATCATTCCTCTAGGTCCTGTGCCTCACATCTTGCCTCTAAACAAAGGAACATCACCCTGAATGCTTAGCTACTCTATCGATTGATCAGATTGAAATGAATATACATTGCGTGTGTCGCGTGGCTATCAGTTTTTGAACTGCATGAATCTTGAGCTAGAGTTTGAAGAGCTTGCTTCCAAGACTTGATGACGAGCAAACACCGACCGAACTACGAAAGATGCAGTTGATCCTGACAGCATCTCGTATCACGAAGAGTGCTGCATATGTCGTCGATCTGCTTGTCCAATGTGATCTGCGAAGAAGCTTGTGCCCTTGGAGGTGTAACCGAAGAAAGAAGTCTGGTTTTGTCGAAATCACAGTAAATTCGCATACGAAGAAAAGTAGCCACTCAGAGTCAGTCAGATGCATGCGATCCTGTCTCCACTTTTTTGGGTGCTTCGGATTTCGTGTCCCGTGCATCTGTTGCTCATCACCGACCTGCACCATCTTCGATGATCTTCGCCATCACCACCATCATCTCAGTCACGAGCAAGCACCATCGGATATGAGCCAACTTGGTCAAGAGGAACAGCCGGCGGCTGCTGCTCCAGCGACGGCCGCTCATGACAAGCCATCACCGACGCTTGCTCCAACTGCACCGGTTGCACCCATCAATCACATCAACCTCATCTTGACCGCGCTCACTGCTGGACTCGTCCTCGCCCTGCTAGCCATAGGACTATGGAACGCCATTCTTGTCGTGGCCGTGGCCATGCTTTTGGTCTGCAATCCTTGGGTGCGAACCTTACTCGAGTTGCCTAGCACAGATGGTAAGCGTGGGCTCAGCACTTTCGACCCCGCCCGCTATCTGCTTTCTTACACTTCAGGCAACCCCTCGGATAGCAAGGACGCCTCTGCAGACCATGAGGTCGATTCGATCACCGACAATGTGGAAGACGACCCGCTCATGCAGACAGAACAGCTACTCTCGCTCACCGTCATGCCAGATGCCCTTCGCGAAAGCAGCCAAGCCATGATCCGCTTTGTGGTCCGCGACTTTGTTCTGGGCTGGTACGACAACCTCACTTTCGCCCATCCCAACTTCCCCATCTCTGCCGAAGCCAACATCTCACATACCGCTGCTAGCATCTATCTTCGCTCTCGTCAGCTCAAGAGTGCCAACACAGCGGCAGAGATTCTGCTCACCGTACAGAGCGTATTGCTCTCCTCATTGAGGCGTAGACGCGCTTCCAATCAGTATGGTCCGAGTGCTGCTTCCTCTGCGCGCTCTACTTGGCCGAGCACCGCGGCAAGGGTCGATGCACTCAGAAAAGCTATCCGCAAGCTCCTGTCACGCAACCTCGCACATGCAGAGCGCTCCAGCCCAGTGGTCATGCTGCTGCTCACAGAGATTCTGGCCAAGCAAGCCTGGCAAGTCGTTCAGACCATTGGTGACCCTGATTTTATCAATCAGCAAATTGTACAATTTGCAGAACCTGCCTCAGAGACGAGCTTGGAAGCTCAGGCCATCTCACCAGAAGAATTGGAGCGACTCAAAAGCCTCGACACCGCTGCACTCGAAGCCCAGGTGATCGATCAGCCCACATCAGCAGATTACCCTGTGCCATTGACATCTGCTCCAGCACCACGTTCAAGGCCAGTCTCAACCGACCTCACACAGACCCAATTTTCTGCAACGAGCCGTGCTCCTCCAGCGCAAAGCTCTCGTCAGCACTCTCCAGAAGAAGCGCCTGCGCGGCAAGGCCCTCCAGTGATGCGTTCTTCAGCCTATACTGATCCTCGATCGTCTTATGGAATGGCGCAGAGGGCTGGTGGAGGCTTGGAAAGGACTCGTCCGCGTGCCACACCTCCTAGAAAGAGCAACAGCTCAGGACCTCTCTCTGCACTCGGCGGATTCGCTACCGGTGCGCTGGGTGCGTTAGCGGATGCAGCAGAGAGAGCGGTGGATGTAGTCGGTGGAACCGTGGATGAGTTTGGAAATCTGTTGATGGTTCCAGCTGAGAGCTCCGGGCGCAGTCCGATCAGTGCAGGTGGCAACAGCAGCGGCGATTCTCCACGTCGTAGATATGCACTCCTTGCCGAAAGGGAACAGGATGAACACATGCGATCACAGAGCCGCAATGCATCAGGTAACTATGCGCCGGACAGCTCCGCACCAGCCTACCACCTCGATGTGCCCTCTGGCGTCGACGAGCCACCTCTTCCCGATTCTCTACACCAAAGTATTCACACCAACAACAATGACAGTGCCCGCGCATTCGACATCCCCTCCACACCCGAGCGCCGTTCTATGGATGCGCCCTCCATTGTTGCCCCCGCACCCGTCGCTGCGGCTCTCAACTTCCCTATACGTGACAGCTTCTCCATTGATGAGACGCAAGAAGACGAAGCCTCATCCCTTGCCTCGATGCAATCACTCCTCTCGGACCGCACCTCTGCCGCGTACGAAGCCTTCGAGACTTTCCTCGAAACTCCTTCGAATCGCTATTGTGCCTCTAATGAGGGCGAATCTCTTCTTCGTCTTCACACCCAACTCAACACCCTGAGCAGCATTATGGAGTTTGCTACTCTCGACGAACAGACCTTCAGAGCAGACGCGAGTACAATCTTGAGTAAAGCACTAGAGCAGTTGCCAGGGACATTGCCACCAACGCACAACGGAGAGAGGCCCGTATTGGTACGACGAAGTGCACAGCAGGTGTTGACAAACTTGGAATGGTGCGCTAACATGGACGTTGTTGAACCGCTCAGAGAGAACATTCTCGCCAGAATGGTTCAATTGCACAATGCGTTTACTGCGCAGCAACATGGCCATGAAGGGGGAGCAAGTCAGCAGCAAAGCCGTCACTCCAGTCCGAACAAGTCGAGGTTCTCAGCGAATTTTCCAAGGACAGACTCGTCAGAGGTCAACAACAACCAATTGAAAGCCTTCTTGGACAGAGAGGATCGGCCAAGCTTTTCAAGTGCCGAGTCGGACCGGCCAACCATGCGATATGAGCCGAGGAGGAAGACGACTGCGCCAAACGCGGTGACAAACCCACAACCTGGTATGCAGACTCCGCAAAGGGCTCCTTCTGTGCCGCCGGTCGGCGGAGTAGGTGGAGCGTCGGTGATGGGTCCACCGTCTGGGCCCAGCAGGCCGATGTCTGTGCCTCCCCGAGTACCTAGCGCGCCTCCAAAGCCGCAGCAGATGGTGATCCCCGGATCATCGTCCGCTGTCCCTCGACAGCAGGTCCCTTCAAGCAGCACACACACTTTGACACAACCTCGAACGAGCATCGACACCTCTTCCCCATCCACCGTCATCAGCGTGGTGGACATCAGCGCCAACGCAGAGAGTACCAAATCCATTGACCCGCGCACCTATGAGGTGATGATTTCGGTCGAGGGCGTCTCGGACACCTCGGACGCCGCTCCGACCATCACGTCTCCTGACGGCTTCATTTTAGTAAGGCGCTGGCACGAATTCGAAGCGATGGACATTGAGATTCAACGCCAACCCCGTTCTTCCTCGCCTCTTCCTCGTCTTCCTGTGGTCAAGGGCAGGCGCAGCGCAGAGATGTGCCGACTTTTGGAAGGATACATCTTCGAGCTGTTGACGCCAGCCAACAGGCCGCAAATAGGCGTAGTGCAAGGCGCGAGGAAGTTCTTTGATCGTACAAGAGCCGGGGCGAGTGCAGAGGATTTGCGCAAGAAGGGTGGGGTCGGAGGATTCCTAGGCGGGGTGGGCAAAGGTTTGGTCAGTGGGGTCGGAATGGTTGGAAAGCAAGCAGCCAAGACAGGAAATGCCGGGGTACAAGCTTTGTCGACGGCCCCGACTGGCGCTCGGAGTGTTGACGAGGACACTGCATCTCCTTTGCGATCGAATGCCACACAGTTTGACGCTTCTTCAGGGCCTGGCATAGCACGAACTCCCGATCCGATGTCTGCAAGATTCACACCGAGCTCTCCTGCTATCGACTCTGCATCGGGCACAACTTCGGCCTTTGTCTCGCGCACCAACTCGCCTTCGCCCTCACCTTCTTCCCGGCGACCGGGCAATACGTCTGCGCCACCTTCCACCCGTGCCACCTCGCAACTGAGCTCCAAACACCTTGATATGCTTCTCTCATCCATCTTTGCTGTCGCTGATGAAGCATTCAACCTTCAAGGCGGCTGGACACTTCGACGTGGAATGCTTCGAGTACTGGAGCAAGTGGTTCGCACGACCTATGCCTCTTCTATCGTCGCTGGCTTCAACAACTCGGCTGCTGGTCTCAACGTGGACAACTTTGCGAAATGGATCTCGGATTTGACCAACACCATGTGGCCTAACGGTCGTCATTGGGGGAGTGAGATCGGCACACCGGATGAGAAGGTCGAAAGGGCTGCAGAGGAAAAACAAAGGACGGCCGAGAAGGCGAGGGAAATTGTGGTTAGTTATGCGCCTGCTCAGGCAGGATTCATGTTGGGTCCAGGTGGTAAAGTCGCTTGTGTCAAAGCGCTTGCTGAGGTGCACGCCACATTGATGGATCCGGTCACGAGCATCGATTTGGGACTCACTGTCGTTCTCAAGGCTTTGGATATGGCAAGCCGATAACACCGGCTGTCTTTGTGAGATTTCAGAGATGCAACGACAAGATACAGTATGACTTGACGCACGTCGATAGAATTGCAATGGATTGATTTCTTCCTAGATGCGAGCTAAAATTACGGTAGGAAGCGATGCGATGCGATGCGATGTGTGAGTGAGTGAGTGTGCTTTAACAAGTACGAGAGCTCTAGAGTTCGCCAGGAACCTTGCCACTCCAATGTTTGGCGAACCAATGCTTCATGATATTGTTCAATTTTTGCGTTCCCTCGAAGCCTTCCTTAATGTCGTCGTTCAAACACACGTATGTGGTAGGTTCTCTTGTGCCTAACGTTGTGTCCACAGCGTCGAGCTGACTGGGGAGACGGGAAGCGTATTCGACCTTGTAAAATGTGCTTGGTGTGGATCCAAGGACGTACGAATACCGCTGAATCAACCTAGTACACCATGTCCTCAACGAAATCTCCATCCCTCCGTTGCCAAGAGGCAAAATGGAGTTCAAGGAGAAATCCGTCTCGCTCCAACGCTCTGTCAAAGGGAGATGTGCGCGAGAGCCAAGCTGCTCAAACTCAGCCGACACACGAACAGTGGCCGAAGTGAGAGGCAGGAACGCCGAAATCCCCGATCGGCCAGAAGCATTAAGCAGCGCAGCAAGGATGCAATCGCCACACTTTGATTGGGAAAATGCAACACGTTTAAAGAAGGTATCCGCGCGCTCATCTTCGAGTTTTGGGCTGAAGCATTGGCTGTACGAAATCTGGCAGACTTTCTTAGAGTTGGTCGAGGATTGGAACCAAGATCGAGCATGACCTCGTGACGAAACTCCAGCGCTGAGGTCAGGATAGCCGTTACGCGAACGTTCCCAAGACCAACTCCAATCGAGATACGACAAAGCATGACCATCCTGACTGGTGAACGAGTATTCTGTATTTGCAGGCTCGGGCACTGCGGCGGCGTTGAATGCAAGCTTGTCCTGATCTCTAGATTTTCGTACTGGTCTACGAATGCTGATCTTGTCAGTGTTGTCGTTTGCATTTTGTGCTTCTTTCAGTTCGTTCCACATGGCTCTTTTGGTCTGCGCCGAAATTTGACCCTTGGTACCACCCCATTTAGCAACAGCCCAGCTCCAGAGCAGTGCCTCTCTGTGGCGCTCTACAATGTACCAGCTAGCCAAGAAGAACGCCTGTATCGAATCCGGGACCTCCTTCTGCGCCCTGAATCGAGCCAGTGTCGTATCGCTAAACGCCGCAGGGAATGTTTGCGCAGCCTCCTTTAGTAAAGGAAGACTCAAACTTCTCGGATGATGTGTGATGTACGGCAATGTTCGCATTGGGAAGCGTTGGCCTAGGATCCATGCTGCGCGTTTGATGCCCACTTCTTCACCAGCCGGATTCCAAAGTCGTTGGAAAGGGTGTTCACTGGGGCGATAGAAAGAGAAAAAACGAGTGTCGCTCTTGATAACCGTGCCAAAGAGCGGTGAGGTCAGATCGGATACAGTGGAAGGGGCAAGGATGAAAAAGTCATCGTTCAAATAGAGTAGGTTGTCAGAAGAGGGATTGGGGAGGTTGTAGAGTTGAGATTCTACGGCGAGGCTGTTGAAACTTGGTAGTGTTTGCGATCGCCATGCGTCGGTTTCTTTTGCTGTCAGGCTTTTATCACCGTCGAGTTGCATTGGGGCAAAATACTCTGCATCGTGGTGCAGATCAACTTTACTGTCCTTGCCGTCCAGGCTCGACGCGTTCAGCCAAAACGGTACTTGACCAGCCCATATCGCCGTATCCTCTCCTTCGCTGCGACGAAGTTCTTTCACCGTCTGTTTTGGCAAGGGATAAGCGCTGGCCATGATGTGCATCTTGCTCACCGTCCCATCTTGGCCTCCGAAATTTTTCCAGACACTACGCATTGAATACAGCAGCTCGTTGTGATCAGCATATCTATGCGCCGCATCGACATTGATAGGGCTACTGGGTCGGTAATCGTTCCTAGCCAGAATCTGAGCTGGATCGCTTCCATTCACCCAAGCCCAGACCGCGTCGAACTTGAGCTCACTGCTGAGATCTGTGTCGTTACAGGCTGGGCCCCAGACATGCTGCACGACCCATTCTTCTATACAGGCATCGCTGAGAAGGTCGTAAGCGCGTATTGGGCTGACCTGTCGTGATGCTATCTTGGCCCTTGGGTCTGGAAAGAGGCGGTGGACGGTTTGTGGGTCCAGCTTTGCTGAATCCGAAAAGGTAGAGAAGCGTGTCTGCGAGGTCGAAAGTTGTTGCGAGAGCAGCGAGAGTGCTTCCGCACGTGCTTCTTCCGATGAGCTAGAGGATGTAAGGAAGAAAAAATGTCGCACTGCTGTGTGGACGGCATATGCAAGGGCGATGAGGAGTAGAAGAAGTTTCAAGTGCCATAGTGATTTTCTACGAGCTTTCTTGCCCAAGCCCTTGAAAGAGCTTGAAGATATTGGCGATGAGGGCACGTCAGACGATGATGAGGAACCGCCTTGGGCACTGACTGCGCCCCGAGGTGTTGATGTGGGCAGCGGAAGGTATTGTCGATATCGGCCGGAGAAAGGTTCCACAACCGGTTTGAGGTACTGCAACATGTCGATGAGGCTATTCCACAGAGATAGTGAAAGCTATCTTGGCATTTATGGGGTGTTGCGGCGTTGTTCCGAGGACCGAATGAGAAAGCTCACTGGTCAGAAGTGTATGCAATTAGGCAGCGAGATGAACAAGTCGGCTACTTTGTTGGCTTTGATCTTGTCGAGACAAGGTAGCGCCAAGAGCTGTGATCAATGTATTAGGATTGAGTTGTGTTCTATCTTTTGCGAGACTGTCAGCGGTGGAGTTGTTGGGGATGTAGAGGATGTCAAGGAAGGCTCGACTATGTGGTGTACAGATGTGAACATTGACAAGCAGAAGGACACAAGGCAACGCGGGTACACTCATGGCAGCGTCGCAAGAGGGAACGTCCCTGGGAGCCTCGGGATGGCATTCCAACACAATGATATTTCGCAAAGGAACTGGACCATTTGAGACAGAGACCAGAACATCATCTGCTGTCACCGGATGCTTGGGGGAAAAGAGCGACAAGGCAAAAGAGCGGTTCACCTAGCTTGACGAGCACCCGACCCTATCATGAGCCGGGTGCTCGCTTTTGTGAACTTGACACACCTCCGAGGCGAGAGAGAGACCCTAACGCAGCAAAGTGGGTTGACAGCGTGGTCACGGTGTGTGAGCACAAGATAACTTCTGGAGTGACGACTCGCTGTGCTTTCGCGGTTGATGTCCGGTCAGTTTTGTTGAGATTTGTGCAACGTCTGTTAACTGTTCTGTTGCTATTGCTGCTGCTGTTGCTGCTGCTGTTGCTGCTGCTGTTGCTGTACGATCGGACGCTCGGCTTCCGGTCTACCAGCATTCTGGGCCGTGTTTGAAAAGGCTTTGCCTTAGCTTTCTTGGTCCGTAGCCACATTGACTCATGTTGTTACGGCGCTGCAGGTGAAGGTGTTCTACACGCAATGGCTGCTGACAACTTTTACGCCAGATCTCTTGCCGAATGTACGACTCTGCAGAGTTTCAAACGGTGACAGAGATTGCTTCAATCATTTAGACAGAGAATTATGATGTCCAGCCACAGGGTTTCGGATTGCTCAAGGAAAATATTTCAAAGGGAAGGGAGCAGGGAGCAGGGAGCAGGGAGCAGGGAGCAGGGAGCAGGAGCGATATCCTAAAGGAGGAGAAGCAGAATGTTCCGACCAATCAAGTGCGTAAAAGTCTTGGCATATCTGTCAGATTGGGCGAAGCGCGCGAGCGGGGTTTTAAAAATTCCGATCTTGACCTCGCGTGACCATGTCGTCCATGATGAACTTACATGCTGTGGTGAAGTGCAGGGCTCACCGCTCGCTTACACAGGTTGCAGTTGTGTGTTGCAGCGTGATCAGTAATGTGTGATGACGGGTGCCCAGGAAATTCCTGGCTATTCCACACCCTTGCTGTGCAATTAATGCAGCATGGTTTCCGTCCTCTCGGTGATTGCGTGCGGAATGCTACCAATCGATCGAACTGTGAGCTTATCTGTTGACGCTAGACCACGATGAGTATACAGTAGTTACATATTTCCCTAGAACTACAGCTGCAGTAAATCGGCTCTACGATGCTCATTGTGCTGCAGAGCTCTGTGTGTGTGTAGACATGCGTCACGCGATCAGCTACTGTACGTGTGCGTGGATGTGAACCACAATCAGGGGCGAAAGAGTGAAGCTGGCAGAACCCGAGTCTGCCTTTCTCGCCTTGGCATGTCACAACCATCACAGAAGCCACGCCAACCAACCGCATGGTCTGCCCTTCGGTTAATTTTCTTTTTTCCCGAAACAAGGCATGATGAAATTTTGCAATATTTACTCTGTTATTCTTCTACCAACCGTTTCTTTCATGAAATCGCTTGGCAGAGACGACTTTATGGTTTACATGCGATACCGTAGCATGGGGCTAAAAGCTGACATTAAACCACGCTGCCGATTGTATCCAACTCTTGTTAGCACTGCTTCCTTCCATGTGTCGCTGCTCCCCGACCATGTCTCGATGCGAAGAGGTAGCGAGCTTCGACTCCGAATCAACCAGCGGACGAAAACATGTTGGCGAGTGGGATCATGAGAAGAAAACAAAGTTGACACTAATTTCTGGCGACCATCGAGAAGCAGATAAACCACACGGACCAAAATCCCGCGAAATCCGCGGATCAATGATTTTTTTAGTTTTGTTTTTGTTTTCTTTCTGTTTTCTTTCTGTTTCGGTTTGGTTTTGTTGTGTCTTGATTTTTTTTTGTCTTGCCTGGACCCAGGTTCGAAAGCAGTGTGTCTGTTGTAGAAGATTGGTTGAGTCGCTGCAGTTCAAGTCTTGGCTGCATCGGTTTTCTCTGTTCATGTTCGGCTTTGCCCTTCCGTGCACACGATATCAAAGTTATCAAACACAGTCACACTCGAGCTGATCGAAACATGTTTACGACCTCGTTTGTGCCTGAAAGATATGTTGACGTTGTCCGAGCTGTAGAACAATACCTTAGTGGTCCAAGCAAATCATTGAACAAGGGCCAAGGAGGTCTTTGCCGATTCGGTCGGGTCCAAGAACTGTTAGATCGAGACTAGGATCGCCGATTGAAATTTGCAGAAAAATCGATACTCTGAATCGGCAAAGAAATCACAACTCAGGATCTAACACAACAAAAGTGGGGAAGCGATCTGTTTGACCGAGTTCCACAACTTTTTCTTCTCCATCCGAGCGTTCTCCAGTCGAGCAACGAGCACAGATAACGACCTCATTAGCACTCGGCCATGTCTGTCAAACAAAGCATACATTCATAGGTCCATGATCGGCGTAGATATGTGAGTTTGTTTTGTCTTGACGCCCTGTACCGCTACAGGCATTGCAAAACATTTGTAGATGTCACCCAAAGGTACGGATGAGGCTAGCAACGAACTGAACATCGTTCTCGCGGGAAGCGACTGCGTTTCACAAGGCCGAAGGTGATTCTTATACAGAGGCCATGGCGAAGAGTCAGGATGTTTGAAGTCGGGAGAAGAACGCGCCGAGAGCAGGCATGGTTCGGCAGCGAAAAAGCATCTTGTACTGAGACCACAAGAAGAGAGTACTTTTGGACGGGATTTGTGGTTCAAGCTTACACTTGGCTTGCTCGGAATCAAATGCAGCTCCAGCAAAAGCGATAGTGAACAGCAGAGACTCAAGCGAGAAGGGTAGGTGTGGGTGGATGTGGGGTGCCCCGCGAATCCGAGCTCAGTTGCTGTGTCGCGTACAGTAAATTTAGAATGATCTGCTTTGCTAGGCTGGCGGAGCTGCAAAGGCGGAATGAGACAGCCCAAGTTGCTAGCTACTTGTAAGCCTGAAGCAATGCAAAGCTGTGTTTTTGAGAATACAAGGTCAACGTGCCCTGACACGCTTTTGTCACACGTACTGTAACCGATCTGCCCCTCTCTGATTGTACAGTGCTGAACGTTGTCGCTGTGGTAGTTCTCGTCAAGATCTTTGTTCTGTATACGATTTTGGATTAGGCCGTTAGGATTGTCGATGTACGAACAATGTACAGTTTATCCTACGCAGGCGACAGGCGCGAGCACAAACGTCAGGAGGTCGAAGGAGACGAGGTTACTGTAATGTACAGTACAATACATATAATATTACTGTTCAATAGCATGAATCTGATCGCGGGGTCAAGGTTGACTGAGTGCAGGGTCCAACACCTGCGTCTGTCTAAGGCGAAATGTTAACTCGGGCGAGTGAATGCATCGCCTAACAAACTGGTTGCATTTCACGCGCAAAATTGAGTCGCACCTTTACAATCGCAGCTGTGTGTCTACTCTGGCGCGCGCGCGACTCGCAAGAAATCCACTTCGGCTTCCAAACAAATCACTCCTCGCACCATTGTGCTGCGCAAGCGTCTCTGTTACTCGTATAGTCTCTTATAGTACCAATCTCTTGCTTAAAATAGAGTCTTGGGAGAGCTCAAGTATGGCAGAAAGGCAATTGTGAAGGCGAGGAAAAAGGAAACAAAAGGGTCACTTACCAGGGTGCTCTATAATGAGCTTGGATCAAACAGAGAGCGTGAAAGGTGCTAGCTGAGTCTGATTACAAAATAATCGTTTCCCTATTCGCCCTTGGCTTCCGGCTTGTAGCCGACTTGACCCTGACAAAACTCGACTCCGGCTTCGATTTCAAAGCAGAGTTCCGGTCCATGCACCCCTTTGCTCGCCGGATCCAATCCAATCCAATCCAATATACAATACAAACAAATTTCGTCCTACCAATTCGAGAGCTAGCATCTATTGTCTATTCAGTTATGCTCGATAGTACCTCCGAAATGTCCAAACAGGTGTCGAATTGTGCTCCATATCGTTCGTCTTGAGATACAAGATACGTTCGCAAAAAGGTTGAAAGGTATAGTAATGCTAAGCGAACAACAGATGCAAGGTCGCTTACTACGGGCCAGCACCTTTCGTTCCTCTCGAGTTCCGGCAACCACCAGCCAGCAAAACAGGCGGGACCGATCTGCGCGCCACCATCCTCGATTGAGTGGCCGAGAACATGTGTGGGCGTGCGTGTTGTGGTGCGTGACACAGGGCACAGTCCATGGATTCTAAGCTCAGCCTCGCATCATCAGACTATTGCGCTTACAGTACAGGTACAGTAAATTTAGGATCGCTCCTGCTGCTTACCCCGCATTCGCGTGAAACGGTCTCTTTTTCCTGGTTGGCTCGCTCAGCCTCTCTCTCTCTCTAAGTTCAGCAGCACAAAGACACCCGCCACCACTCCGTCGCCGTGCACCGCACTTCCCCCTCCTCCTGAATTCTCCAATCAGGGCCCCTTCATTGTCCGCCACTTCTAAACTCACCATCTCTATTCTCGACCACATCTTTCACCTTCCCTCTTCCTTCCACCCCCCATACCCACATTTAGGCAAACGATTCGTCTGTCGTACCTGGAGCCCAATTACAGAGGTTCTCACTCTCTCGATATCCTCTAGCCACCTCGCATACATTCACTATCACAATGTCCGCACAGAAGCAGGGCTCTTCCGCCTCCGCTCGCAAGGAGTATACTCGCGAGGAGGTTGCCAAGCACAACAAGGCCGGCGATCTCTGGATCGTCATCGACGCCGAGGTCTACAATGTTTCCAAGTTTTCGGAGCTCCACCCCGGTGGCGAGAACGTCTTCCACGACGAAGAAGTCGCTGGCCAGGACGCCACCGAAACTTTCTTTGGTCTCCACCGTCGTGAAATTCTTGCCAAGCCTCAGTATCAGCGTCTCATCCTTGGTACTATCCAGGGTGAACAGTCCAAGCTCAAGCCCGACCCAGTCGGCTCTCCCTCGCGCGTTCCTTACGCCGAACCTACTTGGCTGTCCACCGCTTACCATTCGCCTTATTTCAACGACTCACACAGGCACCTACAGAGGGAGTGGCGCAAGTTTGTCGATGAGCACATTGTCGAGGTAGCTCAGAGGTGTGAGGACAACGGCAAGAGGCCCGATGTTGAGCTCGTCAAGCTGATGGGCGAAAATGGAATCAATGCCATGCGCATGGGTCCCGGTAAGCACCTCCATGGCAGGAAGCTTTTTGCCGGTATCAAAGGCGAAGAGTTTGACTACTTCCACGAGTTGATTTTGACCCAGGAGTTGGTTCGAACCGGCGCACGTGGTTTCGGTGACGGTCTCAACGGTGGTATGGTCATCGGATTGCCTCCTGTGATGAACTTTGGTTCTGACGAGCTCAAGAAGGAGATTGTAGAGCCCGTGCTCGCTGGCGACAAGTTCATCTGCCTTGCCATCTCGGAGGCGTTCGCTGGTTCCGATGTTATGGGTCTGCGCACCACCGCCACTTTGAGCGAGGATGGCGAGCACTACATCGTCAACGGAACCAAAAAGTGGATCACCAACGGCACGTTTGCCGACTACTTCTCCACCGCCGTCAAGACCGACCAGGGCTTTGCAATGATCTGCATCCCCCGTTCTTGTGGCAACATTGAGACCAAGCAAATCAAGACGTCGTACTCTACTACTGCTGGTACCGCCTACGTCACGTTTGACAACACCAAGGTGCCGAAGAAGTACCTCATCGGTGAGGACGGTATGGGAGTCTACTACATCCTGTCCAACTTTAACCACGAGCGATGGGTCATGTGCTGCTCCACCATCCGCGCCGCTCGTGCGGTTTGCGAAGAGTGTATGCTCTGGATTCACCAGCGCAAGGTCTTTGGTAAGCCTCTCACCAGCCAGCCCGTCATCAGGCAGAAGTTGGCTCAGATGATCTCGCTCGTCGAAGCCGCACAGAACTGGTTGGAGAACATCACCTACCAGATGTGCAAGATGTCGTACGCTCAGCAGTCCAAGTTCCTCGCAGGTCAGGTCGGCCTGCTCAAGAGCTGGAGCACCAGGGTCAGTCACGAGGTCGCCGATGGTGCGGTTCAGATCTTCGGTGGGCGAGGCTTGACTAAGACGGGGATGGGCAAGTTTGTCGAAATGTTCCACAGAACGTACAAGTTTGATGCAGTTTTAGGTGGTTCTGAAGAGGTGCTTGCTGATCTTGGTATCAGGCAGGCACTCAGAATGATGCCTGAAAATGCTCGTCTCTAAGCAACAGTCTTTGAGCAAGGTTTGAAACATGATTTGTTTTGTAGTTGCTGCATGAATAACAAACAAATTTTCTTTGTTTCCTGGGCTCAATTCAGTTTTTTGAGTGTGTCTGTGGAAAGGCGCATTGTCTCGAGTGCGACACGTGTGATGCTGATGTTCAGAGAGAAAAAAAAAAGGATCGACATTGCACGAGCAACATGATTGACAACGAGAGCGCGTACGATTACAATTGCAAAGGATCGGAGAGGCCTATAAAGTAAAGTATGCTGAACCATGATGCAGCTCAACGGCGAGACTTTGCCTTTTTCAGAGACTTTTGCATGAGCTTTTGATCCTCCGGATTGTCCAATGTGACCATTACATCTTGAGCTTGTGCTACCTCAACAACTTGATCCTCATCGTCTTCGTTGACAATTGTAGTCGTCTTGTTATTATCCTCCTTCAGTTTGCTGTGAGCATTGTTGGAAGGAGGGTTTACCTTGAGCTTGCATAAGAAGAAGCCATCCAAGTTGTGCACGTGAGGAAAGATTCTCCTGGCATACACCATCCTCTCGTCAAACTTGCTTCTGCCAAAACTCTTGAATCCATCCCTGCCGAACTTGATGCCCGTATCGACAATCTTGACATTGCTCCTCTTCCTGAGTGCGTACTGCACCACTTCTTCGTTCTCTTCGACCATAACGGAACATGTCGAATAGACAACATAGCCACCGCTGGAAGAACGAGGGTTGACAGAGTCGATAGCACACAGCAGCAGCTGCTTTTGAAGGTGAGTGAGCAGTGCAAAGTCGCGCTCGGATTTGTTGACTTTGACTGACTGGTCCTTGTGGATGACACCGGTTCCGGAGCAAGGAGAGTCGAGCAAGACTCGATCGAACCCACCAATGACTTTTGGGAATTGCCTTCCATCGTAGTTGCAAACGACTACGTTCTTGCATCCGAGACGGTGAATGTTGGCTACGAGCGACTTGATACGATTCTTGTTGCTATCATTGGCAAAGACCGTGCCGGTGTTTTGCATGAGAGCAGAAAGGTATGTTGATTTCCCACCGGGAGCACTGGCCATGTCCAGCACTCTCTCGTTGGGCTGGGGAGCCAGTGCGATGCATGGCAAGAAGGACGATGCTGCCTGAAGCATATAGTGTCCAGCCAAGTATTCCGGAGTGGCACCGATGGGGACAGACGACTCGAACACCTGTAAGCCAACCTTGCTCCACGCTCCTATAGGTTCTAGATTGACACCACGGTTGATGAGAGCTTGAGCGAGATCACGGCGCCTTGTGCGCAGAGTGTTGGCACGGATGGTGACGGGTCGAGGTGTCTCGTTGGCTTCAAAAAATTCAATGGCTTCAGCGGGGGTGAACAGCTCGAAGAGCTTCTCGGCGAGGAAAGCATTGTAGCCGTAGTAGGTGCAAATGTCGGCAAGGAGCTGTTCGACGTATTCGGATCGAGAGCGCCCATCAATGGAGAGCTTCTTAAAGTTGGAGAGGACGGTCACAACTTCCTGAATGCGCATGTGGACTAGTTGAAGGTCGGCTCCGCGCATCTTTTCTGCTTCGCGCTCTTCGAGCGTTGGAAGCATGAATTCGGCGCCTTCACCTGCCTCGGAATCGCCATCTTCGACATCCTCGTCGTCTTCGCTGTCAAATTCGATCTCGTCGCCCTGCTCGCCTTGAAGCTCGTCACCAGATCCAAGGTCGAATTCGCCAAGCTCCTGCTCGGATCCGCTCCCCCGATCTTGCTCATCGACCTCGCCTTCGAGATCTGATCCTTCACTAGCTTCCTCATCATCATCGGAATCGAGAGAAAGACCCTGGCTCTTGAGCAATTCTTCGAGTCGCTCTGCCTCTGCGAGCGCCTTCTTGCGTTGCCTGTCTGTCAGCTTTCCGTTCTTTGGCAAACCGAGTGCTGCCAATGGGTCTTGCTCTTCTTCGTTTTCCTCCTCTTCATTCCCTACTTCTTTGTCATCTTCTTCGTCATCTTCTTCGTCCTCTTCTTCGTCCTCTTCTTCGTCCTCTTCTTCGTCCTCTTCTTCGTCATCTTCCTCGAATTCCTCGTCATCAAAGTCTTGGTCATTCTCATCTTCATCCTCCTCCACCTGAACAGGTGCAGCTCGCTTGACCTTTCCATTTGCGGTTGGCTTGGAGCTCAAAGGCTTTGTGGATGCTGCGACACGAACCTTACCGTTAGTGACTCTTGATGGGGCTGCTTCCGCTGCTGTAGTGCTGGTCTTGACCTTCTTGGCAGGTGTTGTTGATTCTTGAGCCTTACGCTTGCCCTTGCTGAGTGGTTGGTCTTCTCGAAGAGGCTGAGGTGGAGCCTGCTTGTTCTTTGATCGACGACCCATGCTTGTGTTTGTTGTTTTGTTTAGTGATGTTGGTGGTGAGCAGAAGGGTGAGCGTTACACCAGTGATGCTGAACAAGCCATGTCCCACTATTGCGGTGTTTGTCAACTCACAAGAAATCTGTCGCGAGCTCTCCAAAAAAAAACAAAAAAAAAAAAAAAGGAAGAAATGAAAAAGTAGAAAAAATTTGGGCTCGCTTGTGCATAAAACGCAAATGCTTGTCAGAGAAATGCTTCGTCTTTTTCAATATTGTTAAGTTGAACTGAAATAGCATCCGCTGCGTCGGCCAACACGCAAAAGATAGGAGCGTGATGATCGGGAAAAGCTGGGAAATAGAGCGGCCATGGTAGGATACAAAGTAAATATAAGTTAGCCGAAGATAAAAAAACAGCTGTGTGAGTGTCAGTTGAGCACAGACGTCATAAGAGTCACAAATCACGAATAGGCAAACCTTGCCCAACATCGTACGGTAAATCTACATACGGTAAATCTACATTATAGTACATTGTCATTGATAATCATCCCATCACTGTCTTTCAGCTTTTAACCTCGCCATCACCATCCTCCAGCAGAACATCTGCAAATCCTCGTCATCATGGCTAATCTTATGAGCGTCTTTTCCCCTCGCCAGGGGCTCGAAGCGACTTCACCTGCTATCATCCTCCCCACCTCTTCACCCAACCCTTTCACTTTCTCTTACTCACAGCTTCACTCTCTCGTGCTCGATCTCCAGTCTCAGCTCGCCAGTTTCAACCTTGTCCCAGGCACATCCGTCTCTTCTTCGCTTGGCAACGGAATCGAGTTCACCCTTGCCTTCCTAGCTACAGGTGCACAGAGACTCATTGCTGCTCCTCTAAACCCAAACTATTCCCAGGGTGAGGTCGAGTTCTACCTGCAAGACACCAAGTCTCAATTGCTTCTGCTGCCAAAGGGAGCTATCGCAGCTGGTCATGTGGCCGTTGCAGCTGCCAACAAGGTTGTTGGGGTCGAGGTCGTTGAAATCGTCTTTGACCCTAGTAGCAACGGTAGCGTGTCCCTTGTCCGAGCTGACGGTAGCAAGGTAGCAAAGAACAACGAAATCCTGAAGCCTGAGGATGAAGATGTGGCTCTCATCCTCCACACCTCGGGCACCACCGGTCGACCCAAAGGAGTTCCCCTCACCCACAAGAACCTCTACACCACCATGAGCAACATCATCGGCACTTACAACCTCATCCCTAGCGACCGAACTTACCTGGTCATGCCGCTCTTCCACGTTCACGGACTGCTCTGTGGACTTCTTGCAACCCTTCTCTCCGGTGGAAGTGCCGTTATCCCTCCCAAGTTCTCAGCAACCGTATTCTGGAACGAGTTGTCGTCCAACGGATGCAACTGGTACACTGCCGTACCCACCATTCACCAAATGCTTCTCAACTCGCCAATTCCTAACCCCGTGCCCAAGCTTAGATTCATTCGTTCCTGCTCCTCGGCTTTGTCACCAAGCACCTTCCACCAAATCGAAAAGACTTTTAACGCTCCCGTCTTGGAAGCATACGCCATGACCGAAGCGGCTCATCAGATGACAAGTAACCCTCTTCCCCCCGCCAAACGCAAGCCGGGTACAGTGGGAATCGGTCACGGTGTAGAGATCAAAATCCTCGATGATGCAGGTAACGAAGTTGCTCAAGGTACGATTGGAGAAGTGTGTGTTCGTGGAGCCAATGTTACCAAAGGTTATTTGAACAACCCTAAAGCTAACGAAGAGTCGTTCGTCAAAACGCAAGGGAATCAAGGATTCTTCCGAACCGGTGATCAGGGTAGGAAAGATGCCGATGGATATGTCGAGTTGGTTGGCAGAATCAAGGAATTGATCAACAGGTCGGGCGAAAAAATCTCGCCGCTCGAAGTGGATGCAGCTCTACTTGCGGTGGAAGGCGTCAAAGAGGCAGTGAGCTTTGCTATGCCAGACAAATTGTACGGCGAGAAGGTAGGTGCAGTGGTCATCTTGCACAAAGAAAAACAGAGCTTGAGTGAAAAGCAGATTCAATCCGCCATGCAGGGCAAGTTGACCAAATTTAAAATCCCGGAAAGGATCTGGATCACGGATGTCATCCCAAAGACAGCCACTGGAAAAATCCAGAGGAAAAATGTCGCCGCCACTTTCCTTAGAAAGGATGGTGCAAAGCTCTAAGTCTGGCCGCGACGTCGTTCAGACTTTTGGTGTCTATGCTCCATCCTTAGAGTCCAGTACATTGTATGAATTTTGTTTGCTTCCAGAATGCTGTTCAAAGACTGATGATTCTGCACTGATACTACATGCTCAAGGTGTGGCCGTAACTTGCTTGATAACCTTATCCCCAAGAGCCGTTCCGACTACCACGTCGTATCGAACCTCTGCACCACATGCACTGCATCCTCCACATCCTTCTGCGCCCTCTTCCTCTTGAAGAAAATGGGACAGTCCTTGTTGGTACACAGCACATCCTGCGCCAAACTACCCTGACACCTCTGACAGCACGTCCACAACCTGGCGAATTCCACCTCCAATGCACTCGCCCTCGCCAACTTTTCGTGATACAGCTGCGCCACTTTTGGCCTACAATTTTTGCACACCGGGGTGTTTTGGTCCTTCAACGGCGTTCGGCAGCCCAAACACTGCACCGTCTTGACCGCAAACTTCATCAGCGCACCGACATTGGACGTGGCAACCTGCACGACTCGAGTGTGTTCTCCATTCAGCATGGTGTTGGCTTTTGGGCCCATGATGGGTTCAAAGATGCGGAGAAGCGGTTTGGCCAGCTGATTCTCCAGATAGTAGCGCGTGTCGATGGGGATATTGTGGTCCAGAACGTAGATGGGGTCTTCGGAGCGTTCGTAGGCTGCTGCACCCTTGGCGGCCTTGACAATGACATAAGCGACTCGGTCTCCGAGAGCGGGTGCCGATCCGGCATCACGTTTGCGCATGCGTTCAGCGAGCTCCACGTGCGCTTGCTTGGCTGCATAGTCAGATTTCGCCAGCGCCTTTGTGATGACGAGCTGAGACATATCCACCTTGTTCTGCAGCAGATCCGAGATGATGTTCTTGGCGTATTCTTCGGCGCCTTTGACATCGCGGTCAATGAGCATCTTTCGCAAGCATGTGTCGATGACCGTCTGCACCAGTCGGCAGTTGTCACGTCGCACCGTTTCGATGCCCTTGGTGTCCATCTTATCGTACTTTTCCGGCCGAGTCCAGTACAGACCGGCGTAGCGCTTCTTGCTGATGAGCAAGTAGGGGAAGTAGACCTTTTCGAACTCGAGCTTGATGGGATCTACAAAGGTCTTCGAGACAAGCCCAGCCGCTTCCGCACCGAGTTCCATGGCCTTCGCCAGGTCAGGCACACCGAACTTGATCATGACCGAGTCTGTATCACCATACACGATCTCTGCATCGTGTTCGTATCCGTTGGCGATAGTGTAGTGTTTCTCGACATAGGTCTTGGTCTGTTCGATCATCTGTCGACCGTAAGCGGTGGTGCTCATGGAGATCTCGAGACATGGCAGCTTGCCGATCGTGGCACCAGTGAAGCCGTACACCGAATTTGCACTTATCTTGAGTGCTAGCTGACGACCATCCAAAACAGCACGCTTGAATGGGTCGGTCTCCTTTTTGAGGTCGGCTTTGGCTCGCTTACGTGCTGCGAGCAGATTCTCGAGCACGGTGGGCAACAGACCTTTGCGGAGCTTCTTTGTGGCGAAACAGTTGTTGTTGGGGGTGATAACGTAGTCGTCATTCTCCTTGAGCTCGAGGCGGTCAATTGTTTTCTTGTCGAGCAAGGTCGTGTAGCAGAGGTTGTGCGCCATCATTACGGAGGGATACAGGGACGCGAAATCAAGGGTTGCAATCGGTCGATCGTAGTAGCCGGCTTTTGGCTCGAGGACAGTCGCACCTTCATACTGATCTTCGGTGCCTTCACCTTTGTAAGCGGGTACCAGGTAGTCGTCTTCGTTGGCTTTGCGGAAGAGCTGGGAGACGACCTTGATCTGCTGACCACGCGAGAGAAGGTAGTTGAAAGGAACACCCGTCACTCTGGCCATTTCGATGTAGTTGATGAAGCACATGAGCTTGTCCATGAGGCGCTGAGGAAGGTAGGCATCTTTGAGACAGTAGACTGCCAGACGTCTTCGTGATTCTGGCCCAGCATTCTGAAGCTCGGTGATGAGCGAGTGGTGCACGTCCTCCTTCTGCTCACCAAGGAACTCGAACGATACTGAGTTGAGCGAGTAGGAACGAAGCTTGTAATCACGCTGCATGACTTGGAGCATGTCGAGTTGCAGACGCCCTTGAAGCTCGGTGTTCTTCGAGTCACGGGTACCGTACGCTTTCGACGAGAAGTGTGTGTCCTTGGCTTCGGTGCGCGTGCCACGTTCTCTACCGAGGTAGGCAAACTTGGTCGACTTGAGCGCCTTAGCTCGATCGAGCAAGTAGGGAAAATCGAAGTTGGCAATGTTGTAGCCGATGACGACATCAGGGTCCACCTCTTGTACGAACTTGGTCCAGGCCTCGAGCATGTCGATCTCTTTGTTGAAGGAGAGGACTTGACTGCCGACAATGTGCGAACACGTATTGAGGGTGAAGACGTTCTTGACAAAAGGTGTGGGCTCGCCCTGGCGAGTGACCATGTTTGCGATCTGGATGACGGGATCCACGGATGGCTCTGGAAAGACACCTTTGCGACCAGCACACTCGATATCGAAACTGAGGATGCGAAGAGGTGCAATCTTGGACCACTCGTCGTCGGGATCGTGTGACAAGATGGCATCGCAGCTGCAGTCGAGCTCGATCTGGCAGAGTGAGACCTTTTGGCTTTCTGGGCGTAGCTTGTAGTTGGCAGCTTGAACACGAATCCAGTTCATACCGACGATCTTGAGGTCGATCATGAAGCGAAGGGTATATGCAATGTTCTCGTAGGTGAGGCAGGCGTCACCTGGTGTGAAAAGGTCGCGAAAGCCGATCTCACCACGCTCAAAGGAGCCACGAATCCTAGGCACACTGCGAAGGTCGGAGATGGTGAGTTTGATGAACGCGACATTCTCTTGGCCGGCATAGCCCATAAGGCTCTTTTTGGAAAAGATCTCGGACTTGTGAACGGTACGACCGCCAAAGAGGACGTTCAAATGGTTGGTAAAGTCATTGCATGTGTTTGCCGTAAAGCCGCGTGGTGCGTGAATGTAAAAGTAAGGGAGGAAGCCGTGGATGTGTGCGCAGACCGAATAACCCTCCACGGTGACACCATACATACGAATGGCAGGAGGCTGACCGACGGCTTGATGCTCTTCAATATCGATTTGCTGGAAGGTGACGTGATCATTGCCGACGTCAAGTGGTTCGAGGTATGGACGAGGCCACAATGCCTGGTCGTCAACGTCTTGATTCGAATCTGCTTCTTCTTTGAGTCTTTTGAGTGTATCGGTAAAGGCTGAGATATGGTGCTCGTCAACCTTGCGCTTTGTGGAAGGTCCCGCAGATGGCTTTGTCAGCGTCTCTGTCGATACAGGCGCCATCTTGTTGAAATTATTCGTTACAGTCCGAAGGAATCGCACGGAAGGGGCGTGACTGTGTGAGTATCAAGACGGTTGAGCCGAGGAGTCGCCGGATCGTAGACGTGCGAGGAAGAAAGGATTGAGCGAAGGCAAGAAGACATAAAATTTCGAGGCTATTGCGATGTCGGAGACGATGAACTGGTGGCAATGATGAATGATGATATGTAGAGGCAAAGATCTAGCTCCATTCTTGGCCAACAGTCTTCTTGTTCTGTATCCAAGTCAGGGTCCTTGTAGCGCCGCATCACACTTAGTGTAGTCACTCTCGAAATTTTTGCCGCCTTCAGCTGGCTGCATGGAATGGAGTGGTCTGATTGACTGGCTGTCTGATTGACTGGCTGACTGGCTGACTTGTTACTCGGCTGGTTGCGAGGCCGAGTCTTTTGAAATTTGCATGGTTCCATATACTCTGAAAGAACTGAGCAGCTTTCTACTGTGCGCGACGCGTGAATCGCCGCGCCCTGAAGTTCAAGCTTGTTGGGCTGCCCAGAGACCAACACCAGTAGCCAACAACAGAAAATAAAACATAAAGTGTGAGGCCGAAACTGTTGCACAATGGTTTTTGATGATTTTTTTTTCCACTTCTTGAATCTAAGTTAGCGCGAGTTCCCTTTTTGACGTGAGTTTGACAGCTCCGCCGCGTTGAGTGCCGTTCGTGTCAAACGTCAATATGCCAATGACAAGAGGTAGCACAAGCTTCACAGTGTTCGTTCTCAAGGACACCGACGCACCAACGCACCGACGCACCATTCAAATCGAGAGCTCTTGCAGGTGGCTGCTGTATTGTTGCAATTGTTGTCAGCATCACTAAACGAGCTTGATGTTGTAGTCACCTTAGATTCATGCTTGCACCGCGTTCGCAGCCGCATCACCCACAAATTTGAGTCGGTGTTAGAAGCAGGCAGCTCACATGCACATTTCCGATGTACAATACAAACTTTACACAGAAGCAAAGCTTAGCACGAGATTCTATCTCTTGCACTGGAGCTTGAAATGCATGCTGCGATAGCACAAAGGGAATGGCAAAACCAGAGCCAAAATCGCCGTTCCCTTTGTTCTTCTGACCAACGCGCACAGCCATTTGAACCCGGTCTCTGTGTACCCACTCGAGCAATGCAACACATGCAGAAAGCACCGCACTCGCATTCGGCTCGGACCCTCTTCTTTTGTTCCCGATCATACCAATTTCCTATCCTATCTCCCCCACTTGGTCTTGCTTTTCTTAGAAGACTGGATAGGTTGCGACATAAACACCGTCATTCGATCTTGTCGTCCAGCTTTCAAGTCTTTGACAAGTTGCGCTTCTTGCCATCAAGTGCGGCAGTACCCAAAGCTTAGCCCCGCTCTATCACATCATCCGCATCGCGTTCCGAATGTCGTTGCAACGGGCATCACAATATCACACTTGAGTCGCGGACTCATCGTCAGCATATTTCGTGGCGCCAACTGCATATGCACAACGTCCCACCATTTCATCTGTCAAGCTTCGATCAACCATAATTCTGTACTCACTTGGCGCGTAAAGCTCATACTCAACAGTATCAAGTGCAGATCGTCGTTCAACTTCGTGATCTCCCAGAGTTGCACCATACACCCTCTCCTGCCCAATCTTCGCGTTCTTCCTGCACTTCCACAGAACTTAGTCGTCCGCAACACAACATCCTCGATTGCTCGTCACATATACACAGCGTGTTGCAGCTATGCCGGCGTTAAACATGCCCAGACTTTGAGAGCTCTCATTCTTGCTCTTAAGACCGACCAATCAAACACATTTCATTACACTCCCCCTTGGCCAAGATTTTTCATGTTCGCCTAAATTGTTGCTCTCACTCATCACTCTCTACAAAGTCCCTTAATCGCATCTCGTCATCACAACCTCATGGACTCTTCCTCCAGTTTATCTCGCTAATTCTCTCTCGCTAATCTTGTGGCTCTGTCAGCATTTTCTTCCAAACAATCAACAGACCAGCAATACCTCTCTCGCCAATGGAGAACCCCTCCGCCCGCAGCCAAGCCTCCGGTCCACCTCGATCCTCACGGAAGGCTCGCGCCCGATCCAAGAGCGTGGCACCACAGCCATCAGAAGACCAATGTTCTGAGGTCCAAGACGAACAGGTGACAGCCCCTGCAACCTCTACCGTTCTCCGCAGGATTCCGCGCCCGCCCAACGCCTTCATTCTTTATCGCTCCAACAAGATGCGAGAGATCAAGCAGCAACAGGAACAGGCTGATTTGTGTACTGGATTAGCCAAGCTCGATTACCAGCGCAAGCTCAGTAGCATCATCGGCTAGCTATGGCGCAATGAGACCGCTGAGGTGAAAGCCACTTTTTATCAAAAGTCGCAGCAAGCTGCCAAGGAGCATGCCGAACGGTATCCTGAATATAGCTTCAAGCCCAAAAAGATGCCCGGCTCGCTCGCTGATAGCTCGAATGTAGATTCCACCCCGCAGAAGCAGGCAAATACCGACTTCGGTCCTGACGATAGAATCGGACCCTTGTCTGGGTCGGGCTCCGGCAGTGGCCGCAAGAGAGCTTCATTGGATGGTGCAAGATCGAGAGTGTCCCCTTACTCGCCGAGCCGCCATCGCCGTACGTCGTCGAACGGACCTTTATCTCCTTCAGTATTAAATCGTCAGACTCGGTCGTCCGGTCAAGTGTTGCTCCGTGGACCATCTCAAACCGCTGCAAGTCTGGGATCCAGAGCTCCTGTCTCTCGTTCTGTCTCGTATGGATCAGCTAGTCAGCAGTGCAAGGTGAGGACCCCGGCTAGGAGATCCCTGGATGGCCATGCGTCCAACGTAGTGTCTACCTCTTTCAGCACTGTCGTACCAGACTATCTTCAGAATAGCTCTCGCGTGTTTCTTGCTCCACCTCCCCTTCCAATCGGTCAGGCAATTACCACCGATGCTACAATCTCAGTGGTAGAAGTGTCTGAGAACCCAAAGTCCAAATGCGGCGTCACTGAGGCGATCAAACGCGCGCTACCTCCAGAACGACGCGCCGTTCTCCAAGCCAATCTGGCCAAACGTGGCCTGCGTCCAGCTGAAGAAATCGTCTCCCCGTCATCCTACAGCCTAGGAGCCATAGAAAGCACATCTTCACCCTCTCTTTCTTTCTCAGACCACTCTACTCCGGTATTTGTTCAGTCCAATCCTTGGAACTCTGCGAACAGCTCGACGAATGACCTCAGCTCTCAAAGGGCATGGACATCGAGGCAGACTCCCTGGCCTGCCACCCAAGAAGGTCATCTCGGCCCATCTCTGGACCCTGCCTATCATGCTTCTCTAGCCACTTTCTCCCAGTCCGACCATGATATGAGCTATAAAAGGATGAGCAGTCTCGCTGATTGGTCCCAGCCCGATCCTTGCTGGCTCGCTTCTTCCCAGTCGCAACCTATAACAATTCCGCACTCATCTCCGCTGCCACTGGAAGACCAGACCTGCACGAACTTTTGCTGCACAACGACGCAATGCGAGCCCAATCATCAGCAACAACCTTACCCTGTTCCACCTCCCCTATTCTCATCGTTTGAATTAGCTCAATACGCACCTTTGCCGTACGACGTCAATTCGACAAATTCTGCCATCGTAGCATTGTCTAACCCTAACGAGCACGGTCAGGTACAGGGGCAATTTTACAGTCTTGACGGTCAACTCATCGGACAAGGCACTGTCGACAACCCAGATGGAAGTCACGCTCCAGAAGAGGAGCGACAGAAACGGGCGCTGGAAGACTTGCTTACTCAATTGGTGAATCCAAACATGGAAAAGGATCCACAGCCAGCAAACCCTTTCCAACGCCCACTCTTTGATTATAGCGCCGCTCAGTGCCTACACTCCACACCACAGCAGCAGCACCTAAAAAAAGTCTCTGGAAAAGAAGAAACACAGTGGGACGGCTGGCCGGAGGAACTCCCACACGCACCAGTGACACGCGATGAACCCAGTACAAGTCAGCTTGTCTACAGAGGTTTGGCACTTGATCCAACAATGTATGGTAGTTTGAGCGAAAACAACGCTGCCTACCAACTGACCACGGCATCTCAGCTTACTGGTCAGGAGGAGATCGCTTCTCGGGCTGGAGCGCGCTTCTTGTTCTCGGCTGCATCTTCGAATCCAGACGAACGAAATTTTAGCAGACCTGTTGCGAACGATGGCGAAACTAACGACGAAGGTCATAAACCAGGTCGGCCTGTCAATCAGATGAAGCGCACTGAGAACTCTTTAACATTGGATGCAATGCTTCTGACTGCTAGCCAGGAGCAACAGCAGCAACGTGGTAGCAAATTTGGCAACTGGAAAGCTAACCATATGAACACGTTCAAGAAGGCTGTGGCTAGGGTCAAGCACAAGGCAACGCCTTCTACTTCTTCGATCGTCGATGATGATGCCGAGAATCATGCGGATGAAACATCATGATTTGGGACTGCCTCAATAAACGTTCCTTAATTTCCGAACTTAATTCTCACACTGTCCTCAAAGACCTGTTAAGATTCTCCCATTCACTGCTAACTCGCTCGAGACGACAAAACAATCATGATCTTGGATGTGTTTTCGACGTGCATCTCGACCATCACGTAGCATCCCTAATGCAATGGCAGCTCGGAAGTGCTCTCGGAGACATGTTGTGAGCTCTTGTACGGGCCACTGGTACAAGCGCGGTTCTGGGACTCGTTCTGGCTAATCAACGTCAGCAGATCTGCCATCATTGCGTGTTGATGAGGTTCCAAGGCTGGCACTATGCTCGAAGATTGTTGGTTTGAGACACTGGATAGGATGGCGGAAGGGGGAGGAGAATGATCGAAGAAAAGCGATGAGGCCGATGACTGGTTCCAGAAGTCATCGTAGCCTGTTGCAGAGCCGTTGCTGCTGTTTGTCAGGATTTGATTCGGGGCTGTGAAGCTCATCAGAGGTGGTGCGGACGGCATGGACTGCGTGGTGATCTTCGGTTGGGCATTAGGAGAAGGATCAACAACGCAAGATAAGCTTTGAGGGAGAATTGCGACCTTCGATTTCCCATTCACCGACGCCTCCGCTTGTGAGAAAGACGACCTTGACTGCATCGGCTCTCTGTTACCCTTGGCACTTTCTGATGACCCAGTCACATCACTTATCCGCGCTCTGGCGTTGATAATTAGCTGGCTTAGCTTGACTCGAATATCCTCGGTCCCTGACACCGATCTCTCTAGCTGCTTGAGTCCAGCTATCGCACTCTCGACTTCCGTCATTAGCCCAACAGCATTATGTTTTATTTGCCTCACCGCAGTCAAACCCAAGAACGCTGCTGACATACCGAGACATTCTCCATACAGCGCAAGCCAAGGACTAGGTGGAAGATTCTGGCTGACGGTCGGGAACGCCTGAATAGTGTGCTTCGCGATCTGCATGCACCTAGAATGATCCTGGTTCGACGCTTCCTCTCCACATTGGCCGATGAATTTTTGTAGCGCAATATGAAGCCGCAAACGCTCGAATTGGAGCAGAACAAAGGCTATGCAGCTTCCCATCGCATATATCGGATCCGTGTTGACGCTAGGCGTATCTCCAAAAGCGAAGGGAAGCTTATTATACCATTCCTGTAGCAATGCATCTTGCTGTCGAGTGCGGACTCTCATAGTGTCGACAGCATTACTTGTAGGCCTGTCTTGAAGTAGGCTGAGCATTGTACGACCCACAGAGTGAGAGGTACTACAAAGTTGCGACAGCATATTGAGGCAGTGAAACAAGTCAAAGCCGCTGCTTTCCGGTGGCGATGCTGAGAGAAAATCCGGCGATTCAGAGGCGAGCTGATGCAGCAGAGACAAGATCAAACTATCGAGCAGCGTAATGGCTTGATGTACCTGTGGATGGGACTCAAGATGCTCGATCGTGTCCATGGACCCACTAATAAGGAGGCTCCTAGCTCTTGCGTTGTGTTCAAAAGCTGAACTAGCGTCCCCGTGTCCAGCACAGAAATACGCTAGCAATGCATGCACTTGGACCGACTCCAGCACTTGAACTCCGCCGGCGTCCAGGCCATCGCCTAGATGCTGTGCTCGCAATCTAGCTTGTTGGTAGAGCTCTAGGGGCGAATCTTGAGCGTGCTGTATCATTGGAGATGTCGAGACAAGTGCTTGTGCACCACACGCCATGACAGCGAATACCAACGCAGCCGCAGTTGAGCTCCTCATCTCTGTCTCTGATTTCGCGCGCCAAGCTTCGCGTACCTTCGAGGGCAGCACAATAGGCCAGAAGGGATGGACTCGTGATACGAATGAACTGAGTAAAATGTTGAAGTTTGCTGCTGATGGAAACGGTTTGAGCTCTGGCTTGCAGTCGACTTCGGTATCGAGCTTGAGATCGAGCTCCACCAACGGCTGCACAGCAGTCAGAACCGGAGCACGCTGTACCTTCTTGAGCTGCAAGATCTTCGAAGCGAAGCTGACAGGCAACGCATATTGACTTGTTGCCTGCAATACTGCTCCCGCCTCCGCGATGAGATGGGATGCCGAAAGCGAAGACAGATCGAACCACAACTCGCTGTCAAGGTCCGTGCTCAACTCTACGTCCATGCTTCGGAAGCCTGAAAGAGGCACTGGCATCTCCGCTGAGCGTCGAGTCTGTTCAAATGTCCTCAGCCCTACCGGATCACTTGCCCGTCTCAGGTTTTCCTTCGCTTCTCTCCGCCATTCTCGTGACGTGCCTCCGAGCAAGACAGCCATCTCTCTTTCCAGTTCTGTTATGCGACTTTCACAACGTTCCCAGCCAGTTTCGAGCTGCACGACTCTTGCCTCCAGTCCTTCTACGTATCTCCTGCTGTACGCTGACCGGTCCTTGACATCGACATAGGCACATTCTTCACCAAAGGCTACGCAGTGAGCGCAAGGTTTCTGACCATTGCATTTGACCTTTTTGCGACGACACACTTCGCAGGCGCGTACAACGCGTTTGCGAGCTGACCCTCCAATTGGGAACATGCCAGAGCCGGATACAGACGCGTGAGGAGGAGGAGAAGGGAATGTCTGCGATTGGAAGGACGACGTGCTGTCACTCGATGGAGTGTGGGCTGCAAGCGAGCTAAAATACATTGCTGGGCGATGATAGGAGCGAGGTAGAGGAGAGATTAATGTGTTTATGTCGATTCATCGTTCTAAGAAGCGACGGCCATGCTACATGCTACAGGCTTTTATGGACAAGTGCTACTAAGTGAGCGACCAAGGCAGCACGCCATGATAGAGGGACTGCCAAATACCAATCTTCCGACAAACCATGCTCTGTGATCAGTATTGTTATCTCAAGGTAATCAGAATGCCGGGCTCTTCCGTAGTCGACCGAGAGTGAGCCTAATCTGATCTCTCAGCCGTGCACGCGGCAGCCGCCACCTCAGCACTACTTTTCCTCGTACCACTCTCTTGGGATACCTGTGTCCTTGTAACGTGCCTCCTCTTGACAAGATCTTGATCAAGGTGATCTGCTGAACTTTGTCGCGAGATGCGATTGTCGCCACTGCACAGTGCCTAGCCGTTTGTGAAGGAGCCCACCTTTCGAGCCCATCGCACACAGATGAGAGCCCCGCAGTTACACAATTCCACAATGAGCTGCGTTTATCCTGAAACATGATTTGCCCAACGACCGAGATGAGACCGATTGTCTGACAGTGCTCTCTTCTCCACGCTTAAGTTGCCGGTCATTTTCTTCGACCGATCGATGTCGATCCCCACCACGCGATTCTAGATGGGTGAAGAAAAACTTTGGCTTCCGTCGGCGAAAGCTCGCCAGCGACAGTGCGCGGCGAATCAAGACAGAACGAACCGGACAACGAGGACGTCGAGTGAGAAGAAGCACAACAGATGAAGGGGTACTGTAATAACGATGGCATATTGATTTGACTCATTTGGATGAGACGTATCATTCTGCCTGTTGAGCACCGAAATCTACAGGCTCAGAAGCAGGTTGATTCTTGCATGTCAATTTCTCATTGCTCTCGAATTCTAGCAGTGACATGACAAAGCTCTTTGGATTGAAATTGACTGGAATCGTGACAGTGAGGTTCGTCCAGGCACTCTCGCAACGTTTCCAAGTGGAAGTAAGTGGGCCCGACGATGTCTGTTGAGCTTCCGACGGAAACCTACTGGACTGGCACAAACTGGGATTCGCGACGTGAAGAAGCGCAACTTGAGCTCACGAGTGAAGATGATATGAGCATGATCTTGCTCAAGCTAGACACATGCTCGACTACTTGCATTGGCGAACAATCTGCCCAAAATGAGGCGTGGCCCTATGCAGGTATGCGTCTTGGTAAAGGATTTGCACTAAAGCTCGCGGTCCGACGGGTGCCGGTCTGCGGGGGCAGTGTTTAAACTGCTCGCAAGCCCACGCTGCGTCCCGCGTAGGTATTGTAAGTTGCTCGGGGCTGGTGAAGACTTTGGTGGCGTGAGCGCTCCTCGCGAAAAGGACGCGAGCACAACAAGGGCTCGAAAGACGTTGGCAAGCTGCAGAGTTGAAGAGCGAGGCACAAAGCGCAAATTAAGAAGCGATTTCCATTTTTGGTCTAGAGCCTTGACTCAACTCGACAACAGACAAGCCGAATCGGACCTAGTTTTTGAGCCGTGGAAGCAATTTGCCGTAGTCTGATGGTGTGATCGATGCTTTCGGCTGTCGTGACTGAGGCCTATTTGAGGTTGGAAGCCAGCGCCACTTCGTCTAGTGTGATCTGACGTGCATCAATGGCTCGCTCGGGTCCTGTTTGCTCGTTTGATGGCGAAGAAAAGAGTTCAGAGCCAGATGCAAGAGCGTCGATGAACAGTGGAAGTCTTGTGCCGCCGTCTGCTCCGAGTGTTGGCTCGCGCTGTGATGTTGAATGTGGAAACAAAGGGGAGAAAGTTCCAAGGTCAATATGGATCCATAGCGACAAGAGAACAAAGGCGGAAATCATGCACTTACGGTACGGATAGCGTCGAGCTCATCACCGAACTCATCTGCGACGGCTTTGAGCCAGAGAGAACGGAAAGCTTGTCGACGCTGCTCACGCTGAGCTTGCGTCTGTTGCGATGTTGATGGCTTGGTACCTTTGCCAGATTTACGAGCAGAAGGTTGCAAAGACTTTGCGTCGACTATGCGTTGCACATCTTGAGGAAAGCGTGGAGGCGCGGGCTCCAAGGCTTTGAGAGCACGTCGCTTGTAGTCACTATGGTTGCTAGCGGGAATATCGTCCACCAAGTCTTTATCAGATTCGGGAGTCAGCCTAAAGACGTTCTTATGCTTACTCGACGACGAAATCTTTCGCTGACCCTCCAGGATCTTATTGGAGGTGTTGCTCCTCGCTGCTGGTCGTTTGCGTTTAGGTGCGGAGTCAGAGTCAGATTCGTCAGAGTCCGAAGACGAGGACGTGTCAGCTGAGGATGAAGATGAAGATGCCGAGGAGGAGGCTGAAGAAGACGAGGACGATGATAGGCTGTGATGTCGTCGTACAAATTTCTTCCTGGATTGAACGGGATGTAGAGCTTTCTTCATTGATCCATCATCACTAGAAGAGGAAGACGAAGACGAAGACGAAGACGAAGAGGAGGAGGAGGAGGAGGAGGAGGAGGAGGAGGAGGAGGAGGAGGAGGAATTGGAGTCATCATCCGAGACGGCAAGTGTCCTCGTCTTTCTTTGGCGTTTGCGACGAGGCTTTGCAGATACGCTGCTCGTTCTTGATTTTACTGCAGCCATCTTGTATATATGACAAATATCGAGAGGTAATACGAATGAGGCAAAGCAGATATCAATCACAAAGGCAACATGCGAGGGCTTTGTGGTATAAGCTTGTGTGTACCAATTTCACAGTTTTAATGTGGGGTGGAGCACCTTAAACTTTTTCTTGGAAGATGAGAACTCCAACTATTCCGAGTCCCGATGCCGTTATATTTCTTGTTTCGTACGAGCATTTCTGGACACGTCGCATATGAACGCGGCAGTCAAGTCATTTACGCGTCAAGCGCGTTGTGTGTTGGCTCGTGTAAATGAAGTTCGCGTCAAGTGTGTTATTTCTTGGGCTCAGGTGGGATTTTTCTACCGTCGCACGCAAATGTATTTTATTTTATTGCACAGCTTGCAAAGGAGAGTTGTGGCAGAGCGTGAGTGTTGATTGATGTTGATAATCGTGGATGTTTTCCAAAAGCAGTAAATGAGGGCTGATTTGCTCTTTCCGAGCAAGAGCTGTGTGGTACAAGGCGCATCTGGCTCCAGGAATGCGCAAAGAGCAACACAATCACCATCCATTCCCAGAGTATGTCTTCTCTTCGTCCCCCAACCTCTGCTTCTTGATACACCGCTTTGTTCGTCGCCCGAATACCACCTCGTACGAAACTCTATCTTTCAATCTCACCCTTTAGCAAGTCGTCGGCATCGTTTGGGCGGATCACCATCTATCACTTCTCACACATATCATACCTCTGCTGCTCAGTGCGAAATCTACACATCCACAATGGTACGTACCGTGCACGATCATTAACAGGTCTGTCTGCATGAATACTGACTCCTCTTTGATGGTCACTGTCTCCTCTCCGATTTTCATCACAGGCCGACTCTCAGAATAACACCAATCGAAAGCGTCGTCGCTCACAGCAACTGCAACAACGAGATGACCCGTTCGACGCCTCATCGCCTGTGCCTGGGCCATCAACAGCAACCACGCCGGCAACTAGATCATCTCCCCCTCCCTCCTCACTTCCACCATCTAGTCCTCCCGCAGCATTTTCCGATTTCACCGATGGTCAACTTGACGACCCAGATGTCGTCGATGAGGAACAGGAGGCGAGACAGCTCGGCGAAAACTTTCAAGCCAACGCAGAGTCCGATGACGAAGGAGAGGACCTCTTTGGCGACAACATGGACAACGATTACACCGAAAATGCCGCACTCGACCGCTACGACACCGCCCTCGACATCGACGACGAGAATCAGTACGACCAGATGGATGCCAACGCACGTCGCCTTGCAGAACTTCGAATGAGCCGTCGTGATCGCACCGAAGCTGCCACACGAGGAAGTCGTTCGCGCGCTCCGGAATTCCTCCACAGTGATGATGGCGCTAGTGATGCAGATGACGGTGTTGCCATCCTCAACCGTCGCCGACGCCGCCACTATGACGAGGCTGCTGCGGGCGCCGATGCCGCTTCCTTCGCTGACGATCTGCCACTAGAGCAGCTTGGCGATGTCAAAACCGACAGCATTGCCAGCTGGGTCGCCACCGAAAACGTCCGCAGGGCCATCGTCCGCGAGTTTCGTAACTTCCTTGTCACCTACGTCGACGAAAATGGTGTCAGTGTCTACGGCCAGCGCATCAAAACACTCGGCGAGACCAACGCCGAATCTCTCGAGGTCTCCTTCCTTCACCTTGTGGACTCCAAGGCCATTCTCGCTTACTTCCTGGCTAACTCCCCAGCTAGCATGCTTCCCATCTTTGATGAGGTTGCATTCGACGTTATCATGCTATACTATCCTTCCTACGACCGCATCCACTCCGAGGTGCACGTCAGAATCGCAGACTTGCCTACGTCTTCGACGCTTCGTGATCTTCGTCAAGGTCATCTCAACTCGCTCGTTCGCGTGAGTGGTGTCGTGACGCGCCGCAGTGGCGTCTTCCCCCAGCTCAAGTATGTCAAATTCGACTGTCTCCGCTGTGGCGCTGTTCTCGGTCCCTTCTGGCAGGACGCCAACCAAGAGATCAAGATCAGCTACTGTTCCAACTGCGAGCAGCGTGGTCCCTTCCGCATCAACTCCGAACAAACCGTTTACCGCAATTACCAGAAGATGACTCTGCAAGAATCTCCTGGTAGTGTGCCGCCTGGTCGTCTTCCGCGCCACCGAGAGGTGATTCTGCTTTGGGACCTGATCGACTCTGCCAAGCCAGGCGAGGAAGTCGAGATCACTGGGGTATATCGTAACAACTTTGATGCCTCGCTCAATACCAAGAACGGCTTCCCTGTCTTTGCGACTGTCCTCGAAGCCAACCACATTGCCAAGCGCGACGACGCCTACTCTGCCTTCCGCCTCACCGAGGAAGACGAACGTCAGATCAAGGCGCTGGCAAAGGACGAACGCATCGGCAAGCGCATTATCAAGAGTATCGCCCCTTCGATTTACGGCCACGAGGACATCAAGACCGCGATCGCACTCAGTCTGTTCGGTGGTGTGCCGAAAGACATCGGTGGCAAGCACCGCATCCGTGGCGATATCAATGTCCTTCTACTCGGTGATCCCGGTACCGCGAAATCTCAGTTCCTCAAGTACGTCGAGAAAACGGCGTCGCGAGCTGTCTTCACAACTGGTCAGGGTGCTTCCGCTGTCGGTCTCACAGCTTCAGTGCGCAAGGACCCTGTCACACGCGAGTGGACACTCGAGGGAGGTGCGCTCGTGCTTGCCGACAAGGGTGTCTGCTTGATCGACGAGTTTGACAAGATGAACGACGCCGACCGCACCTCGATCCACGAAGCCATGGAGCAACAGCAGATCAGTATTTCCAAGGCTGGTATTGTGACGACTTTGCAGGCTCGATGTGCCATCGTGGCTGCTGCTAATCCTATTCGTGGCAGATACAACCCAACGATCCCCTTCAACCAGAATGTCGAATTGACAGAACCCATTCTGTCGCGTTTCGATGCACTCTGCGTAGTCAAAGATACCGTGGACCCAGTCAAAGACGACATGCTCGCCCGCTTTGTGGTTGGTTCTCATCTGCGATCACATCCAAAGTTTGACGATGACACTGACGAGCAGCTGGTTGCTACGTCGCTCGACGCCGATATTCTCCCACAGGACTTGCTCAAGAAGTACATCATGTACGCTCGAGACCATGTGCGTCCATCGCTCAACGCACTGGACCAAGATCGTATTTCTCGTCTATATGCTGATCTGCGTCGTGAGTCGATCTCGACGGGCAGCTTCCCTATCACAGTGCGTCATTTGGAGAGCATGATCCGTATGGCCGAAGCTTCGGCCAAGATGCACCTGCGCGATTACGTCCGCACGGACGACATTGACGTTGCCATCCGCGCTACGGTCGAGTCCTTTGTCTCGGCTCAAAAAATGAGTGTCAAGAAGACGCTGGAGCGTGGATTCCGCAAGTATCTGCACCAGAGCCGTGACCATGATGAGCTGCTCTCTTTCATCCTCGGTTCGATTGTCAAGGATCGCATGCGCTTTGTGCAACTCTCTCGAAACGCTCGACGCAGTGGCGCAGCGCAGTCCAGCACCGTGGTCACGGTTCCTGTCGCGGAGCTCGAGACGCGTGCTAAAGAAGTCGACGTGTTCGACATCCGACCTTATCTCGCCTCGAAGCTCTTTCACGCCAACGGATACACTTTCAACCCTAAGGACAGGTCCATCACCAAGATGTTTGGTGGTGGTCAAGGAGGCTTGGCTGGAGGGGCTGCCACAGGTGCTGCAGCGATGGCGGCTTGAACTCACACATTCTGACCCAAGCTCACGTTTTCTTCCGTCACTTCGCCTTTCACTCACCTCTGAGTCTGTCATTGACTGTCTGCTTAGCTCCCAACGATATCTTTTTTCAGTCGTGATCATATCTCAGTGCGCTCTTATCCGTTTTGTTATTAAACCGTGTCATCATATCTCGAATGCTATTGCTCAATTTCAGTCCCGTTTGTGTCTCAGAAAGTCGACGGCGTGATTGCGAAGGCTCTTGTTGTTAAAAATTGAGACGTTATCATTATCCTGTGATAAGGTGTTCCTAATCGGTCGGGGACAACGATTGGTGAGGGAAGGAAAGCAGGTAGAGACGAACAAAGGAGTAGGTCGACATTTACTTGGATCGCCTGTAAACCTTTTCGAGAAAGGAGCGAAAAATTCCACGACGAAGACCTTGCGACTCGGGAAGGTTGTTGATGAGGTTGTTGATGTGCTCGTACGACTCTGCCTCATACTTTTGGAAGCGGGCAACGAGGTCGATGTTGGATTGGTTGAAGACGTCCTTGACACGCTTCTCGCACTCGGGATCCTTCTTGCCGTAGTTGTCGTCGAGAAGCTGGCGCTGTTGAGGAGTAGCGTTTTGAAGCGCAACGTTGATGTTCCAAGAGCACTTGTTGTCAAAGATGTCGGTACCGATCTTGCCAATCTGCTCGGGTGTGCCGTAGCAGTCGAGAAAGTCGTCCTGGACCTGGAAGTACTCTCCCATGGGAAGGAGGATGTCGAGGGCCTGCTTGTAGAGGGACTCGTCAGTGACACCGGCCATACGCATGGCGAGGGCGACAGGCAGGTAAAAGGAGTAGAAGGCGGTCTTGTAGACGACGATGAGGTGGTGCTTTTGGAGGGAGAACTTGGAGAGGTCGACCGAGTCTTCGGGTGCGGTGATGAGGTCGATGAGCTGACCAAGTTCGGTCTGGAAGGTGACATCGTGGAAGAGCTCGAGGAGCATGCCGTAATATGGATCTGATCGGAAGTGTTTCTTGAGCAAAAAGTAGATGGCAGCCTCGAGCATGAAGGCGTCGTTGATGGCGATATTGCCGACGCCCTCGACACGGTACCAACAGGGTTGACCTCGGCGGGTTACACTGGCATCCATCATGTCATCGGCGACGAGGAAGTAGGCCTGTAGTAGCTCGACGCACCAACCCAGAATGGCAGCCTTAAGGTATTCAGGCTCGGTGAGCTGACGCGAGAGCTTGCCGGTAGCAGCATCTGTGCATAGGAGGATTTCGGCGGTGTCGACGACGGAAAGACCACGGTTGAGTTTGCCACCGGGGGTGTTGTAGTCAAGATTGCGGCGGAACCAGTCGGTGGCCTCGGTAGGCATATTTTCGGATGCAAGATAGGTGGTAAGCTCTTCGACGAGGAGGGGAAAGACAGCCTCGAAGCGCTTGCGCTTCTGAATCTTGAGCTGTGCCTTGTTGGCGAGGGCTTGTGGGTCGAGATTAGTAAAAGCAGACATGTTAGGCTTCGATGGTTTGTTGTGCTCCTTGAGGAAGTAATAGGCTAGCGGGTATAGATGATGAGCGCAAGATGAATAAGAATGTCGACGCGAGGGGATCTCAACTTGCGATGCTCGCAGAGTACAGTAAATTTAATTTACACCTGTACACACGCACGTCGGTGTTGGACTTTTTGTTGCTTTGATGGTTGCAAAGTGGTCTGTTGCCATTTGCCTTTCTACCAAACGCTATCGAATCGCGTCAAACATGAAAGATTTCTAAAAGTGTTAGAGCTTTGACTTCCGAATTTTTCGCTAGAGAATCAATCTCGAAATTCACAAATCTAACATTGGTGGTGCATTATTGAGTGTAACAGATTGAGCGAGGCACACATGTAACTGAGCACAAGATCAACACTTTGACACCAACACCTTTCTTCGCTTTGACATCAACGCTTTTCTTCGCTTTCACACATATCCACGTCTTGGTCTCGACTTTACACCGGCCTCCAATGAGTTGGCCAGATTGCAAACGTAAAGCCATCGAAATCGGGCCATGACGTCTCCACACGTCCTCTACTATTGCCCTTGCAATCAGGCGCATTCTAACGCTGCGTCCACCTTGTCCTCTTCCACCTCGCCAAAGAGCAGAACACCTTCAATTGTATCTCCACCACCCGGCTTGCCCGCATCTTCTTCCGCCTCTCGATATGCCTTTCAACCTCTAGAGGCACTCTACTTTTGCGATGAATGCGACGAGATCAGATGTAATCGCTGCGTTACCGTGGACATTTCGTCGTACTACTGCCCAAATTGCCTCTTCGAGGTTCCTGGTGCTGGCGTCAAGGCCGAAAAGAACAGATGCGCCAGGAACTGCTTCGAGTGTCCCTGCTGTCAGAATACGCTATCCGTCCTCGCCTCTGATCTCACCTCCAGCCACACACTTAGCCTCGATCCCACAGATCCAGCGGCAAGTCAGGGTGTGCCTCCCTACTATCTAGGCTGCTCATTCTGTCGATGGGACTCCAAATCGATCGGCCTTGTTTTCGAGAAACCCACGGGCCTCAGCCTACAACTGCAGCGCAGCGAGGACAGTGCTCCTGACGTCTTGGAATTCGATCGACTTAAGGATCACTTTGATCCCTATGTCAAGGTGCAAACACAAGCCGCAATCACCTCGGCTGGCATAGGATCCTCCACCTCGTCGCGCTCTCGCTCGGCTACAACCTCATCCGCTTCCGCGCTACCATCTTCATCCAGTGCAGCTGCATCCGGCCGCAGTGCTAGAGCAAATGCCGCGCGCAACGCCGCTACAGCTGCTTTGCAATCATCCAAACTTCTCCGTGATCTTTCACATCTCGCCCATTCCGAACATCTCTCGGGCGGGTTGGGTCCATCGCACGGTTCGGGTCCAATCGAGCCAGACGAGCTAAAACGGTATCAAGCGCTCAATCCTTGGCAGCCGCAAACCGATTCTCGCAGCAGCTCAAGCCAGCAAGTATCATCGACCATGGGTGTTGTGGCAAAGCGCGAAAAGCATCGACGAGATTACGTGGCACGCATACAACCAGTTTCAAATCAGCCTTTCGCATCCCTTGACCACAAACTCTCTTCTCTCCAACAGCGATGGTCTTCAATGTCAATTGCAGATCAACCGGTCCGTGCGGCCGAGCTGCGACCTACCAGGGTGCCGCTCAAGTCCAAACTCTCAAAGCGATGTGCGGCGTGTCGGCATATTGTCATCAAACCTGACATAAAGGCTACCTCTCCTCGCTTCAAGATCAAACTTGTCGCGATCGACTTTCTGCCTGAAATTCAGATTTGTCTCGCCGCAGCCCAGCCATATCTTGATCCATTGCGTTTTCGCAAAGATGCAAATTCTGGTTCGAGCTCGATGCTTGCAGGCACAGCAGCAGGCCCGCTGAGAAGGAGGCCGCCCTCTGTGCTCGCATCGCAATTGAACAGCGGAGGTGCTGATCTCAGTGCCACGGGCTCGTCGCTGTTTGCTGCAGCTCACAACGTGGATGTCGACGCTCTCGAAGCAGGCCAGACGTACAGCTTCGAAATCAAGATCACCAATCCTCTGGACGACCCGGTGCAAGTCGATCTAAGCTTTGTTCGCTTCGCCGATCCTACTCAATCCTATCGTTCGGTTCAGTCGAGCGCCACTGCCCACCGGGGTGATGCGGTTCAAGCTTTCCCAGAGCCAAAATACATCTTCTCATCAAAGGGAAAGGCTTCTTCAAGCATCGCTGCGAAAGTCAGCGGACCAAAAGCTGACCTTTTGGCCGACGAACCATTACGCTCAAATAGACGGCCGCAATTCGGCTGGCAGGTGTATCCATCTGCATCGAGCGTCCCATTGGACGCTTTCAACGAGGTATGGGAGCTGGAGGAGTCAGACGAAGTCTATGCGTCCAAGATTGACTCGCATATGGGTCGAGATGTCGATTCTCGCAGTGAAGCAGATGCCACTTTACGTCGCTATGCCGTCAAGACCGCCTTTGTGCGCAGTACCGTCGGAGCAGGGCCGAAGGATGAGTCTGCATGGGTCATCGACGAGTTGGAAGAGGATGATGACGACGACGACCACGACGAGAGCGATGATGCTGATGAACCTAGAGGGCAAGATAAGGAGGAGTCTACTTTCTCAGACATCAACGAGGAGCAAGGAGACGACATTGAACACGGCAGGAAGACGTATCATCGACAGCACAGCGCAATGCAGCGTTCACGTCGTGGCACACTTTCGCAAGCGCGACTGTCCAATCGTCGTCGACAACAACCGTCTTCCAACCTCGCCTTCCAGCGTAAGCCTTTCGTCGAGAAAGGGCACACTACTTCACTTTATCTTGATCTTTCCATCTCGTCCAAAGATCCGCCCAAACCAGGTCCGCTGGAGCTGGCGATGCACGTCACCTATCGCTATACCGCGAACTCGGAAGGGAATGCTGGATCAGCCGCAGCTGGTAAAGATTTCTCTTTCTGGACCTCTGTAAGGCTCGGAACTGTTGCCGAGGAGTTGCGATCCTGAATTAGGGGTGTTTCCAAGCTTGAATTGCCCACGATCGCAATCATGAATTTGGCGTGGCTTATTTTCTCTTCAAAGTGGCGTGCCGCTCGTGCTTGTGTATTGAGACCCGCGATGATGCTGCCGAGCTATTCCGTTTCCTGAAACGACCAGCTCTATGGGCTGTATTTGGACATTTCGCCTATGATAATGTGTACAGAAGTCACATAACCCTTCCCGTGTGTTGAACAACTTTTGGAACACAAAGTCTGCTCGCAAATGTTATACTCGTATCTCGCATCATGCACAGTTGATGCCAAAAGCATCGTTCATCGATGCTCTCAAGAACCTCGTCGACTCTCGCATTCGTCTGAACTGTCTGGAAGCGTACATCTTGACCGTCACATTGTATCGCATGTGATGGGACACCAGCAAATGCTCATTCTGATCCACATGTCAGGACAGGAAGTCAAAGCATCCGAGTCCGCAGAGATGCCTCAGCAGAGCTGAAAGGCTCAGAAGAGCATCACCGAGGTCAAATGGGAGCACAAAATCAAGCATGTTGAAAATTGATGGTGAAGGAGATTCAATCTTTGCTGCCTTCTTGTCTTGAAACATATTTGGAGAGCTACTTGAAGACTTGTAAGAAGATCGGCCCAAGTGGGGGAGCTCAGGTCCTGTATCGGCTCGAAGCTGCAACCTCATATCGGTAACATTACCGATATAGGTGTCGTGGAGACCTATGGTTCTCGGACAGTGCACGTCCAGTCTAGTTTCACTTCGCCCGTATCTACTTCACATGTTCACTTAGAATTATACACATAATCACAATCTTCACCGTTGTCGCCTCTAGTATCATTGCTCCTACCGACTGCTACGTTACAGTCCCGATACCAACTTGTCTCAGGACAACTACAACAGTCATTCACAAGCAGCAACCAGAATCGAGACTTCTTGCGAAGCAGTCCCAATGCAGCTTAGCGCAGTCACCCTTTCAGGATGACCCAACACACGCATCATGCAAAAACTTTTCGAGGATGTTCACAAGAAGGAATTGCTTGTTACAAGAATAAGTTAAGACGGGGAACAATATGCAAAGAGAGTATAATACAATGGCTGCATGTGCGAACTTGCTTGGATCTTCTAGATAAGTCGTTGCGACTTTCCATGCTGGTCAATCTTTGGTGAATACAAAATCATACGGCTGAAGCGGGCGATGTGCGGAAACGGCTCGACCTCTTCCGTCGAGCTTGGAAGCTGACGCACTGTTCGTCGCTATCTTCTTCGTCTTCCTCGAGCAGCGCAGTTGAGACTGGTATCAAACCTGCTGCCGCCGGCTTGTCTTCATCGGCGTCTGCAAACTGCAACTCTTCCGCCGTGCTAGGCGGAGTGCTGGTAGCGACGGAGACCTCAGCGATCTCGGACGGCCGCGCAGTTATTTTGCTTTCAGCTCCTTGCGGTTGTATTCCATTAGTGTCTGAGCTAGTCGCCTGCGTATCGGCTGCAGACGGAGCTTGAGAAGACTCGTTGGAACCATGCTGTCGATACAACGCAGACCTAGACACGTTGTCAGAGCTGATGGGTGACGCCTCGTCGACTGACGCCGTCCCTGCCAAAGATTCAGAGACATGTAGTTGACCAACGTGGAGCTCAGTGAATTCCGCTTTTCGGAGCGCTGCAGCTTGTGACGAAAGTATGGCGTCCATTGCGAACGTCTGACATTCCGGAGCTGCCATTCCCCAATCAGTGTGTCCCGCGCTGTCAGACTCGCGATGTTTGTCAGGCACCTCATGCGCCTCGGCAAGACCCGGATCGGTGGCTGCCATTATGTCACTCTCGTTCGGCAAAGCCGGAGACTCGGACGGCGACAGGATGTGTCGATACGGGGGCTTGAAGACGTTGTAGCCACCTTCGACAGAGGGAGTCAGAATGTCGTTAGAGCTGTTGCTACCGCTGGAGCCCTTCTGGGTGTAAGCCTCTGGCAGAAAAGCTGCACTGCCACCGTCGAGATGATCGTCGTTCCGCACCGTCCAGCCTCGGCCCGAGTTGACAAGCATTGGCCCGCCGGCTGCACGACCAGCACCATGGAGATCGTCATCTGAAAGATCGTCGTCCGAGAGCTCAAGCTCGAGATCCACATCGTCACGATCAAAGTCGGCGCTATCCGAGGGCTTAGCAATATGACGACGACGGCCGAGTGCGTCAAAAGCGAATGTTTGAGTACCGTCTGAGCCCGAGAGTGGCGAAGATGGCTGGCTGACTGCACCGAAAGCTTTCCGGGCAATGCTTGCACTTTCGAGTGGCTTGCTCAGCAACTCTGTGGATAGGCTTGGAGCACCGTTCAGGGCGCTACCACTGTTGCTGCCGAGCACAGGCGCACTGGTGGGCGTACCTGCTTCAGCACGAGCGCCAGTCTGCTGGACGGCGCCCTCAGTATCGACAGAGAGCGAGTCCAAGGCCAGCCCGGCTTGTCGATGCACCTTGATGCTGCTGGTGGTGCTGCGAATGCTGCTGCTCCGTTTAGTGTGGCCTGTGCTGCCAACACTGGACGAAAAGGGAGGCGCATCGCGCGACCCTCGCGTGCTCGGGCGGGGAGGGTTTCGCGCGCGCTCCTCACCATTCTTTATGAGCCAGCTGCCACGCAGGAAGTCGCCAAGGCGATGGCGCCCTGAGACTCGCGAGGTTTGTGAGATGCTCAAGGTCGATGACCTGCCCTCGGAGTCGATGGATCGCCTGGGTGAAGCGGCGCGCCGAGGGTGCGAATCGTGGCTGCCGGAGTCGGGTCGACTCACCATGCAATGGGTCGCCGGCATGTGTGGAGACGAGGTGTGGACCGAAGGGGACACTGAGGTAGCGCTGACGCGACGTGCGTCGGAGGAAGTCCGCTGCGGAATCTCGGGGCCACCATCTGGACGAAGGCCCGCACTGCTAGTAGAATTTGCGGAAGCTCTTCTGTGTGGAGCCAGGCCGGGCGGCTTCATAAAGTCAGCATCGGTGCTGCCGACAAGTACTGGAGGAGGTAGCATAGGCGAGAGGGTCGAAGCGCGTGTTTGAGCGTCTGCTGCGCTCTGTTCGAAAGTATGAGGCGATGTCTGTTGCGAAGAGAGGATTTGAGACGCGCCAGATCTGCTTTGGCTTTCGAAACTTTTCATACCGGGCGAACACGATGCGAAGGAGTCGGTTTCGTCTACACGATGAGCACTGGTGAGTGCACGAAGGGCAGTGGTGCCATCGCGACGACCTACCGAGCTGGCGCTCTTCTGCCGCGAAAAGAAGGTGTGGCCCTTGAGTGGCGTGCGAGGAGTTCTGACTGAGAGTGAGGAGGGTCCAGATTGGCTTGACGAGTCAAATGGTGTGACCGGAGTCGAGACGGCATTACCTGCGCCGCCTAAACGGCTATGATGCGGCGAGCTTCCTCCAGAGTCGGTATACGCTTCTGCGTGAAATGATGAGGCAGCGGAAGGGTTGCTGACCGACTTGCTGCGTCTTCGGCTGCCCGAAAAGGAATCCAGAAGTTTGGATTGCCATCTCTTGACCCGTTGCTTGAGCTTGGAAAAGCCGGTCAGGGCATCCTCAACATCGGCGTTTGAGATCTCCACAAAAGGCATGTGATGAGGATCGGTCTTGGAGAGCCAGGCAGGAGCGTCCTGTAGACCGCGAGTGACCCACGGGTGCTTTTTGACCTCTTCTAGCGTGATGCGCCTTGACGGGTCCTTCTCGAGCAAGCGGTCCAACAGGTCCCGCAATTGTCTTGCGTCCTCGCTGAGGCTTTCGGGATTCGCATCAGGGCAGAGTTCGGAAGGGCTTGCTGGCTGCGCATCTGCTTCTTCGTCGGTCCACTGAGATTCAGAGTGCCATCGGGTCTTCCTGGGACCCACAAGAACTCGGTCTGCGCCCATAAAGGTGGGGATCGAGTAGTCGGCGTTGGGAATGACCGTGAACAAGACATACTCGGACTCGGCCGTGAAGGGTGTGGTGCCAAACAGTAGGCAGTACAGAGTGATGCCCAACGCCCACACGTCGATCGCCTTGGTGATCTTGGGCCGTGCGGTTGTCGCTGCGGATTTGCCTGGCGCAACGTCCGCCAGAGAGCTTCCGATGGATGTGCTGTTGAGACTCATGGAAGGCGATGGCGAGGAGAAAGAAGATATGCACAGCTCTGGCGCGAAGAAAGCTGGACTGCCTGCCGTCTTGGCCAGCTCGCGGTCGTCCATGAGGCTTTCTGATACGGTGCCTGCGTATGTTGCGGATTTGCTTGAGGTAGAGGATGGTGAAGATACCGCGGTGGCATTGGATGCAGCTACAGCCTGATCGTTGTCGATCATCATGGCATAGCTGAAGTGGGAAACACCGAAATCAGAGATTTTGACCCTGCGGTTCTTGTCCCAGAGGAGATTGGCGGGCTTGATATCACGATGGATGATACCCTGGTAGTGTAGATACTCGAGACCACAGACGACATCTCGGAGGATGCTGCGTGCCTCTTCTACAGTCAAAGTGGGCTGCCCTTGTTTGTCTTTCCACGTTACCTCGCCTCCTTCCATGTATTCCAGCACCATGAAGATTTTTTTGCTCTGAGGGTCATCAATAACCTCTTTGAGCTGGACGACATTGTCGTGATTGCACTTTTTCATGATAGCGATCTCGCGTCGTACCTTCTGGTCGGTGGTCCAGAGAAGCGCTTTGCGTGTTTTCTCTCGCTCCTTTTCGCGACGACGCTCCGAATCTTTTCCAGATGGCCCCCAGCGAGCCTGAAGTCCGAGGGCAGAAGCAGAGGGCGAGCGTGGCACGCTCGGCAAGGAGGCAAATTGCGTGGAAGGCGCGCTAACGACACCTTTGACAGTGGTGGAAGCGGAGCCGGCATCGTCCTGCGGCGAATCTGTGCTAGCCTGGTGGCGTTGCCCTGTTGATGGGCGACCGGATGCAGAAGAATCCGAAGCTGCGGCGGGAAGTCGGAGTGGGTCCTTATTACGATTCCGGTTGAGGAGACCGAGGCCGGCACCGAAACGCTTTCGGGCTTCCCTTTCAACGATCTTGACAGCCACACGTTCGCCGGTCTCGAGATCGGTCGCTAAGCGCACCTTTCCATGAACGCCTCTTCCAAGCTCATTCTCGATGAGATACTGATTGACCATACGACGGCCGCTAGGGTGGTCCTGAATGTCGAGGCGATGTGTTTCAAGCACATGGGGAGCGCGATGGGACCGCGTTGAGCCGGCCGGGTTGGGCGAGGATCGGCCAGAGTCGGGAGGCGAATTGTAAGCGCTTGCGCTGGCAGATGCGACTAGGCTGCGCTGTGATGGATAGAGGGGAGATGCGGTGCACAGCTGGGTTCCTCTTGCACTGTGAAGCTGGTGTTGAATGTGCTGGTTGAGAAGTTGCTGCTGCAGCTGTTGGGAATAGAGGTGGAGCTCATTGATGGCTGAGCGCGCTGGTGTGGAGGACCCTGACACGGCAGAGGGCGAAGCGGATGCGGATGCTGAGCGACTCGCAGCATCTTCCACAGCGAGAAGAGTGGGGGATGCGCCACTTTGGCTTGGTGTTTGGTTGCTGGCATCGTGGCTCGGTGCAATGAGAACTGGATGTGCGAGCTCTCTCGTATCGGCTGGCATGGCAGGAGAACTGTACAACTGCGCTATCGGCAGTGTAGGCTCCTTCATGGCGGATGCCTCTGTTGAAGGAAGGTCTCCAGCTGCACTGATCATCTGTCCAGCCATGGCCAGACTCAGAGGAACGTAGGCTGGACTGGCCGCGGATGCACCACTATCGGTGGAAGTGCTGTCCGAAGCTCGAGCATCTGGTGAAGTTTGAGAAGAAGTACGTTGCTGTACAGTAGCAGGCTGAGCGCCGATGAGCGAGACAGTAGGTAGTGACGTCGGGACCGGTGCCGATTCGACAGCGATGCTATCTCCGTTCTGCGATGTCATGTTGGCCGTCTGTCAGAAGAGGTGTGAAATGACTGAAGCTCAATCGTCCGAATGACGCTGAGCTCCTGCAGTTTTCCAGGCTTGTTGTACAAACGCAGACAGTGCTGCGAACAAGTGGATAGGATCAAGGAAGAAGCTGCATTGTTGGTGCTGCTCGACAAGATCAAGATCTAATGAGGAGCTATCCTGTGCTGGTTACGTGCTGACGCGGTTTCCGCCTTGTGGATGCTGGGTTGGATAGGAGGAGGAAGAAAGTAGCTTTCGATCGAGCAAAGAAGTTGGAGGTCGCGACAGAAGCAAAATTGTGGCTTTGATTTCCGAGGCGGAAGCAAGTGGGGCAAGCTTGGACCGACCGTAAAAGGAAATGCGAGTATGGGGTTATAAGCCGATTGAAACGGTGATGGAGTGCGTCACGGGGTGACGGTAACGATGGTAATCTCGAGATGGAGTGTGCAATTATCACACTTGGTGGTATTGGCGAGCGAGCAGACAGTGTGGCTAAAGGAGCATGGAAGAGCCGATTCAAGCCAAACTTGGAGCAGTATTCGAGGTGTCTTACTGGTACCAGCGGAAAAGAGGGGTGCAGGCTGCAGCTGGGTGGAGAGAGCGAGCTCTTGCCTCGGAAGCGGGCCGTTCAAATTGCTGCCTTGGACATCTGAGTTGCATGCACTTTCTGTAGACTGTGAGAGTGTGTCTTGTCTCAATTTCCCCTCTTTTTGAATCCAGATGCAAGCCACACAGCAACGACCTCGAGGCGAGCAGCACCAGAGCACGGCATCCGACACTGCGACAGTCTTCCCCTAAGTCTGGCAACAGCAACGCAATCGACGCGACTCAGCACAACACCATGAAATGAGGTAACTTTTCACTCTCTGATTTTCAACGTCGTTCTCAGCGTCTGTGTGGCGAACGAGGTGCGAGCGTGTCGTATCACCTACATGACCGTCATTGAGGCACAGCCTGACTTAGAAGCTTCCGAGGCCGAGAAATCACGTGAAGCAAGATTTAAGATCTAATCTTTGGCTCACGCTCGAACCTCTTCCAAAGAGCTTGGGGCCAATCGGATTTCTGTGACGCTCCGGTCAAGTGAGCCAGATGAACCTGGTCCACTGCCAATCCAAATGGCTGCCAGGCAGTTGTCGCCTTCTAACAGCTGCTTTGCTCGTCCTACCGACCTTCTGGATAAGTTGTGAACCTGGGATGGCAGCTTCGACCGGTTTCGATCCGATGGCAGCCAAAAACAAGAGAGTCCACGCCAAAAGAATTCGATTGACTTGTATATGAGTGATGGAATCGCTGTTTTTTTCGACAAACAGCGGACTCAACTCGCGCGTTTTGCTAGCATTCATAATGCAGGTGATTGGCAACCCGGCTTATCAGTCATACACGAACTCGGATTTTATTCCCGATCTTTACGTGCAGTTGAGTTCGCTTGCTCACTTCAGCCCATCCTCAGTTTGTCACAGGTCACAGTCACAAGTGTAGAGCCACAGGACCTCTCATGCTCATGCCGCCTCGCCAACATTCTCTTTCTCTGCGCGATCACATGTAGCAGGCTCGCGAAGAACTTCAAAGTCACAAACCATGGGCAGCTATCTTAGAGTAAGAAGTAGGCTCCTTGTCCTTCACTGCCCCGCCTTGGCTAGCAACGTCGTCATTTTGTCTGACGCTTGCGCTCAAAACATGCTACCACAAAGAGGCGCGTCGAAAGAGGCAAAATGGAATCGGAGCCGATCGATTGAGATTCAGCATCCCGATCCCTTTCCCCCCCTCTCCCCCCAAAACATACTCAAAGCCTGAAAGCCACCTGCTCGAGCGTATTGTTTAAGTTCCAGCATCTGGTGGCATGCGCCTTCATCCAGGGTCGTTTAATGACACAATTTTGTGCATCATAAAGCCTCTACACAGAGCATCTACCTCCTCTTTGAGCTTTGATAAAGACGGACGTAGACGTGATTTGTCAGAAAGGGCATCCACGAACACGGATCGGGAGTCGGATTTGGTTTCCAGAATTTGTCGAAAATTTACCGGAAGCAGCAGGATTGCTGATAGAGTATGTGAAGTTCGAATCCTCGCCTCCACGTCCAAAAAGAACCCTGACACTAGCAAAGCAACAACGACCGAACCTGGTTGCGACACCAATCAAAATCCCACCTTGCCCATTACTACAACATCTCAAACAGCCCTCTCGAGTTGTAAACGCTATCATCAACAACTCCTCTCAAACACTGTATAGTCATGGTCGCAATGAATCCAACCGATATTGTGCGCGCCATTCGCGCCCAAGCCGCCTCCGAATCAAATGCAAATGACAACAATCAGGCAGCCGTTGCTGGTCTCATGGCCTTCCAGCTCAAGCAACATCGCGATGAAATTCTCCGATCAATAAGCGCAGGTCCCTCTTCTGCTGCTCTCTCATCATCAACTCCACCTCCCGGCTGCCCTATGCATGCGAGTGGTGGCAGCAAGTTCGCATCGAAGCCAGTTCCACCCAAGCCATCGCCACCAAAGATGGTCGCCTCATCCGGCGGTCAGTGTCCCATCCCTCAAGATGATCGCGACACCTACCTTGTCTCCAAATCCACACGGCCCCCCATCTCTGGCTCTATGGCCACATCCTCATCTGCATCCTCCTCGTCATCTTCAAAGCCATGGTCATCCACACTCAACCCCCTCAACATGATGCCCAATCTCGGCCAAAGCCAAGCACCAGAGCAAAAGATCGAGCTCTCCACCGAACGAGTCGTATCATCTATCCCTCGATCCCGCTCCTCCGCAGCACCTGGTGCTTCACCATACGACGGACCTTCCGCTTGCCCTGTGAAGCACGACGACAGCAAAACTTCGCGAGAGCAGTCCGAAAAGTGGGAGTATCCCTCTGCCCAGCAATTCTACAATGCCCTCGTCCGCAAAGGCTGGGAAACACCTGAGAAGCACGTGGAGACGATGGTGATGGTGCACAATTTTCTCAACGAGCAGGCTTGGCTGGAGGTTCTCGAGTGGGAAAAATTTGCTGGTGCTGACTCGTCTCGGGCTGAGCTGGCTCGTTTCCAGGGTAAGCCGGGTACCCTGACACCAAAGGCGAGGATGTACCAGTGGATGGCCAAGATCATGCCCAATACCTTCAGTTCCGAACCACCCTTCGACCGCCATGATTGGATTGTAAGAAGACCAGATCAGAATGGCAAAGAGGTCAGGTACGTCATTGACTACTACAGTGTCCCAGATGACCCGGAAAAGGAGGACCCTGAATTCGTACTCGACATCAGGCCAGCGCTGGACTCGGTAGAAAGCTTGAGCGTCAGATTTCAGAAGGGTTTTCAGGAATGGAAGGAAGGGCAAGGCTTCTTCGCCGCTTTCGCTGCCGAGAACCAGGCCAAGCCAGCGACAGCAACAGCATGAGGTGCCTCCCTTCGTGACACATTATCGCTCGCTCGCTCAAAAAGCCATCATTTTTAAGTCTGTTCATGCTGTGTCTTCTGTTCATCGTTTTATGTATTCCTACACCTCATCTCATTCTTTTTGCCGCTCAATGCGATCACCACGATTTGCAACCTTTCGACTTGGTGCCTCTTGTATGCTTTTCCATTTGTGGTAATTGTGGATGTGATTGAGTTCAGTTCCCCTTCTTGTCGGGCAAAGCACACTCTGACAGTTGCCCATCCAGATATAACCAAGCAGCATAATCAGCAATCAATCCGGACGCGACAATCCATCCGAACGTCGTATTGGAACAAAACTTGCGCCAGCATTCTGGCCTATCGTCCAGCTTGACCGTCCTGATCTGCCACGCCAAATGGCTTGCTGCACCGGCCAAAGCGACACACAAAAAAGGATGGTGATGCGCTAGTGAGTCGAGCATTGGAGAAGCCGAAGCAATTGTTTCTAGTCTTGACGGCGAAAGGATGAAGTCGCCGACGCAAGTGGAAGCATCTCGAACGGGAGCAAGGCACTCAGTCGCCTCCGAGGCAGCCCCCACCCCAGGAGGGATTGCTTGAGATGCGCTGTATGTGAAAAAGCCGATTGTTCCTGCAGAGAATGCAGAAAGCACGGGCTTAGTTTTGTCACCAAATAACAGGGCTGTTGACTTGACACCTGCGTGTACATCGTCCGTCTTGTCTTGATGAGCATAGATAGTATCGTACACCAATGTCCAGAACATCGAACCTGCATAGAGAGGAAGCACCACGGACCAATTGACTGCGCCGGCTACAGCGGACCATCCGAGCATGGCGCCCCAGTTGAATGCGAGTCCAAGAACCAACTGCGGCCAGTAAGTGACTCGTTTCATCAACGGGTACAGCACTACGACACCCAAAGAGCTTGCACCGAGCAAAATGCTGTACAAGTTTAGGTTGACCAACACCGCCAAACCCGCACTCAATTGCACGCCGAGGAAGCACAAAGCCTGGAACTGCGTGATATCGCCAGCAGCGAGTGGACGCTTTTTGGTGCGCTCGACCATGCGGTCCATCTTGGCATCCCACATGTCGTTGATGGTGCATCCAGCGCCACGCATCACAATAGCTCCCACGCCAAAAAGAACGGTATAGAAGAGCGGTACGGTGTAGGAAAGGCCAAGCGTGTGAGAGGCGAGGACGATGGACCAGACGCAGGGCCAGTAAAGGAGCCATGTGCCGATGGGTTTGTCGAAGCGGCTGAGGGCGAGATAAGGTTGGAAGCTGAAGGATTTCTTGGCTTGAGCCATCGCAGTTGCATCGTCGATAGCTCGGTCCGCTTCCGAGATCTCTGCAGACAGTCCGATAGGTTTGCCACCCTTACCAACTTCTGTTAGAAATGAGCTGCTGCTGCTGAAACGCCTGACACCAAAGAAAAGTCCAACATCAGCCCGAGGAGAGAGTCGTCGTGCTGTGGTAGAGTAATGACGGCGTCTCTCGCTCTCAGTGATCTTCTTTGTCTTCGGCTTGAGCTTTGAGTGGTCATCCTGCACGTTGTCCGGCTGGCCATCCCCGTCCTTGTCCTCGGCCTCGTGCGTGGCGCTTCCTACCTTGCCATCTTCCTTGCCATCTGCATCACCATCCTCTCCATCGCGCACATCCCTCTTGGAACGGAAAGAAGCCGCCTCATGATTACGGATGATTTTGAGCGCCTTCTTATTCTGCTTGCCAGCTTTTGTCTCGCCTTGATCCCACTCAAGATCGTAATCTTCAGCGACCTTCTTGATGGTCTTGCGAAGATCTTTGACTTCTTCAATCAGCTCCTGGTATCGCTCGACGTTGAAGCCTTTCTCGATGTAGAGCTTCTGTTGCCGCCTGGACGTGGTCTCGTTGAGCACGGCACGGTAGGACACTTCTCGGTTGTGTATGAGGAACCAAATATAACCGCCCAAGATGGTGCCGAGACCGGTGAGGTAGGTTACTGGCTCCATGACGTCCCAACCGAGCTCAGTGCAGAAGGTGAGGAAGGCAACAGATCCCCACCAAGTGGTCAAAATGGCAACACCGGCAAACGAAAGACGCTTGGTGCCCGTGTGAGCAATGCGGTCGCACTCTGCCTTGAGCTTGACGAGCTGTTCGATCTGTTCAGTCTTGGCATATAGGCTAGCACGAAGGAACCGAGTTCGGTCTTCGAAGGAGGGAACGGTCACGTAGACGTTGCGCTCACCAATGCGAATGACGAACGATCCGATGCGCGCGGCATCCCGTAAGAAGTCGCCGATGCCAGTGGCAGGCGACCAGCGCTTTCCATCTGCGGCACGGGTGTGGAAGGAGATGGGCGGGTCACCAAGTGGGTCGAGAAAACCTTGACGGAGGAGCATTTCGCGCATCTGGAGCTGCTCTTTGCTGAGATGGACACGCTTGTCCTTACGATCGGGCGAAGAGTGAGGCCCTATCGGTACGCTGACCTTGTCCTTGTTGTCGTCTTTGCTATTCATAATGGATTCCGGGTTGCGCTCCTCGTCTAGCTGGTATCGACTTGGTTCCGGACTCGGCCCCTCTGCACGGATGAGGTTGGCGATGTAACTGAGTGGCTGAGCACTGTGCAAGAGGAACACCACGCTGTGCGCCGGTGCATCTGCGTCATACTCGTCCGCCTCTTCGTCCGAAGGCTCGCCGTTTTCTGGCCCATGGAGATTGGAATGTGGTCGATGCTTGACCTGCGATACCGGTGGGCCGGGCGTCTCTGCCGCCTGTTCCCAGGGCTGATCGGAGAGGTTCTTCCGCTCGTTCTCCTCTTCTTCAGATCTTTCTAAGTTGTCGTAACGCTCTGCTCTGGCTTTTGCTGAAGAGAGTTTGGAGGCTGGAGAATTAGGATCCGAGCTCGGTGGCCGAAGCGGTAAAGTCAATTTGAATAGACTCGTCTTTGTGAATGCAAGGTAGCCTTGATCTCGTTCCGTGCCGAGCTTTTTAGTACGGTGGTGCTTGCTGTTCTCGTCTGCTGGTGGAGCCGAGCTCGGATACGTCGTCTTGACTCCGGAAGGCGTTGTCGCATAGGAACAGTGAGCGTGGACAGCGCGATCAGCAGTATGCAAACCTAGCCCGAATGAATTGCGCGTTGAAGCTCTCGAGGTAATCTGGCAGACGCTTGTTGTCACCGTGGACGTCGAGAGCCCCCGACTGGCCAGTCTGGATGGCCCTGGAGCATGAAGTCGCTCGACAGCTTTCCTGCAGCTGACCGAAGTAACGCAGGACCCACCGACTGGTCGAATTATCCGGAGCGCCGTGGTTGGCATTGCCGGAAGCCTCCAATCCTGAGTAAGCTGAGCGACTTCGAATCTGCTCGCACCTCCCTGCTAGTGGATAGAAGGACTGTGATGGCTGTACTTTTCAATTGGCGTTAATAGTAGTCGTTTGTTGGAAGCGGTGCCTATATGGGACGTGCTTATGATGAGCAGAAGTTTGAGGAAAGTCTTTCGAGTAAGGTCAGAAGAAGTGGTTCGTGCGGTCTGGTGTTGCGTTGCCAAGTCAACTCGGCTGTCAGCAAGGCATAAATCCTTTTTTGCTGAAGCATTGTGCTAAATCCCATATGTTAGGTTTGTGAAGTAATTTACCTTCCTCGCGAAGCAGATCGGAAAATGTTTGACTATGTACACCAGCACCATAGGGCATTCCATAGCCTGTAAAACAAAAAAGTACCATTACCAGATATTGTGAGATGCATTGGCCATGAGTGAACATATCATAGGAGATGATGATCGTGTGTCATTTCTTATAGACTATGAGATCTTTGAGCGTATGCTGTCATAGACAATGTGAAACAGCTTCATTGCAATCACTCATTGGCTGACTAAGCATTTAAGTGATTACTAAGCATGGCATGGCACCTGATTGGTTGGCTTGCTGGGCACTCTCAATGGGTCCACAGGCAGCTCACACAAGCATTGGTACTCCAAGACAATTTGTATTGTGCACTGCGCTCAACCTGTGCACATCAGGAGAGGCTGAAGAGCTATCACAGTGCAAACACAAGAAGAAAGCAAAAGACCCTCTGTGATGTCAGCAAGTTGTTAGGACCCTGACTTGATGCACCCAATAAGGGGCGCAACTGTTGCCAATTGCATCTGGCACCTCCACATCAATTGTGCTGCCTGTAACACAATCTGCAACACCCATGTGACCCGCATGGGCATTGCCACAGCCCCCTACTTGCCTCCCCCCAACCTCTAGCACCAGTCCTCCTGAAGGTTGTTGATTGTATTGTATAGCTGTATCACCTGTAGGGGAGCACCTCTCAAATACAAATAAACTATCCTTGTTCACCATCACTGTGAAGATCCCTCTCATGCAAGCTCTAACCATTCTGTACCAAGCTGCCCAGCATCCCCATACCCTGGTGGTATAAGACCCTTGGTGCCTTCTAACATTACAATCAGCCTCCCCTGACTTGCCAATGTATCCATAATGAACTGTCAATGTACCAACCAGGTCAATCTTCCCAGCAAGAATGCTCCAGGAAAGCAGACCCTGACCTCCTCTTGTGAGAAGTCCCAACCTAACCCTAACCCTAACCCCCCCACCTACCACAGTGCCCACAGAAGACCACCAGGCAGTGGCTCACTGTTACCAGGGGTGAATCTCAGACCCAGTGAAACATTGTGTTCTATCGGTTTTCAGTTTGACATCTGTTAGAACAGGTGGTTTCATCCGATATCAGTACAACGTCCACCATACAACATTATCAACCGGCCAAGGCAACATAGGGCCCTGAGGATGGGTACAGGGCTCCAGCTGATACAGGAGGCCTGATGGACAGGTACAACATGTTGTAGGTATTGGAATATTTTGTGGGATACCTTGCGTATATTAGCGGAGATCGGGAATCCTATCGCCGATCTTTGTACCTTCTTGTGAGAGTGTGCACTAGTTGTTATAGAGTGCGCTTATCACTGACACAAGTGCGTACACCACGTAATGGAACGATTGATACTCTGGCACTGTCTCACGGTTGTTATACCTGTGGCCTAGTAACAGTGGCGAGTGACAATATGCAATAGTAGTCTCACAACCTTCTGGAGGTAGCTTGATACTCTGTGTAGATCAATAGTATTGGTAGAGGAAAATGGGGAATTGATTCGATGAGGTGCAACAATAGCTACATACATGGGATTGACTACTTATACATGTGTGATGAGGAGGTTCCAGATCCTCTAAGTATCGACACTCCATGTATGTGTCTCACGTATAAGCTACTGCGTGTAGGGTAATGGTTGTGTATGAGCGCTCGTAGGTGGACTGCCAACCCCACCGTCTGAGGGGATCTAAGCACGCTCACGAGTCTTAACCAATACCCGGCAAACGTCAACTACCGCGCTCGGTGGTTGTGCACTCCGCTGCCAAACTTATTCTGACATGACAGCAATGTCATTCTGGTCAGATTCCTTATGCGTGTCTATGCGGTCTGGGCTGCCGCACCTTGGGCGCGTGTCTGCCACTTAGACTCTGAGTCTGGGCTCCAGGTATTTGGCATGTTGAAGGCCAAATCCGAGGTGGGGAATTGGGGGCAAATCAGGGCGGATCAAATCTGAAGGTGACTTACCATCCATTGTAGTGTGTGTGCATGCTCACGTTTGAGCATGCACAATTGGCCGCGTGTGTGTGTGCGCAACTTTAGTTGTTGCTCAAGGTGGAAATCATCACAATTTCCAACAGTAGGACCATCTGCTGTGTGTGTTACGGTTGCTGACGGTTGGCATTGGTTAGCACGGGGCCTGAGCTTGTGGACATGTCGACACTTTGGTGTTATGGGGGTCAAAGCGGATGAAGGAGAGCCCCTAGGGGGCATGGTATATAAGAACACAGTCTTTACAGTTGTGGAGGAGCAGAGCTCATCCACTCTACTATACAATTATCCAGTCTTTACCTTATAAGTTGCTTATCAGCTTCTCAGTATATAGTTCTCATCATCAGCTGCAATCATATGGTATTGCAGCTATCCAGTGCCTGTGTCCTCCTCAGTATAAGAGACTAGCCTCATCGACAATTGTCAGCACCATCACTGACACTACAGCACCTCAACTGTAGGCAGAACCTCAACCGCGGTCACAGAACCTCCACCGTAGCCAATCAATTATCAGCAACAGCTTCCAGACCATCTGAAGCAGTCCCTGACGGTGACCAACACTTGCATCAAGAACACTTGTGCATTGTGAAGGTCTTACAACATACAGACAAGCCGCATTACCTCTGAACGGAGTGTTCACAGTGGTCAGTCAGCTCAAGAGTTGCGCAGCAGGTATTGCAACAAAACACAATAGAACCGGCCTGATTATTGGGTCTCAATCTCAGACACACTCAACAGACGGTTTCAGCAGATTGAAATTTTTTTCAATGTGAAGGTAAATACAGTCAGTAGATTGCACATCATGGTGCTGAAGCATATGTCTGTCATTGTCTGTCTTCACACCTGCTGACAATCTAGAAATTTCAACTGAGGGCTGGCGGTCTAACAAAATTGGAAAAGCCTCAAAGTCAGTGTCCAAAGAAAGACACAATACCTTCAGCCTGCATGTCGATGCGGCAAGCGGCGCGAGGACAAGATGATTCATCCTCGCGCCTCGTTGCCCGACACAGACAAGCTCAAAAGGCTGCGAGAAGGCATTCATTCCGCCGCAAAGCGCTTGCTGAATCATCTCTGCCCATGCTCTGTACCGTTCGAGTTGAGCATCAGCATCTCCATGCCATCATGTCTTCCCTCTGATTCATACGCCGTGGATTGGGCCCGTGCATGGTCCTCAGTGGAAGGCAGGATTGTTACTGTCCGCCCATCGATGATCAGATTTATTGCTGCAGCCCATTCCTCACAGCGCATCAGGTGTAGAGGCTTGTGAACCATCGTCATCGGAAGATCCGACTCTCGACCTTTACCCCCGGCCTCGCTTGGATCAAACTCGAGAACTTTGTATAAAGCGCAGTCGTCGTCTGAGGTGAATTATACCTTGGCTTTCTCCTCCCAACGACCAAAGAATCTGGAACCCGCACCTTTACGCTACCTCATTTCAAAAATCAAATCATGTCGAACCAGGGCGGTACTCAGTCTCCTCCTCTTCAGGGTCGCGAGAACGATCCCATGGGTCAGGTAAGCCTCGACAGCTCACAACACTGGAATCCCGACGAGTCCGCATTACTGACATCAGAAACATCGATGCTTGTCCCACCCCTGCATTTTCAGTCCGCTCCCGGCAAGTCGTCCCAGGCCATCCCTGATGAGCAGCAGCGAGGAGGCATCTTTGGCAGCGGCGAGAACAAGGGCGCCGAGAGCGGCCAGGCAGGCGACTCTGCCGGTAGCGGCAACCTCGAGCAGGTAAGTTGTCCCTCTTTGCGGCGTAACATCCTCCTGCTCAGCTTTGGTTGCTGACCCTTTCTATCATTCTATACTTCCCTCCATGACAGGCCGTTAACAACGCCAAGCACGCTGCCCAGAACCAGCCCGGCAAGTAAGCATAAGCATCGCAAATTTCGGCAAAAGTCAACACGGGCCATCGCTCGGGGCAAGGCGTATTGTACACCAGATACAGTTTTCAAGGGTTTCCATAACAGCCCCTTTCGGGCTCCAGAAATGATTAGTCAATATCATTGTTTGAACGGATTCTACATTTCGAACTTTCATGTGATACTTATGAGGCTTCTTGACGTGTCCGTCGGCGAGAAGGCGTTGCTGGCGGGAACTGTTGCCACGCCGGATAGGCGTAATGCGGACCTGGTGGATAGCTCGGACGCTGAGAATGGTAGAACGGAGCTATGCCGCTGGAATATGTGCTGCTTGGGTCAGGTCCTCCCATGATAGCGTGTGGAGCAGGCGCCACGTTAGGATTCGGTCCAGAGTGCTGTGTTGGTCGCAAGCCTTGGTTAGACCCCTGAGTATGTGATTGAGATTTGATACGGAAAAACGAAAGGAAAGAGTTGGTGGCTCCAACGACGATGGAGAAACAGATCAGAGTAAAAAGCATAGTCTTCCAGCTGACTGAATCGACGAAGCCATTCAGAATCTCTGCAAACGTTTCGGCTGTCACGCGGGCAGTGCCTACGACAGCCGGATCGCGCGCTGAGCATCGTTCCCAATTCTTGCATGCACTGGCGAGTGCGGGTGCCTGGAGATCCGTGCCGCATCGATTGGCAGTATAGGCAGCAGTGCAAGCTGTGATCTCGGCGAGCGTATCTGAACGAATAGGAGAGGAAGCAAGGCAGACATCAAACGTCAGATCGTCGCACCGAGCTTGTTTATGTTTTCGTACAAAAGACTTACCCATTTCGTATGCACGCACCTTCTCTGCAACATCCCTTTGCACTGTACGAACGATATGATATAGCAGGTAGAGGAAGGTCGAGAGAATGCTAGCGTTGAAGATGAGCTGTGCATATCCGAGCAAGAGCTCCGGCTTGTCCATGGGATTCCCAGCCGAGTGCGTTGCCGTTACTGGCTGATGAGGTATGGTTGAGATTACATTCGGCAATATATAATTGACTGCGTATTTGGTGATTGATCGAATACGACTCGGGGTGTCTCTTGGATCATCTTCTTCGTCCTCTTCTTCGTTATCATCGGTGTCGTAGTTGCCCTCGCTTTTGTCATCTCCGTCATTTGTATTCGATTCTCGGGAGGCTGACCTGAATTCGCGACTTTGTAAATGCGCCAGTCGCTTCCCTTTTCTGCTGAGAACGCTTCGTTTGCGTCGAACGTGCTGTGATGGGGCCGCAGCTGACTCAGTCAGTGCGACTTTCGAAGAGATATTGCGTGGCAGATTGTCTGCGTTTTCCATCAAGTCATCTGCCAGTTCTTCGTTCTGATTCGAGATGCGAGCATGGAGATTTTCAGCTCTGTGAGAGGGTGGTGTGAGGCTGGACATTTCAACGTCGGTCATGTCAGTGTCGATGGGCATTTGTGAGGTAGTGGGCGGAGTTGACCAGCCTTGAGGCCGATCGGTGTCAAATATGCTGGCTATCTCACGTGTAGAGCACAAAAAGGCAGTCAAAGTGGCCAGAGGCGTCAGTACTTCGCGCAAGGAATCAGGTGCAGGTGTGTTGCGGGCGAAATACGTACGTTGAGGAGGACCTGGAAGCGAGGTGTCCATGGGAGCTTCGGTTCCACGTTGCCAGAGCATCTTGCATGGCAATTGAATCTTCCGGCTATGATGCGGTGCGACAAGAGAACGAAAAGTGAGTGGAGCTATCGGATGGGTTGAGGCAGATCAAAGTTGAGGTGGGTGTGGTTGTGGAAGAAGGTGACCTTTTTGTGCTCCTCGGTTCAAGGGTCTCGTGGGTGTTCAGTGTTGGTCTCTCTACAGCTGCCAAATTTCCCAAATGATCAAAGTCTTGGAGGTCTAACATAGTCAGCGTGGTGAAAAGATTTCCACAACCTGGTCGGACCAGGACCCTGGAAAGGTTTGCTTCGGCAAGATCACGTCTGTACCTACCGATGTCGACCTGCTCAAGCTATCTGTCCTAGCTATCTGTCCTACGACATCACTTACCGCCATTACCGTTAACAATACGCCGCTCAGTCAAAACGTGTTTCAAAGGGCGTTTGAGGCAGCAACACGCCTCCCTCTGTTGATACCCTTCTCATGGTCTTGACCGGAAGACTCAACAATCGGCAACGCAACCTTAGGATGCCGAACAGTGATTGAAGGACGGGCAGCGCACACGAAACCCCGGAAGTTTTGAGAGGACTGCGGGCATCTGCAGCTGACTGGTACAGCGCTGCGAAGATGTCTCTGAAACCACTCACGCCGCCATTACGCTTCTCCACAATCGCCTTCTCTGGCCTGGACCAGTCCAACACTGCTGATGACGATTCGAATCCTCGCTCGCACCCACATCACTGCGAGTCGGTGTACCGCGGAGCGTACCCAAAAGCTCGCAATCTATGCTTTCTCTCGCGTCTGCATCTCCGCACACTTCTGAGCTTGACACCTAGGCCAATCGATAACGACGCCTCCCTCCTCGCCTGGTCGTCGCCCGCCAACCCATCGTCGGCGTCGACGTCTCTAGCGGACAAAGCTTCAGAGTCCGGCATCCAGCTGCTTCATGTGCGATGCGAGAAGCCCAAGGACGAAAGCGGAGGTCTGACTCGTGAAAGTGCTGCGCGAGCACTTTCTATTTTGCTGGATCGGCGCAATCATCCCATTTACGTTCACTGCTTGGATGGCGTCGAAGTCACGAGCACGCTAGTTGCGTGCATGCGCAAGGTACAAGCTTGGTCGAACCCAGCTATCTTGGCTGAGTTTGGCAGAGCCTTGCGGGATTCAAACTCGTCTGAATGGACCGAGGTGCCTTCGCACTTGTTCTCGTTCCTCAACAAGTTTGGTCAGCCCGATGGCATTCGACTACCCCCACGAAATCACATCCCATCTTGGCTTTGGCCCGCACCCAATCCGTTGTCGATCTTGGCAGATCCATACGCATGGGCAGGCTCGACTCATGTTGCCAGCCTTGCTAACGGCCACGGTCACAACGGCTCCATCTCAAGCAGTGCTGATGGGCAGACGTTTCGAAGCTCTCTACATTCTTCCGTTCTCAACGGATCTGCTGATGCTCCTACCGGCTCTGCACTCCGGACTTCTCCACAGCTGCCAATACACTCAAATTTACGGCACAGCCGGAAACTTCCCGTGCATCATCCTACGCTCAAGCTTCAGTTCGATTTGGATCCGGATCTTCCACCCGAGCCCACACCCGCACCGCCCTCCATGATGGGAACGGGATCTTTCGCTTCTACATCGGCACAGCGTCCCATCACACCTTCGCGTCCACGGCATCTGCACTCCCGTACATCCTCAAATAACAGCAATGCGAGCCTGCGCACGCCGCCGCACTCTCGACCTACAAGTCGTGCGGGGCAACCAACCACTGGCACATCTCAATCGCTCAGCAGCAGATCTGCCTCCCAAACACCGGATCAAGACAAAGCGGCAGCAGCGACTGCATGCAGAGCGGCAAGCACACCCAGGGACGCAGCAAGCTCCTCTTTTCTTAATCCTAGTCCCGCAGCTGCTGCTCTGCGTGCACCAGTTAGTGCGATACCTTCCGTCGCTGTGTTCCTCGAGAATCAAGTGCATACAGCCGAGTGTGGCCCCACGGGTCATCTCTCAAGCCAGACCGGAGACGAGTCACCTACACGACGTCCACGTTCTAGTCTCAGCTCGGAAAGCCATCTCGACTTATCTCCTCGAAAGGCATCATTGTTTGGTCCAGACCACAATCCTTTGCCGGCCGAGGAGACACCGACATCTAGCATGATCTTGGATGCAGACGTGGACGAGCTCGATGTGAGCACTCCACGCGCACGACCAACGACGTCGAACAACTTCAAAATCGGTATTGCGGGTACCATCTTCCATCAAGACGACGATATTACCGATTACGAAGGCGATCCCGACAGCACAGCTCGAGTCTCGTCTTCCTCTCGTGGAAATGTTGGTTCTGCAGAAGGCTCAAGAGTGGTGGTTCCCTTGGAACATCGACGCAGACTGCCAATGCTGGATCAGGCGGATGGAGAACAGACACCGACCAAGGCGAATGCTATGACGCACAGGCAGGCTTTGCATGGTGACAGTCAGGACTCTGCATACACCGCTTCGACGCTCAGCCTTTGTAAAGATCTAAGTGGATCTCACGGCCGAGATCCAACAGACTCTTCTCTTCAAGAAGACCGTTCCCAGCGTAGATTGCACAATCAACGCATTGCAGCAGATTTCAAGAGAAAGTACGGTGAAGATTCTGACATTATGGAAACGCCGTCCACATATGGTGCTGACGATGCACACAACCGCCAAGCAGGCGTTGCAAAAGGGCAAGATGAAGCCCATGCACGGCAAGAAGAGGCGAGGAGAGACCATGAAGAGGAACAAGAGGATGAGGAGGAAGAAGAAGAAGAAGAGGAGGAAGAGGAAGAAGAGGAGGAGGAGGAGGAAGAAGAAGACGAAGATGAGGACGAGGACGAGGACGATCTTGCATTGGAAGCGTTGGATCTCGAAGGCTACTAAGTTGCTCGCAACTGACAAGTTCATCGTTCCGCACTTTCCTGGTTACACGCGCTTGCGCCTGAACTCGAATGCTGGCGAAGCTATGACTGCAGATGCAGAGAAAGACTATTACACACCGGAAACAGAGAACGTTCTTAGAAGATGAGGCTTACAAGCTTGTATCGTCCTGTGGTACGGTGCTCGTACTGGTGTTGGCGGTACTCGAGCTACTGCTGGCATCCTTTTCCTCATTAGTCGCCGGTTTCGTGCCGCCCAAAATCAGCTTCTTTGGCTTGGCCTCGCCCACACTTCCCCCACTGCCGCTCGGCACCGTGGGCACGCCTCCAGGCCCGCCTCCTCCAAACATGGCCTTCCACGTAGCATGATCTCTTTTCTGCCTTACCCGTTCCGCTTCCAATACCCCGCCGGTCTTTCTCAATACCTTTTTGTCCACAAATCCAGCCAATTCTTCACTGAAATCATCGTTGGTCTTTGATGCCGCCAGATCTTTCTGCCTCTGCCTTTCAGCCGCTTGCAAGGCTCTTAACCGCTTCTCATGATTGACCGCTTGCGATTTGACCTCCATCATCACTGTTGACAATCCTTCATGTCCTTCTTCGGGCAAAGGCGGGATGTATTTTCCTCCCTTACCCGATCCACCTCGCAACTTGACCACCTGCTGAATATTGCTGAACACCTCCTTCAATGCACCCAAATCATCTCTGAGATCCGAGAGCAAGCCTTCCTCGTGGTTGAGGAACTCTTGTTCATCCACAATATTCTGCAACTCACTCTCCCAAGTCTTTTTCCAGCTCGGCTTGACCGTCTGAACGTACCCTTCCAGTTCCAGCAGGCCCTTAGTGGCGCGATCCACATCTTCAACAATCTGCTTGACGATGATGGGCCTGGGCTTGACACCACGCTGGATGACGTCCACGCGAAGATCATCCACTGTATCCTGCAGATCCTCGATCAGCGTGAGCAGATCCTGCGATTGGGTATCGAGCCGAGCTTTGCCAGCCACGATGAAGTTCCGCTCAGCAGCAACTTTGGTCGACGCAATAGCGCGCACAGCCCCCGACTGCTCGCGAACTCTGGCCAGAATGGACTTGACATCTCCTTCAAAGTCAGTTTGCAGCTGGCGAGTGATGGCAAACTCTCGTCGGAGATTCTGTAGCTCCTCGAATTGGACTTTCAGCTCATGAGCGATGCGCGAGCCAGCCAGTGCTGATGACGAGGACGAGGTGGGAGAAATAGGATCCTGAGGGGAGGTGGAGGACGGCTCTTCGTGCTGCGCACTGGCCGCGTGTGTGTTTGCACGCTTGAGCTGGGCCACGCGCTGACCAGCAGCCTGGAATTGTAAATCGCTGATCTTGGTCGGTGTCGCGTGTGCCGCCAAGAGTTGATCGGTGTTGACAGACGACATGCGGCGCGCGTCACGATCGCGCTCGGCAAGAGCAGCTTTGAGCTCACGGATTTCACGCGATATGGTGCCAAGCGATAAATCCAGATGTTGTTTGACTTGGTCAAGAGGCTCAATGTTGAGCGTAAGCAAGCTACCCTCTTGGACGTCACCAAGATCTTCGAGTTCATAGGTGACACCGCTGATGGGGTCTCTGACGTAAATGCTGGGAAAATCGTCCATCCCTGGAGAGTAGGCGAAACGGTCGATGAAGAGCATTCGAAGTCTTGCGACGCTGACGCCGCGTGTGACTGAATTCGAGGAATCAAGGTCAATGGCCGCCTTTCGAGTCTGACGCCCAAGTTGTAGGAAGATGTTGATCGATGTGGCTGCTGTGCTCAAATGGCCTCGTAATGTTGCTGAAGATGGGATGCTGGGAGCTGTAGCCACGGAAGAAATAGCTGCGGTGGCTATGCTGTCATCCTTTCTCGCCTGCGTCTCTGCCGCATCCCCTATTTCAGAAGGAGGCGCTTGAGCATCGACAAAGGGGAGCGAATCAGTGGAGCTAACTGCGGCTGAAGTGACACGTTGTCCTGGCGCGAGGAGATTCTTGGATTCTGTAGGAGCAGCAGTCGAAGAGATAGCGGTGATGGTCATCGCTGTCGATGCATTGTCCGGATCTTGACGTGGAGGCTGGGGCGAGGGCGTTCGATCTTCTTTGTCAAAAGTGGACGAAGTGGGTGTCTTGACTTCCTCGATCGATTCAAACTTGCTGTCAACAGTGGCAGCACTCTTGTGAAGAGGCAAGGGACGTCCCGCAACAGCACTGCTGATGCTGCTGCTGCTGCTGCTTGAACCAAAGTAATCGGTAGTCGCCTTTGCAAGCGTGGAAGGACTTGCAGACCCTTCGAGTGCTGTACTTGCTTCGGGCAGCGGGGGTCGAACGACCCTACGTGAGGAGCTTCCCCGCCGTTCTGTCATTTTACGCTCGGCAAGTGGACTACCCGCACCACCGGCGGTGGGCGGATACATGTTCATGCCAAGACCTTGACTGAAGCTCTGGCCAACACCCATCTTGTTGAACGTGTAAGCGCTGAATCGTTTGCTGGCTCGTCGCTCGAGCGCATCGCGATTCTTCAATGCCCTCAAGCTGGGGTCGTGCTCGGAGAAATCGTCATTGGTGTCGATCGAGGACTTGGGTGTATGTCGAGGCGATTTGGCGCTGAGACGCTGCGGTGTCATACCATTGAGCGGACCAGGTTGGTAAGAGAGAGCCCCTTCTTCGCTCGATGGTGTGGCGCCACTTGTAGTCCGTCCAGTTGCTTCATCGTCGACGAGCGTGTGACGTTCGAAACTTGGCATTGTCGGCGTCACTTGGCCGGATTCGGGTTTCGATGTATCAGCTGATGAGAAAATTGCCTGAGGCAAGGCAGGCGACTGCTGCGCGCTGCCTCGCTTGTCTGTAGATTGATCGCTAGTAGTGCGCAACACACGACTACGGGGGCGAATGAGACTTCCCCGATTTGCGACAACATTCGTAGCGGTAGTAAGAGGGTCAGCATCCTTGCCCGAAACTGGCAGAGATTTGCGATCTGATTGCCAAGCTGCTTCCGCTGAGCTGGTACGCTGAAGTGATTCGGATTGTAGCAGAGTTGCTGCTGAAGAGTTGGCCGCTGCTTGCGATTCGGCAAGTGCGGGGACACTGTTTTCGCTGAAGCCTTGTCGGGATGCATGTGGTCCAAGCGCGCGACTTGAAGTGGGATGCTGCTGCGGTGGCGGCGTCGATGCCATGGAATGACCGGTCAAGATGCTGGACCGCCTCGTCTCTTTCGCCGCGCGCTGCTGTACCAAAAACTGCTTATACTCGGCTTGCTTCATTTTGAGGCCTTGCAAGAGATTGATGATGATCTCGCGGATGCGGGGTAGATGGACTTCGAGAACAGCAGGCGAAGCTTCTTCTGAGAGACAGCGCTCGAGACAATCACGAAGGTCGTCAGGAATTGAGTTGAGATCGCTCATGTCGATGCCGTAAGAGCCAAACGCGAGCTTGGCCGAGTTGAAGTCGTTGCCAAGTCGAACGTAAATGTCGGATACATCCTCTTCGCTTCTCTGTCCGATGGACCACTTGGTTAGGGATTCGAGCAGCATCTTTGTGGCGACGAGGAGGCGAGTAACAGATGATTCCATATGGCTCGATGAGTATTTCGCCGGCGCTTCTTGACCTACCGCAGGAGCCGGGATGGATGCATTCACAGAGGATTGACTGTTCTGTCGCTCGCGACGTTCTCGTTCTCGGTCCACCTGTCTCTGCCTTTCGCGAGCACGCATCTCTTCCGGAAGCTGAGCAGGTGACCTTGAAAATTGGCTGGCACCACCAGGACTGTTGAACGCAGGTGCCGATGTGAACCCTTTGCTATCTTGACGTGACATGTAGGACGAACCATGTGGACTCGATTCGTACGCTGGAGATCCTGACCCATCATGTGCATATACATGCTGAAAATGACGTATGCGATCCGCAGTAACGGGTTGACCAGAGCCTGAAAGTCGATGATTGCTGCGGTCTCCGGATCCCTTGCGGCTACTGATGAGGTTGGAGAACATGGTGCAGCCGCAACAATGGCGCGGCAAAAGGTGCTACGCTGACGTGCTGACCTGCCACCAAACTTGGACGGTGCTCACAAGCCTCGAAGTGAGCTGTGATTGATACAGCTAAGAGGCTGCACTTGGCGATGAATTGTATGTGCTGATGCAAGATTGTAGGCGATGCTGACGATCACAAGAGTAGTACTGTATATGCTTGTCCAAGCCAAGCACAGTAAGATCTCGGCGAATGGCTTCTTTGGCTGTGTGACATCCATGGTCCAAGCGTGTTGCTCGCTCGTTTCTCGCTCGTGTCGTTGGAAACGCAGTCCCGATAAGCCCGATACGCAATCTGCGAACTGTTGGATGAAATGGCAAATTAAAAATTGCAAAAATAACATAATGCAGGATGATGCGTTTTCGAAGTGCAGTCCAAAGAACCGCTCTCTTCTCGACTTGGATTAGATTTGCTTAGCCGGATTTGCAAAAGTCGCTGAGATCCTCACAATTCCGTCAATTTCTTGATTTTTTTTTGATTTTTTTTTTTTGTTTGGGTGATGTTGTCCAACATGGTCTTGTCTGCAAGACCTTCGCGGTGTCCCTTTCCTTGACATTGGCATCATCATCGTTCGCAGCGACTAGTACTTTTAATGAACATGCCCGCAACAGTGACACCACCTCCTGAATTAGAGGTGCTCACCTTTCTTTCCGATTCCAACTCTCAGGTCCGCCGAGTAGCTCTTAGCAACATTGTCGGTTTCAGTGCTAAAGATAGCCCACACCGCTCCCTGCTCACAACAAAGCACAAGAATCGAGATGGCTCTTGTCTTATTGGCCGCGACGGAAAGGAAGTCGACACTGTCGAGGATCTGAAGCGCCTCTGCCAGGATCAGCCCATCACTGCACACGATGCGTTCAGCGCACTCATCAACATCTCGGACAGTCTTGTGCTCGCACGCAAAATTGGTGACAAGCCTTTCCTCGAATTCCTTGTCCGCTACATTGCCGACCCTGTATCTCTCCTCTCCGACCTTGCGTGCATGCTTCTCTCGAATATCACCAAGCTCGAGTCCATTAGCGCCATCCTCCTCGATCTGCAAGTGCAGGCACGTCCTTTCTACAGTTTTATGGCTTCTGAAGACATGGAGGGCGCACTCAATGGCATGGATGTCGAGCCAAACGACCCCGAATACGCCAAAAAGAAGGAAACGGCCCAAGTGTACGCCAAGAAAGTGGCAGAGAAGGCCAAGAAGATGGACGAGATGGTGCCGGCCATGGCCCGATTGCTGGATGCGTTCGAGGAAGGCGCTACCGTTGCATCACAGGGAAGCGATCTCGCAGCGATGAAGCAGCGAGCGAAGGACGCTGCCACCAAAGCAGAGTCAGAACAGGAGGCAGATAAAGTCGAACGCGGACCCGATGGAAGACCGAGGATCAAGCGCAAGACCAACTGCAACTTTTTGGCCAGCGTCTTCGCCAACGCAACGGTATTGCCAAGAGGGAGGGAATGGTTCGTCACCCCTTTATCGGCGTCCACTGCAGCTGCCTCGGCGACAGCTCAGGCCGCCCTCGCACGCGGCGTCGATGAACAAGGCTCTGTACCTGCTGCGACAGAATACCCCGTTGCACGTATCATGGCCTTCACAGAGCACCCCAATCTTATCCGCCGTGGAGGCGTGATCAGCACACTCAAGAATATTCTTTTCATTAAGTCGGCGCACAAGCTACTTGTTGCCCCACCACCACTCCGTGATGATGAAGATGAGATGCTCGCTGGTGCCCTTCGCGCTACCACTCGCCCGCCCTCGTCTATTGACATTCTGCCCTACCTTTTGTTGCCTCTTTGCGATGGCAAGGAGCTGTCAGAAGTCGATCTTGAAGACCAGGAAGAGCTGCCAGAGGAATGCCAGATGCTTCCTGGGACAAAGAAGCGCGAGAGAGATCCAGCACTCCGCCTCATGCTCATTGAATCGCTATTGCTCCTTTGTACAAACATCTACGGCCGTCAGTGCCTCCGCGCTCGTGGTGCTTATGTCGTCGTCCGGTCCGCGCACTTGGCCGAGTCAGATGAGAAGATCGCCGAGGCGGTCTTGAGACTGGTCAACATTCTCAAGCGAGACGAGTCGGCCACGACCGCTAAGGACCTCGAAGACGACGCAGAGACAAGTGAAGAGGACATCGGAGCCGAGGCGCAGCAAGAGGATGAGAGCGATGATGAAGACCTTCGGGTCGAGGAACTCTGACTCCACATCTCTCCGGCTCAGCTGTAACACTCTCGTTCATTCCCAGAGCGTCAGATACGATCTAGATGCATTGTATTTCTACTCGTCAAATCTGAGATTTATCAACTTCCTTGCAACACCCTTTCGCCACCAGCTGCTTGCGGTCTAATGCTGTCTCATTTTCTTTGCAGATGTCTCAATCTAGATCGAACCAATAATTTCTTGTGCTTGACAAACCTATCAAGGCTTTATGGTCAATTCGACAGCAGGCGCTTCTGCATTGGTATCACAGTCTCGGGATTTGCCAAGGTTTGGGGATGGTGGGACGTCGAAAAAGCTGGATGACGCCGTAAAGTGCCCAGAGCTCTGTCCACAAATTGGAAATGAAGTGCTTGCTGCGGTCAGAGACAATGGTCTCTGGCAATCCAAAGCATGCAAATATGTGCGTGGTAAGGATGTTGAGTCTGTTTGTGGTTTGCGCGGTTGTTTTAGTTGGGCAGACGGTTGCAAGCTTTGTGAGTCTATCAATGACAACTAGGATGGAGTCAAAGGTGTTGTTGTTCAGCTTGGACAGGGAAAGTTGTTTGATGAGATCAAGGCTTATGGAACCCCAGGCGCAGTCTGGCGTGGCCAGGGGAAGGAGGCAGGGTTAGGGTTAGGGTTAGGGTTAGGGTTAGGGTTAGGGTTAGGGTTAGGGTTAGGGTTAGGGTTAGGGTTAGGGTTAGGGTTAGGGTTAGGGTTAGGGTTAGGGTTAGGGTTAGGGTTAGGGTTAGGGTTAGGTTAGGTTAGTT